>CM035420.1:4363608-4868608 GCA_020310875.1 Ceratopteris richardii
CAGCATGGACATCAAATCAACGAAACATTTTCTCTGGTCTGAAATTGCTTATATGTAGCTCCTAAACCACAAAGGCACACTTCCACCTTATCATCATCTTCTACATTCATGACAATACATGCGCTTGACTCACATATGCTTTTGCTTTTTAGGGTCTTTGTATTGGTCTCATACAATGTGACCAAACTGCTTCAAGCCTCCTTTGTAGTCTTGGCATCCTGTATGTGCCCAATCATGCTATCATGTATGCTAACAGATACCCAACACATTACCTTCTATGCTCCTTGATTCCATATGCTCTTAACTTATGGAGAGTGTTAATCTTCAAAAGAACAACCTACTCTTGTGATTAGAGCACCTCTATACCAAGAGTAAGTCAAAACTTCCACTAATTTAGAGGATCAATCTCCAACTTATCAAAATTGAGAAAATCTGTGAAGAAGATAAAACACAGAAAAGTCTGCTGCACTATTTCTTCACATTGACCTATCAAACGTGTAAAGTTTTTGATGAAACTTTGTACGAATCATGTCCTAGAGATTGCGCATCTCCTCCAAGTTGAATTACTTCAAAAGCTTCAGTATAACTTGAGAAATCAACTTCACAAGTTACCTATGTCCAAATCTGTACTTCTGAGAAGTCGATTTGACACCCCTAACTTCTTAACTTTGGTTCTCACAATGTCGAACCCGTTTTACAAAATGCTTCTAGTCATAAGTAGCTTATCTTTCAACTTAAAGATTAAGCCCTCACTCATGCAAAACTTTAAACTGTGCTAGGAGAAATGATCAAAACATTAACTTCGAAATCTGCACCTGTTTTAGGAACCTGTGAACACACTTCACATATGAATGTTCCTACACTTAATTCTCTAAGCCTGATTGCAATTAGAAGCTAAAACTTTGTACAGAGGTCAAGCACCTTCCAACTTAGACTTGTACAAAAGCATTTCATGATTGATCTACTGTAGAAGGAGAACACGCAGAAACATCGGGCGCAAGATTTTCAATTACTCAGAAAAGTTTACAACTAAGTGATGAGAGCTAACTCAACTAACTTTTTCTCTATCTCATGACTTCTAACTTCCTCAATCTTGGCTTCTAACTATTGTCACATATGCTCTCATACATGCCCCGACTTTTCTCAAAGTATTTATAGATAATTTCTACAAGATTCTTACTCAAGCAAAGATCTAAGTGAACTATGTACATATGTGTACATTTCTCATATACTCTGAATGTGTCTTTCTTCCAAGCTTCAATAGTTGATCCTTCCTTCATCCTTTAATCTTCCAAGCCTTCAATTGGTGATTGGTCTGCACCAACAGCTCCCCCTCAATCATCAATTGAGGTTTTTTTCTGTCTTCTTTACACCTGCCATGTCTTTGAACCTTTGTAACTTTGGTCCATCCAAGCCTTTTGTAAGCATATCAGTTATCTGATCTTTTGTTGAAGTATGGATTACTTCAATCTCTTTATCCATCACCTTCTCTCTTAGAAAGTGATACTGAATCTCAATGTGTTTGGTCCTGGCATGAAAAACAGGATTAGCAGCTAAATACAATGAACTCATGTTATCTCCAAATATAATTGGTACCCCATGCATAATGTCAAGACTCTTCATCAAGGTCTTGAGCCAAATCACTTCTTTTGTAGCTTCAACCATGCCTTTATACTCAGCTTCTGTAGAAGACAAAGCAACTGTATGTTGCTTCTTAGAACACCATGAGATTAACTTATCTCCCACATAACACATGTATCCATAGGTTGATCTTCTATCATCTGGATTACCTGCCCAATCTGCATCACTATAAATTTTGATATTTGTATCTGAGGTAAACCCATAATACAAACCTTCATTGAGTGTACCCTTAATGTACCTCAATACCCTTTGTCCTGCAATCCAATGTTCTTTCCTTGGGCAATGCATAAATTGAGACAAAACTCCTACTGCATATGATAAATCAGGTCTAGTTAGAGTAGCATAGATAAGGCTACCAACCAAACTCTGATATTGTCTCATGTCCTTGAATTCTTCACCTCCAAACTTACTCAATTTGTGATTCACCTCCATTGGTGTAGGTGCTACCCTGCAATCATCCATTTTAAACTTGATTAACAAGTTCTTCAAATACCTTTCTTGGGTCACAAATACTCCATGTTGAGTATATGTAATCTCCATGCCCAAGAAATATGACAAGTCTCCCAAGTCACTTATCTTGAACTCCTTTTCCATTTGCCTCTTGAGTCTTTGTATTCCTTCTTCATCTGTACCTGTAAGAATTATATCATCAACATATATGCACATATATATGAAACCATTTTCACTTGCTTTGATAAGCAAGCTACTATCTGCTTTAGACACCTGAAAACCAAGTTCTTTTAGGAACTTCACAAGTCTATAGTTCCATGCCCTTGGGGCCTGCTTCAAGCCATACAAAGCTCTCTTGAGCTTGCACACATGATCTGGATACCTTTTATCTCTGAACCCTTGAGGTTGCTCCATGAATACATCATCTGAAATGTAACCATTCAAAAAAGCATTCTTCACATCAAGTTGACATAGCTTCCAACCTTTACATGCAGCAATAGCAATGAGTGTCCTTATGGTTGTCATCTTTGCCACAGGACTATAGGTCTCATCATAATCAATACCATATGTTTGAGCAAAGCCTTTGACAACAAGTCTAGCTTTGTATCTAGACACACTTCCATCTGCAAACCTTTTTGTCTTGTAGACCCACTTGCATCCAATAATCTTCTGACTATTTGGTTTTGGAACCAAATCCCAAGTTTGATTTTCCAATAGTGCATCATATTCCTCCTGCATAGCACTCTCCCATTTTTCCTTACCTTTTGCCTCTTCATATGTAGAAGGGTCTTCATCTGTATTCACCATATAAGCATAATCTTTTGTGGCTAGAAATGAAGTATCATAACTATACCTTGTAGGTTGCCACCTATTTCTTGATGACCTTCTGAGTTCTCCACTCCTTGAGGTTTCTGGCTCTTCACATTCAGGATCAAATCTTGGTGTCTCTTCCACTTCAACCTGCACTTCATTATTCTCTTGCTCATCAAATATCTGAACTTTTGATTTACCTTTTCTTTGACTCACTTCTTCTTCATCACTTGTATTGATGTTGATTGTACCTGCATACCAAGTGCTTTGTTCATCAAATGTAACATCTTTAGAAACCATAAATTGTTTTGTTGATGGACTCCACAATCTATAGCCCATCTGCTTGTCATCATAGCCAATGAAAACATACTTTTCAGCTTTGGGTTCCAATTTGTGTCTTAATTGTGATGGCACATATGCATATGCCACACACCCAAATACTCTGCAATGATCCAAGGTAGGTCTTTTACCCCACCAAGCCTCATATGGTGTCATACCCTGCAGGGCTTTACATGGTAACCTATTGACCAAATAAGTGGCTGTATTTACAGCCTCAGCCCACAAATAATTAGGGCAATTTTTCTCCTTTATCATTGATCTTGCAAACTCAACAAGAGTTCTATTTCTCCTTTCTGCAACACCATTTTGTTGAGGAGAGTACCTGCAAGTAACTTCCCTTTTTATACCTGCATTCCATAAGTAATCACTGAACTCATTAGAGAAATACTCTCCCCCTCCATCTGACCTTAGTCTTTTCAACTTATGACCTGTAATTCTTTCTGCATATGCATGATAGTGCTTAAATGTATTAAACACTTCTGACTTATCTTTGATCACATAGATAGTGATCCATCTAGTAGCATCATCAACATAAATCACATAATACCTTGATCCATTTATACTGAAATCTTTTGATGGTCCCCACACATCTGTGTGTACCAACTCAAGCTTCTCTGAGTACATAAAACCATGCTTGGAATAGGAATGTTTATGAGCCTTACCTAATTGACATGCCTCACATTTGTATGTCATATGTTGACCTGCAACATTAGGCAATCCAAGCACTGAACCATTGTTAACCATATCTTTAATACCTCTTTCATTGAAATGTCCAAGCCTCTTGTGCCAAAGATCTAACTCAGAGATCTTATGTCCTCCATATGTGAACATAGCATGACCAATATTGCCTTGAATCTTCAATGTAAATAATCTTCCTTCCTTTTTCCCTGAAACAATCTGTTTATACCCTTGGCTAGGGTCTTCCACATATACTCCATCATTAGTGAACCTTACTTCATATCCCTTTTCAACAATTTGTCCTAGACTTATCAAATTCTTAGGGATTGTAGGAACATACAAAACCTTACTCAATAAGGTGCTTCCATCCTTGGCCTTCACTGATCCAATTGACTTCACATTGTGCTTTGTGTTGTCACCTGTTTGAACAACATGATTAAAAACTTTACTCTCCAAATCAGTCATCAAAGATATGTTACCACTCAGGTGATTGCTACATCCTGAGTCAATGTAGAAGACTCTTTGATCTTCATTCTGCCTTTCACAAGTTGCATTCATTATCAATGTTGAATCTTCCTTTTGATCTAAAGCATAATTGTAGTAGGTGTTGTTGTATTTTTGACTTTGGAATCCTCTACCTGCATTTCTTCCAAAGTAATTCCTTCCACCTCTACCTCTGTAATTACCTCTTTGATTTCTGCCACCTCTTCCTCTTGAATTATAATTTTGATTGTATCCACCATTATTCTGATTATTATGCCAACAATCATTAGCTAAGTGATTTGTCTTACCACAAATCCAGCAAGCTTTGCCTCCATCTTTGTTGTTCCTGCCTCTTCCTCTACCTTTGCCACCTCCTCTTCCTCTTAGGAAGTTGGCTTGAGTAGTTGTTCCTTCATCTTCACCTGCTTGTTGTTTTCCTTTGCTATTCTTCTTCTTGTCCTTTGAGTACATTGCATGACCTGTACTCTTGTCACCATCTCCTTTAACATCCTGCTCAAATGTTAGCATATGACCTAACAATTGATTTAAATCAGGAGTGAAATGGTCAAGTGATAACTCTGTAGACAAAATAAATGGCTTCCATTTGTCATCACCTCTCAACCCTGTAAGGATTTGCCTTACCAATTTATCTTCCTCAATGTCTTCATCAACAACTCCTAAAGCATCTGCAATATCTTTCATCCTTGTCACATAATCTGAAATGGACTGAGAAGCCTTCTTCTTGAAGGTTGTAAACTCTGCCCATAAGGATGCCTTCCTTGACTTAGTAGTATTCTGGAAATGTTCCTCCAAAGCATTCCATATGTCAGTTGCACTTTCAAGACCTCTAATATGAGGTAACAAGTAATCATTGACTCCCATATAGATAATGCTCCTAGCTTGAGCATCTTTCTTCATCCAATTTTTCAGATCTGCTAACTCTTCCCTAGTTGGAACACTAGGATCTCTGAACTCTGGCTTCTCTTCTTCTCCTGTGATGTAACCAATTAAATCTTTGCTCATAAGATGAGCTTCCATCCTCATTGACCATGCAGGATAGTTTTCCCTATCCAATTTCTCTATCTGTAGAGCATCTCCCATCTTGTATCCACCTGTGTATTGAAATCTTCAAGCTTTACAAACAATGTATGTACCTTTACTTCGAATTAGACTCCTTTTGCTTTTCTTGATGTCGAGTAGTCTTGTCCTCAGGCTTTTGACTCCAAGCTTTCACTTCTTAGTTCTTCAAGTGTTGAATTTCTTGAATCTGCAGCAGTCGGGATCCTCCTTTCCTTGATTTAATGTCTCCTGCTCTGATACCACTGATGGAGAGTGTTAATCTTCAAAAGAACAACCTACTCTTGTGATTAGAGCACCTCTATACCAAGAGTAAGTCAAAACTTCCACTAATTTAGAGGATCAATCTCCAACTTATCAAAATTGAGAAAATCTGTGAAGAAGATAAAACACAGAAAAGTCTGCTGCACTATTTCTTCACATTGACCTATCAAACGTGTAAAGTTTTTGATGAAACTTTGTACGAATCATCTCCTAGAGATTGCGCATCTCCTCCAAGTTGAATTACTTCAAAAGCTTCAGTATAACTTGAGAAATCAACTTCACAAGTTACCTATGTCCAAATCTGTACTTCTGAGAAGTCGATTTGACACCCCTAACTTCTTCTTTTTGGTTCTCACAATGTCGAACCCGTTTTACAAAATGCTTCTAGTCATAAGTAGCTTATCTTTCAACTTAAAGATTAAGCCCTCACTCATGCAAAACTTTAAACTGTGCTAGGAGAAATGATCAAAACATTAACTTCAAAATCTGCGCCTGTTTTAGGAACCTGTGAACACACTTCACATATGAATGTTCCTACACTTAATTCTCTAAGCCTGATTGCAATTAGAAGCTAAAACTTTGTACAGAGGTCAAGCACCTTCCAACTTAGACTTGTACAAAAGCATTTCATGATTGATCTACTGTAGAAGGAGAACACGCAGAAACATCGGGCGCAAGATTTTCAATTACTCAGAAAAGTTTACAACTGAGTGATGAGAGCTAACTCAACTAACTTTTTCTCTATCTCATGACTTCTAACTTCCTCAATCTTGGCTTCTAACTATTGTCACATATGCTCTCATACATGCCCCGACTTTTCTCAAAGTATTTATAGATAATTTGTACAAGATTCTTACTCAAGCAAAGATCTAAGTGAACTATGTACATATGTGTACATTTCTCATATACTCTGAATGTGTCTTTCTTCCAAGCTTCAATAGTTGATCCTTCCTTCATCCTTTAATCTTCCAAGCCTTCAATTGGTGATTGGTCTGCACCAACATTAACTGGTTTGTAGTTTGATCCCTCTCTGGTAATTGCGAAGCATTTTCATTCTTTCCTTCGATGTACTTCTAGTAGTCCTTTCCCATGCAGAAATTCACCATTCTGAATCTCCAAGCATGGAATTTGTTCTTGTCTAGCTTATCACTCATAAGCTGAATCATTCCATCAGCACTTGCCATTTCTTCAACAATTTGTAACACTACAAAAATATTAGAAGTAGTACCTCTACTTGAATAATTTTGGATCTAGGATATTTGAGTTTGCAAACAGAACACATGTTACACTTTTGCAGTCTGTTATGAGTTTTCCATGGGCCCCATCTTGTGAGCTGGAAATAGAGGTCCAGATGGCTCCGAAACAAAAATCCTAGAAAAACGAGTGACCCTGAAAGAGTAACAGTCAAACATATTTTGATGCCTTCTATCTTGACACCAATTTCCATAGAAATTTGAGGTAATTTGTGAATTGTACTTTCTCCGTGCCTTCTCATGTACTCTTCATTGTCGGCCTTCTCCACGAGCTCTCTATAGCCACACTGGCTTTGATACCATGTCACGAGGAAGGAGATAAGGAAGAGAGCTCACTCACACACTCTCACAATCAAGGAGGAGGACACACACACATACACACATAGATTGAGGCAATGAAGAATCATAATCTTCTTCTTCTTCTTCTTCTTCTTCTTCTTCTTCTTCTTCTTCTTCTATTACATAAAAGAAATGTACAAGAATGAGTTAGTACAACAATACAACTAGTGCAATATATAAAGAAGAATACATAAGGAAAATCTTAATGTTTATGAATGAGTGAACTAGCAAGAAAGAAGTGTGCCACAACTCTTGGTAGATGAATCTAGTAAAGCTCACTAAATTCTCCCTAACATATACCCATATGACCACTATACATGTCAGAGAAATGAAAAAGTGATATGTGCCATCATCAATCATCACGTGTTTACCTTGATATCTCAATGCAAGTGAAGGTGCACATAGTACCCATGGAGCCCCTTGTATCTCAAAAAGAAGGGGTTATATATATTAGACTATCCAAAGGAGATACAAAGTGGCCTAAGGCTCATTTCATGTTTGCTACCACCGGCAAGGGTTGAACCCATGCTCATGCCTCAAGAGGCAAAGATGTTAGCCAACCAGACCTCAATCAGACTATAGTTTACTTAAAATTCATGATCCTACTTTAAGAATATATTATATCTGAAGGAATTTTGGCGAAAGCTCACTTTCTTGGATAGCTTGAATCAATGGAAGGAACAATTATACAAGTGAAGGTGGGCATAGTACCCATGGGACCCCCCATGTCTCATAAAAAATGGGTTAGATATATTAGACTATCGGAGGGAGATAGAAAGTGGCCTAAGGCTCATATAATGGTTACTATTGTTGACAAGGGTTGAACCCATGCTCGTGCCTCAAGACACAAAGATGCCAACGAACCAGACCTCAATTGGACTATAGTCTACTTGAATCGGATTGTGTTTGGTTCTCAATCATACTTTTACAATATATTTTATTCTTAGGAAATTTGATCAAAGCTTAGTTTTCCAAATAGCTTTGAATCAATGGAAAGAACAACTGTACAGGTGAACGTGGGCATAGTACGCATGGGACCCCCTATATCTCATAAAGTAGGGGTTAGATATATAAGACTATCTAAGGGAGATACAAAGTGGCCTAAGGCTCATTACATGTTTACTATTGTTGGCAAGGGTTGAACCGATGCTGGTGCCTCAAGAGGATGCTATCTATTAGACCAACATACAGGAATCTTATTTAAGAATATATATTTTTAAGAGAAAGTTCAGCCGAAACTTAATCTCCCATTGCTTGAATTGATTGAAATAACAAATGTACATGTGAATAGGCATAGTACCCATGAGACCCCCATATCCCATAAATTAGGGTTTAAGACGGCCCAAAAACAATACAATGATCATGAACCAAAGACAATAAGGAGTCTTAGTTACATGTCCTTGGCCATACGTGCTCTTTGAAGCTTCAGCTTTTGTAGTAAAGAAAGCAGAAATAAGGGGATATGGAAATCCTTTTGAGCATATTCACATTCCTCTTGTGTACTTTAAGCGAGAACCTCTAATAAGGTAATTTTGTAGTTCATAGAAAATCAACTAGGAAAGTATCTTCTTTTCCCCATGGAGTAGTGGAATGAGTGGATCATCTGATATGATGGTAATTATTTATTAGCTAATTCCAACAACTTGGGAAAAATGGGTGAGTTCCTAGAAAGCAATTTTGATAAGGCTTCACCTTGAAATATTCATAATTTTATGCACTTTGGAGGATAAACAATTCGTCAATAATAACTTCAAAGTTCGTCATCTTTATGACAAGAGAACATATCATTATTCTTCGTTGAATTAATTCAGTTACATTTCATAGAAAGTATTTAGAAGTTCGAACTCTTCGTAGAATTATCTCATTGAATGAAGAAGAATAGGAACTTCAAAACTTGATTAATTAAAGCATACTTCAATTTTGCAAAACATATATTTGCTCAATGAAAAAATTGGAAATCATATATCTCTTATATGAATGGTCTTCTCAAATATTGCACATAAAAAAAATTTCAAAAATACATTAAATTGTCCAAAAGGGTGTGGTGTAGCGGTTTGCGTTGAACTCCATGGGGTAGAGTGCCTAGGTTCAATTCCCACTTGGTCGGACATTTCAAATTTCTTATATAAAAAATTATGTTCTAGTCGAAAGCAAAGGAATGATCCAAATAACAAAAGTCCAACTAATGTCTATAATCTATACAAGAAAGCATTTTATTGTTGATACATTTTTGTAGTGATGTCTATGAACACATGTAGGACTACCCGATCACTTTTTTCCAGGAGGTCTTTTTTCTGCAGCTTGTATATATGCCTATAATGCTAATGGGTGACTTATCTTTGCATATTCACTTGGTAATTCATCTAGTGTTGTGTTGTGCTCCAAGATTCTTCTTATTCCTTGTGTTGTTGGTGTCTTCCACATACCCCAAACTCCAACAATTGGTATTAGATTAGGTCATTGCTTCATCGAGGGCATCATTGACACCCCTGTGGTCATAATCTTAGAATTGCATGATAATTGGTGACAATACTTAGGGTGAGTAGAAGTTCAAAACAACTTCACTCTATAGTGCTTGTTTTGGCCTACGAACGCACTATCACAGTGACTATACAAGTATTTTTTTCTTTTGTGCCAATCATATATAGAGGTTTCGGTTTGCCAATACAAGCATCTCAAAGTTTGCTAGATGTTTCGTAGAGCTCAACACCATGTTTCTGTTCAATGTTTTTACATACAAACATTATTCAACATCAAGGTAATTAGTCACTAGTCATGGCGAGATGCAATGAAATATTCCATACGTTGGCTTTTGAGGATTTGGATGGTACTAATTACCCAATGTGGGCATATATCATGTGTCATGTATTGGTAGAAAAATGGTTGTAGAATATTGTGTAAGGTGTTGAAAAACATCCTATTACACATGTAAATATAGTTATTGAAGGATGCACATGGTGTTGAAGATGATCTTTAAGTTCTTTTCCATGATGCAATTCCTACTGCACCTACTGTAGATAAACTTTGTTGGGATGGCAAAGATGCTCAGTCGCATGCATTGATAGATTTTTCTATCAAAATGTGTCATCATCCCTCACATCCTCTCTTTCAAAATAGCAAAGGATGCTTGGAACACACTTAACACTTTATACCAAGAAAAAATGAGGCTGGTATTGCTTACCTAAAAGAAAAATTGGATAGTGAGCACATGGATGAAGGATATTCTATGGATAATTTTTTGATAAAGATCAAAGACTTGAAGTAACAATTGATTTCTGTTGATGAGTCTTGCAAGATGTTTCACTCGTGTAGACTTGTTCTTAACAGTCTTCTAAATTCATATGAGAGTTTTGATTCTACTTTTCAGTTGATGCCGAAAGGAATTCCAAATGAATTACTATTTGAGGAGTTGGTCTTTATTTAATTGCATGAAGATCACTCCACGTAGAATAGTTCAATCATGTGTGTTGTAGACCAAGATTTCTTAGCTAGTGAGATGGGCAAAGGAAATGGAGCTCAACTTCTAGTAAGTAGAAATCTACGAATGCTACACCATTGAGGAAGGAAGAAAAAGATGAGAAGAAAAAAAAAAGAAAAAACAACGTGTAAAATGCTGTAAGGGAAATGATCGTGTTTTGTGTCCAAAACTGGCTACAGAACAGGAAATAAAGAAAGAGGTTGAAATGGTTTTTTTAGAGGACTTTATACCTAAAAAATAGTCTACTAATTTCATTCTGAAAAAAGAATGGGCATTTATTATTGTTTGCAACTATGACCCATCTTCTCATGATTAGCATATGTCTTCAGTAGACTTAGATGTTTGGTACTTTAGTAGTGGGACAAACAAACATATTACCTCACAATCACAATAGAGTTTCTTCAGTTCAGTTGAGTCTACCTCCATAGGGAATACTGTTACATGTGCTAACAACTTCTCTTATCATGTAATGGAGTTGGTAAGATCATTCTTACTATTGGTGATGGTATTTCCTTCGCATTGTTAAATGCTTCATATGTTCTCGGGATCAAGAATAATATATTGTAAATTTTAGCGTTAGCCAAGATTGGCTTGGTTCTTAAATTTGTTGAAGAGGAATGTACATTTCATGATATCTCAAATGGCGATGTTATTATTTCTTCTACCATTTTATGTCATCGGTTATATAAGCTCATTGACTATGTGAAATTTTGTAGTTCATAGAAAATCAATCAGCAAAGTATCTCCTTTTCCCCATGGAGTAGTGGAATAAGTGGACCTTAGCTAATTCCAACAAATTGGGAAAAATGGGTGATTTCTTAGAAAGAAATTTTGATAAAGCTTCAACTTGAACAACTTAGATATACTGTCGATGTTGTGAAGGTACCCCAAAATACGGTGCACATAGGGTGCTCGAGTAATAAAAAATGATTCATAACTTTGCACGCTTGTTCAAGGATTCAAACAATGATAACTTCAAAATTCATCATCTTTATGACAAGAGAGCATATCATCATTCTTCGTTGAACTAGTTCAATCACAATTCATAGAAAGTAGTTAAAAGCTCTATCTTCACGAAATTATCTTATTGAATAAAGAAGAATAGGAACCTCAAAACTTACTTAATTAAAGCATAGTTCAATTCTTGCAAAACATATATTTACTGACTGAAAAACACTTGAACTCATATATCTCTTACGTGAATGGTCTTCGTAAATATTGCACATAAAAAAACTTTCAAAACTACATTAAACTCATTCCAAGATAAACAAGAAAACAAATTTCTATGTTTCAAAAAAAATGAACGTACATTTTCAAAATGGCAGAATGAATTCATGACCTACTTCAAGGAAGAAATTTGAATTTTCGATTTCTCTATGAACAAAGATGGACAATTAAACTTGTTTTGAAAAGACGTTCAACACAGCCTACTGTTTCAAACTTTAATTAATAATAAATTCAACTCTACAAGTGAATGGTTCTAGAACCCATTTGACCCCCTGTATCCCACAAAGTAGGGGATTCTTATAGATTACTAAGTTCTATTTGATTTGTCCCTATAACAACATGATTCTCTCAAGGGCTTGCAAGACCGATATTGATTTGGGGCATGAATAAAAGAGGTGTCCCAAGTCTTCCATGCCACGAAGGCATCATTTGCACGATGGGGAGACCCCATAAATTTTGCTAACTTTTACATTGGTCCAGATTTCATGGTGAACGATTTGCTACATAAGCACAAACAATGTTATCTCAATGAAGGGGTGCCAAAGGGATTGGAGCTTAAAGTCCCACCTCCAGCTTAACCAATCCAAACAACACTTCCTATTGAGCATGACATAAAAATCCACATCCTTCTTCAATCTCGAAATTTTCTAAAGGCTATTGCCATTGTGCCATCTCAGACACTCAGGGTGAGAAGAGTCGTCACCAATGAGGAGACAAGTCTTTAAACATTCCCAAGCATTGAATCTGCTCTGCAATGGAAGCCATTCTTCATAGTCCACTCTTTTGGCTGGATCAATGACCTCGAATCTAATCCACTAACAAGTATCTTGGTTGTAGAGGTGCTTCCACAATTGGAAGCCTTTGTTCCAAAGCTTCCTAGCTTTTTGGAGGTTCCAAGACTCACACCTCTAATGCCCTTGATAGGAAATTAGATCAAATTATTTTGTCTTATACCAACCACCACTTTCCAATGTTCAATGATTCTATAAGCTCTTTAACCTTGTTCTAACTCTTCCATACAGAACAAACCAAGCTCGAGCCTTTGGAAGTCACCGGAAATAGGTAGAACAATACGATGTCAAGGTCAAGAGCCTTCCACCCCTAACGAGCCCAAAAGCTTAAGAGCACTCATGTTTCTAAAAATAAGCCTAGCCCAAGAGGCATCACTATTGCTCCATGATTTAATTAACCATTTTCCCACGAATGTATTGGCCATTCCTTCGATGTCTAGAATGCCCAAACCACTTTCATCCTTTTGGAAAAATGCAAGTAGTTCATTTAATTTTGGGGATACCCCATATGTTAGGGTCATCTGTCTAGAGGACGTTCCTGCAAATTCTCTCTAGTTTGAAGATCTCTTGCTCTTTTGGTCTCGAGCACGAGAGAAAGTAAAGCATCCAAGAGAGAAGGAATGTGCTAATCACCATAGCATGTCAAACCAGATTAATTTGCATACTTTTCCAGTACATCAACTTGCTCTCAAGCTTAGAGGAGCCCAATTCCATCATTGACCCATCGAAACCTCGAATCCCATCACAATACCTAAGAAGTAGAAGATTTGACCACTACTGGAAGAACAAGGAGTCAGATTAGGCAACAACAACAAGATCATATAAGAACAAGAAGTCAGACTAGACAACAACAACAAAGAGATCATGTAAGGTTTGCTAAAGACTTTGAGATTCATGATATTTTGGCATTTACAAAAGTTGGAGGTGAACCTTCATGTGTTAAAGATGCACTTAGCATTCCTATTTGGAGAAAAGCTATGCAAGAAGAGATTGATTCTATTCATAAGAATCAAACTTGGCAGCTAAGTAAGTTACCAGGGGAAAGAAGGCTATCAGTGTAAAATGGATCTTCAAAATCAAAAGGAAAGCAGATGGTACTATTGACAGGTACAAAGCAAGATTGGTTGTCAAAGGATATGCACAACAAGAAGGTATTGATTATAGCACTCATTTATGTGGATGATATTATAGTCACAGGTCCCAGAGATGAAGATTTGCAGATGTTCAAAGAACAATTGAAGCAAACATTTGATGTGAATGATTTAACCATTTTGCATTATTATCTTGGGATTCAATTTCTGTTTTGAGATGAGTGTATCTATATGACATAGCATAAGTACATTGAGAAACTTTTGGAGAGGTTTTAGATGGTTGATTCTAAACCTATGCAAACACCTATGGATCAGAATGCATCTTTACAGGTGGTAGCAGATGCAAAGTCATTTGATGCTACTTTATATAGTCAAGTAGTTGGTTGCTTGATATATCTTTGTAATACACTTCCTGATGTACGGTTTGCAGTTTCTCAAGTATCAAGGTTCATGCAGAATCGGGCAGTGTTACATTGGAAAGTAGTGAAGTGGATCTTTCCCTTCAAATTATGCTATGGTATTTTTGAAATCTACACATTTGTTACTAAAAGGATTTTCAGATTCTGATTGGGCAGGTGATAGAGACACAAGAAGAAGTACTAATGGATTTTGTTTTTATCTTGGAGATTGTCTTATCTCATGGCTTTCGAAGAGACAACCCACTATTGCCACTTCATCGTGTGAAGCTGAATATTGCGCAACTACTCTAGAGTCAGTTTGGTTGCAGAAGATTTTCAGTTATCTTGATGTGAGATTACATGAACCCATTCAGATATTTTCAGATAGCCAGAGTGCAATAGCTATAGCTATAGAGGTACACTACCACTATATTTGGGAGCAGATAACTAAGAAGCACATTGAGCTAGTTTATGTTCCTTCTAGTGAGAATATTGTAGACATATTTACCAAAGCATTGACTAGAAACAGTCATGAGAACATTTGCAGGTTACTGAAGCTTGTACCAATATGACATTGAAGGAGGGATTATTGGAAACAATGTCTTCATTGGTCCAAAATTGCTCAACATTAGTTATAATAAGTATTATTTGTAGCTCCTCTACAAGCAAAATCAAGTGGCATGTTGGATAGAACAAAACACTCTCAAAGAGAGCGCCCTGTTTTGATTCCCGTGGACGGTAGGAGCGAGTAATAACTATATATTTTTAGAATATGCTTGCTTGAGAAGCACTTCAACAACTCTGTTTTTCGTGAATGGATTACGGAGTTGTTTTTCGATAGTAAAGTTTTTCGTGGATGATCGTAGCTTTTAGTATTGCTTTCCACATAGCCACAATACTATGAAGGAAGAGCCTTGCTCATTGTTCAATCATCACTCATCAAGCAATCCTCTCAAGGAGATCAAGGATGAGTCTCACACACTTGGAGGAGGTGATCACTCAAAGATCTCAAGCTTGGAGGAGATCTTCTTGAAGAGAGAGTGTTCATAAACTCTTGAGGAGGTGAAGTTTTGGTGAAGGAGAGGCTACTCTCTTGGAGCAATAAGTCTTCTACGAGGTGGTGGTAACTATCTTCTGTGAGTTAACCTTATATTTTGTTTTTAGGGTTTCTCTACCCTAATCTCAAAATTAGGGTTGGTTGATTTAAAATTTTGTTACACTATTTTGTGAGAATAAGGTTAGCTTCATTGCTCATTCACTTCACACATGCTTAGATTATTTCAACATAATCTAAATTTGCATCATCACCTTCTTGGATATTCTTCCATTAGTGAGTGCACCACTTTATATGGTTGAATAGTACTCCCGTGTTGTAATTTGCACATCTATTTTTAGTGAGTAAGCATCTAGATTACGTTCCCTATCCTTGTCTCAAGATCTCTATCTTTCTCTATCTCACTTCTCACCTTGGTAAATTAAGCTGCGTGTGCTCAAAAGGTTTTACTTTGGAACGATCCTAGGGCCCCATATTCCAATAGTTTAGGAGACATTGATGGTGATTCAAGCGGTTCAGAAAAGAGTCTTGATGAGGAACTTGGATTTCCCTCTATAAAGAATCCAGGAGTAAGAAAAGCACATGGAGATGATACAAGGAGAATTGACCCAGGACCAAGAAGATTCCGGAGGCTACAGAACTCAGTGCAGTGATTGACATATGATAATTACATGGCTTGTCAATGTGCCTACATGAAAAAGGTAATACAAGATGCTGAACCTTCGTGTTTTGAAGAATTGGAAACGCGCTATGGATGAGGAGATGGCTGCACTTTATGGAAACAATACATGGAATCTAGTTACATTGCCACAAGGAAAGAAACCCATAGGCTGCAAGTGGGTTTATAAGGTAAAGCACAATGCTAATGGTGGTATAAGCATGTATAAAGCATGATTGGTAGCAAAAGGATATGCATAGACATATGGCATTGATTATGAGGAAACTCGTTGTAGCTAAAATGTCTACTGCCAGAACACTTGTTGCATTAGGTACAACAAAAGGATGGACTTTGCATCAGATGGATGTGAAGAATGCTTTTCTACATGGTGAGTTACAAGAAGAAGTATACATGGGCCAGCCACCAAGATATGAAGATTCAAAGCACCCAGAGTATGTTTGCATGTTGCAAAAGGCTTTGTATGGGCTTAAGCAAGCTCCTCATGCATGGCATGCAAGGATTGGTGATTACTCAACCAGCATTCGATTTTCTATGTGTGATGCAGATCATTCACTATATGAAAGGAAGGGTGATGATGGCATCACAATTGTGGCTATTTATGTTGATGACTTTATTGTAGGTGGTGTAATGAATAAAGCATCAAAGAGGTTAAAAAACTTATTATGCATGAATTTGACATGAAAGATCTTGGTGTGTTGCACTATTTCTTGGGAATCGAGTTTATACATGTAGAAACAGGTACATGGATGTCGCAGAGGCAATATGCCTTGAATATGCTACAAAAGTATGGTATGAATGATTGTAAGCTGATTTCTATGCCATTAGATCAGAATTTGAAGTTGGATACTACATGAGTTGAAGCATTGGAAAATGCTACTATGTACAAGAAAATTGTGGGAAGTTTGATATAGCTGGCAACTACAAGGCTTGATCTAAGCTACACTATTGGACTTGAAAGTCAATTTATGCACGTTCCAAGGAAGCCACATTTAGATGCTCTAAGACACACTCTACATTATGTGAGTGCTAATTTGGATTATGCATTGTTTTATGAAGCTGGTGTAGAATTGCAGGCTCATGGGTGCACCGATGTAGACTAGGATGGAAGCATTCTAGAAAGAAGATCTACTAGTGGCTTTCTATTCTCACTTGGGAGTGTAGCCATTACATGGAGCAGCAAGAAGCAACCCACTATTTCTTTGTCAAGTACAGAGGTTGAGTATAGAGGTGTTGCGATGGCAGCATGTGATGCATCATGGCTCGAGGTGATACTTGTAGATTTAGTTGTGGAAGTACAAAAGCCTATCACCATCTATTTTGATAATCTTAACAACATACAGTTAGCACGGAATCCTATTTTGCATGCCAAAATAAAGCATATTGAGGTACATTATCACTTCATCAGAGAGAGAATGTATTAGTAGGTAATATTGATCTTGTTTATGTGAGGAAAGATGAGCAGATTGCTGATATTTTCACTAAAGCACTTGGAGCTGAGAAGTTGAAGCAGTTTTGGGAGATGCTTGGCTTACAGGATATGACATTGCCTTGAGGGGGAGTGTTGAGATATCAAGCTCGACATTTGATAATCAAAGATGACACATATCATTTTTCATTTCTGTGACATATATATTGGTCAAGCTGGTATATGTCAGGGACACTTCATTGAGCTTTATTAGATTTATCTACCGAGAGTGATGACACATTCGTTTCTTGCCTGCTCACTCATTTGTAGACATTAGGATTTTCCTTATGTATTGTTCTTTATATATTGCACTTTTTGTATTCTTATTTTTAGGTCATTCTTGTACATTCCATTTATGTAATAGAAGAAGAAGAAGAAGAAGAAGAAGATCATTTTTCCTTTTCCTCAATCTGTGGTGTGCTCCTCTTTGAGTGTGAGAATGTGTGTGTGAGCTCTCTTCCTTATCTCCTCCTTGTGACAATAGGCATATACATGAGCCTCAAAAAAAAAACCTCCTATAGAGGGAAAAAAGTGCCCTTGTAGTTTTGCATGTGTTCATAGACATCATTACCAAAATATATCAACGATAAAATGCTTTCTCGTATAGATCATAGACATTAGTTCGACTTCTATGATTTGGATCATTCTTTTGCTTTTGACTAGAACATAGCTTTTGTATAAAAATAGATGTGAATAAATTTTTGTACATTCCTTTTCATCGTAAAACCTGTATGATCGAATAAGGAAATTATGGGATTAATACCCAAGGTTTGCAACAATTTTCGTTTTCCTTTTTCAAAAGATCAAATTTCTCACTTATTCAAAAACTACTCGACTAGATGATCATGAGAGTTTTTAATGATGATACTAATGTCTTTGTGCATAATGACACATTAAGCATTGACACCCTTTGGAGTTGATTGAATACTTTTTATGAGGCATCGAGATCCAAAATAAAAATTCTTTATACCACTATCTTTCGAAGTCCGATATAACCAAGTCGGTGTATGTTTAAATAGTGGTGAAACTTTTTCTGACCCTTCAGCTTCCATAGGTTCTGGAACTTGTCCTTCCAAGGTGCAAGGACTTTCAGGAACCCTAACTTCTTCCATTTTTGGAACCAAAGTCTCATGTGGAACTGACTCTGTAGAAGGTTGTGAAATGAATCTTGGGAATTTTAACTCCCTCCTAATATGGCTGAACATGTACATCGAGAATCTTTCTAAAAAATCCATAGTCATTTTTACTAATGAAGTCTCGAATTTCTGCTTCTTTATCATAGACCTTATTTTCATCAATATAAGTATTATGTGAAAGAATAACTTCACCTCTATCACTTTTGAGAATCTGGATAGTTTTTGGACTTTCATTTTCAACCATAGCTACAAAATTTTTGAACATAGGAAAGACTTCTCACTTCAATGTAAGACCATATATCCATGAGTATCTCGTAAAATCATCAACGAATATAACAAAATACCTAAAACCCTAAATAGAGTCTGCTCTCATAAGTCCATTCACATTTGAATGAATAGTCTGCAATTTCCTGGTAGTTGTAATATGACCATGTTTCTTTAAAGGTAGTCTATGCATCTTAACTTCAAGACATCCTTCACATATATTTGAATCATTTGGTAGCTCGAATGAAGGTAAACTCTCAACCATACCTCTATCTTTGATACTCTTGAGAGCTCCAAAACTAATATGTCCAAATCTCTCATGCCATAGCTTCATATGTTCCATTGATGAAAAAGATTTGACTGCATATGCCTGATTGATTTTTGACAAAACAAAGATCCCTCCTCTATGCTCATCTTGTAAAATACACTTGTCTTCTTTGTGTGATAAGATGTTACAAAGATTTCTCTCAAATACAACTTTTAAACCATCACCTAAAAATGGAGATATAGATAGTAAATTCTTCTTCATTTCAGGTACATATAGAAGATCTGAAATCTGAAAATTACCACCTTCTCTTGAATTTAGGGTTATTTTACCTATTCCCACAACATCCAAATTATTGCCATCTGCAATAGTAACTCTTCTACCTAAAGAATAGGAAAGAGAAGAAAACACATCTCTGCAACCTGTCATATGCTTAATTGCACTTGAATCAAATATCCAAGGACTTGCTGAAAGAACTTGTAAAACTGCCTGATCAAAAGCTAGTTCCTCAATGGTGATACATGCATAAGAATCACCTTGAGATTTCCCTTTTTTATCATCTTTTGCAACATTAACTGATGCCTTTTTCTTTTTTGCTGTAATCCCTTTATAACATGCTACTTTTAAATGTCCAGGTTTCTTGCAGTAATAACATATTACTTCCTTCTTCTTAGAAGACTTCTCTTTAGATGTAGTAGAAACAGAATCTGAAGTAGAAGGTGAGAGAGACCTACTTTCCTTCTTGGATTGCTTTTCCTTCTTCTCCTTCTTCTTCTTTTTACCCTTTGATGAAGATGAAAGTGCTTCTTCATTCTCTTCCATTCCCTTCAACTGATCTTCATCTTGAAGTAACAAGAACTCTAACTCTTCAAATGTAACCTCTCTATCTCTTCAGGTAAGGGTAAGAGTGGTTATAAAAGACCAATATGAAATAGGAAGTGAATTAATCAACGTATTTACCATTTCTTCATCTGATATCTCAACTCCTACATTTAGAAGTTGATCTCTCAAGTCAACGAGTCTGGTAATGTGGGTTTGAATTGACTCACTAGACTTCATCCTTGTATTTGCTAGTTGTCTCCTTAAGTGAGCTTTCCTAGCAGGATTTTTGCTCTGAAAAAGATTCTCAAGCTTCAACCAAGCTTGTCTAGAACTTGTGCAAGATCTGATTTGTGGTAGAATATGCTTTTTAACACTCATTTCTATGAATGAAAGTGCTAAAGCATCTCTAGCATCTCATCTTGCCTGATCTTCAGTAGGAGGAATTGTAGGTAAAGACCTACGTGTGACTCTAGATGTCGAACTCGTTACCTCTTCTTCAATTGGTTCTGCAATAGTAATTCTAGTACCTTTTGAAGCTGTTGTGGCTCCTTCTTTGCCTTCTCGTCTGGGTCTTGTTAAGGATCTATTGACGATACTCCATAAATCCCTTGTCACTAATATATTCATCATCATGAAACTCCACATGGGATAATTAGAAGATCAATCCAACTTGTCTTCAATCTCAATTTTAATCTCACTCATCTTAACTAAGTGTGTATGTCAATTATGCTTTGATACCAAGTGTTGGAGTATGGGGCCCCAGGATCGTTCCAAACTAGAACCTTTTGAGCATACACAACTTAATTAACCAAGATGAGAAGTGAGATAGAGAAAGATAGAGATCTTGAGACAAGGATAGGGAACGCAATCTAGATGCTTACTCACTAAAAATAGATGTCCAAATTACAACATGGGAGTACTACTCAACCATATAAAATGGTGCACTCACTCATGGAAGAATATCCAAGAAGATGATGATACAAAATCTAGTTTATGTTGAAATAATCTATGTGTGAGTGAAGTGAATGAGGAATGAAGCTAACCTTATTCTCACAATATACTGTGAGAAAATTCTAAATCAACCAACCTTAATTTTGAGATTAGGGTAGAGAAACCCTAAAAACAAAATATAAGGTTAACTCACAAAACTTAGTTACCACCACCTCGTAGAAGACTTCTTGCTCCAAGGGAGTAGCCTCTCCTTCACCAAAACTTCACCTCCTCAAGAGTGTGTGAACACTCTCTCTTCAAGAAGACCTCCTCCAAGCTTAAGATCTTTGATTGATCACCTCCTCCAAGTGTGTGAGACTCCTCCTTCATCTCCTTGAGAGGATTGCTTGATGAGTGATGATTGAACAATGAGCAAGGCTCTTCTTTTATAGTATTGAGGCTATGTGAAAAGCAATACTAAAAGCTACGATAATCCACAAAAAAAGTTACTATTGAAAAACAACTCTGTAATCCGTTCGCAAAAAACACTGTTGTTGAAGCGCTTTTCAAGCAAGCATATTCTAAAGATATATCTTTATTGCTCGCTGCTGCCATCCACGAGAATTGACCCGGGCCCTCTCTTTGAGATCGTTTTGTTCTATCCAACGCACCACTTGATTTTGCTTGTAAAGAAGCTACAAATAATACGAATTATAACTAATGTTCAGCAGTTTTGGACCAATGAAGACATTGCTTCCAACAATAAACTTGTACACGCTTTACTACCAATAGAAAGCTTTTGTTTACCTTTCTTGGATGTATTTGATGAATTTTCTTGACTGAAATTTCCATGAAATCTTCCACTCCATGAACTATTGCTTGGTGACTCATCTGGTCCACTCAAAACTTGAGATTCTACACTCGTTTTTTTAGCATTTTCTTTGTCATTTGGTTCAAGATTAAGTCCATTTGCATCTACATAAAAGCTTGACATTTCATCAAACACCACATCTTTGCTTACGTTCACCTGTCATGTGAGTGGATTATATCATTTATACCCCTTTTCCTCAAGTAAGTATCCAATGAAGATATATTTTTCTACTTTTGAATCAAGCTTCGTCCTCAACTCATCTAGAACATGTACATATGCAATACAACCAAGTACTTTCATATGTGATAAGTTTGGCTTTTTACCTATAAGCTTCTCTTCAGGTGTAAGTTGATGTACAACAACATTCAGAGTTCTGTTCATGATATATGTAATAGTATGCACAGCTTCTGCCCAATAACAATGAGGCATATTCTCACCCATCAACGCTCTTGCTTTTTTGCAATATATCTATTTTTGCATTCAACAATGCCATTCTGTTATGGTGTGTACCTACATGAAAATCGACATCGAATTCCATTACTTTAAAGAAAATTGTTCAACTCATTTGACATGTATTCACCTCCTCTATTAGATCTTAATATCTGAATACACTTTCCTATCTACTTTTCAACCATAGCCTTAAAATTCTAGAAGGGAGTGAACACCTCACTCTTCTCTTGCATGAAATATACCCATACTTTTTGTGTATGGTCATGAATAAAAGTAGCATAGAACCTGAAACCACCCATAGATGTGGTCTTTCCAGGATCCCAAAAATTTGCATGTACTATTTTTAGTACATTCTCACTAACATGCTTGTCAAGTGAAAATGATGCTCTTGACTGTTTAACAAATTGACATGCTGCACATACCTTTTGCATTTCTGCAACTTTGAAATTTGGTAGTTTATTGACAATCTCCCTGGACTGCATCAATTTCAGCCTCTCCAAACTCCCATGTCCAATTCGTTTGTGCTAGATCTCTATATCAGCAATAACTCTTGCACCTTTTGCAAACATGGCTGCATTCATTTCAAGAATTTTCACATTTAAGGTGAACATCCTACCCACTTTGTTTCCTTTGACAATCAATCATCCATCCTGTTTATACTCTTCCACTTATAACCCATTAGCATTGAACCTGACTTGTAATGCCTGGTCAACCATTTGTCCAATAGAGACCAAATTCCCTTTTATATTTGGAACATGTGGCACATCAACAAGATGTTTTACCTTCCTATCCTCCATAGACAATGCTATGTTTCCCGTATGCTCGATGAGGTGTGTTGTGTCATCACATGTTTCAACATATCCAGGAGCTAGAAATTTTTTCAAACTACTAAACCATTCTGCATGATCAGTCATGTGATTTGAAGCACTTGAATCAACATACCAAAGATTACCATTTGATTTTGAAACATTAGTAGACATCGTATTCATCATATGATGTTGAACCATGAACAACTTCTCAGAGTCATCCGCACTTGTGGATGCATAATTGTTTTACTGCCTTCTGTTACTTTGATTCTTCAACTTGCAATCACGTTCAAAGAATCCATGTTTACCACAATTCTAACATCCTTTACTATCATTACCTCAATCATTTCTTTGGAAATTTTTGTGACCTCTTTGGCTCCCCCTACATCAAAACTATCCTCTACCTCCTGCATGATTCTCTTGTTGTCCTTCATCTTGGTTATTGTGTCCTCTTCCACTTCTGAAGCCTCTACCTTGACCTCTTCCTCTGCCAAAGTAGAATACCTGCTCAGACTAGGTTTTCCTTGGGAGTTTGAATCTTCACTAAGATTCTTTTCTTCAATAATCAACATGGGTACCAGATCAACAAAATTAGGAATATTTTCCCTGGTCTATATAGAAGTTCTGAACTTCTTATATGCAGCTCCTAAACCACGAAGTCACTTATCGACATGCCCTTCTTTTCCAATGTGTGCAATGCATTCTTGAGTTTCAATTTTTGTGCCTTTTTATTGGTCTCATACAATGTGACCAAATTGTTCCACACCTCTTTCGGAGTCTTGGCATCTTGTATGTGCCCAATCATGCTATCTTGTATGCTAACAAATAGCCAATACATTACCTTTCGTGCTCCTTGATTCCATTCCTCATATGCTCTTAACTGGTCTGTAGTCTGATTGCTCTGTGGTAACTGCATACTATTTTCATTCTCTCCTTCAATGT
Organism: Ceratopteris richardii; assembly: GCA_020310875.1. Taxonomy (NCBI): domain Eukaryota; kingdom Viridiplantae; phylum Streptophyta; class Polypodiopsida; order Polypodiales; family Pteridaceae; genus Ceratopteris; species Ceratopteris richardii. The sequence goes on from CM035420.1 coordinate 4,387,612, forward strand.
ACTTCTAGTAGCCTTTTCTCATCAAAAAATGCATCATATGGAATCTCTAAGCATGGAAGTTGTTCTGGTCTAGCTTATCACTCATAAGTTGACTCATTCCATCTATGTTTGCCATTTCTACAACAATTCACAAGATTGCAAAACATGACAAGCAGTAGTTATGCTTGAACATTGTCACACTTCAATGTAATAGTTCGATCTCAAAAAAACATAGTTTTCAGGTATCAAAAGTACACAAAATTTCTTGAAACTCTATATTTGGAATATATAAGTGATATCAATTAGGATGTTACAGTTTTGCAAACTGACCTGATTTTTAATTGGGCCCCACCTTGCGAGCTCAAAACGGAGGCCTTCTATTTGCACGCCAATTTTATTAGAAATCTGAGGTCGTTTGTGAATCGCGCTTTCTCCATGCCTTCTCACATACTCTTCATCGATGGCCTTCTCCAAGAGCTCTCTTTAGCCACACCAGCTCTGATACCATTTCACGAGCAAGGAGATAAGGAAGAGAGCTCACACACACACTCTCACACTCAAAGAGGAGCACACACATAGATTGAGGCAAGGAAGAATGATCTTCTTCTTCTTCTTCTTCTATTACATAAAAGGAATGTACAAGAATGACTTAAAAACAAGAATATAACAAGTGCAACATATAAAGAGCAATACATAAGGAAACTCCTGATGTCTGTGGATGAGTGAGCTGGCAAAAAACAAATGTGTCATCACTCGTAGTAGATAAATCTAATAAAGCTCAATGAAGTGTTCCTAACATATACCAACGTGACCACTATACATGTCAAAGAAATGAAAAATGATACGTATCATCCTCGATCATCACATGTTGTGCTTGATATCTCAACACCAATAACCCAAATGGGTGACTTATCTTTGTACCTTCACTTGGTAATTCATTCAATGTTGTGTTGTGCTTGAGACTTCCTCTTATATCCTTGTGTTGTTGGTGTGCTTTTGTAGACCTCAAACTTCAACAATTGGTATTTGATCAGGTCACCACTTCATCTAGGGCATCATTGATACCCTTGTGGTCATAGTCTCAGAATTGCACAATAATTGGTGAGCATACTTAGGGTAATTAGAAGTTGAGAGCTTCACTCTATGGTGTTTAAATTTTGATTTGAACTTCTTCTAGCCTGCAAATGCACTATCACAATGATTATGTGAGCAATATATTACTTTTGTGCTAAACATATATAGAGGTTTCCATTTGCCAATACAAACATCTCAAAGTCTGCTAGAGGTTTAGTAGAGCTCAAGGTCATGTTTTTGTTCAATGTTTTTACATACAATCATTATTCTACATCAAGGTATTTAGTCACTAGCCATGGCTGAAGTAATGATGTATTCCCTATGTTGGCTATTGAGGATAAGTTGGATGGTACTAATTACCGATTGTGGGCATATATGATGTGTCATGTATTGGTATCAAAATTTTTGTGGAACATTGTGAAAGGTGTTGAAAATGTCCAATTACATGTGCAAATACAGTTATTGAAGGACGCAGATGGCATTGAAGATGATGATCTTCAAATTCTTGTTCATGCTATGATTCCTAATGAACCTATTGTAGAGAAATTTTGTTGTGATGGCAAAGATGCTCAGGCACATGCATTGATATCTTTGTGTTAACAGTCGCTGTTGACGATAGCAATTTCTTGTAATTTACTTTGTAATGGGAAAAATGGATTTATTGATGTAGAGATTTCAATAGTTTTCAAAGTACGTAATTTTTGTGTGTGCTATAAATTCCAAAGTGTGGAATGGTGTGAAGGTTATGAAGAAGATCGGAGTAGTTCATTCCAATATGTTGTGTGTTACGGAGAGAAGAGTTCGGAAGAAGATGATATGAAGTGGTAAAGTCCTAAAATTATGGCAAATGATGCTCTGTACTATGGATATGTAATCATACTATATTCCAAAATGATGTATAAGTGATCTTAATAATCAATGACTACTTTGTATTGCTGAAATCACTTTATCTTTGAAGTTTTTCTATGTGTATGAAGTGTTTGAGCAATACGTAGTATACTATTCTGAAAGTCTATGTGGTGTAGTTTAATAAGGAACGTAAAAGCATGTTTATGAGTAGAACTGTGTTTATAAATCCCTGATCCCATAACCATTCCTTTGGAGATTCGATACTGTATTTTACTGAAGTATAGTATCGTGTAAACATTTGATGACCACGATGAGATGGGGTCAATGATGAAACACATTACCCGATAGATTGACGCCATTATGGAGTGGGAAAGAATACCTCTAATGGAATCATCAATTTGACTATTTAGAAAAAATTATTAAGTAGACATTTAAATCAATACACCTTGAAGACATTTCCATTGCCGAAGCATTTAATATTCTATAGAGTTGTTGTACTGGGTAGAAAATGGAATGCTATCCCTGAAACTCTTATAGACTTGGATCTTTGAGTGGAAGAACGAAAAGTTAGCCAAGGCTTCGTGGCGAGGGGAAACCAGTGGGACGGACTAGCAATTCGAGTGGCAAGAAGAAGAATACCTTGCGGAATTAGGCCCAAGCGGTGTTAGAAAATCCCCTCCTGAATTGTTGATATATTTAGGTAGTGATGCGTGTGAACACTCTAGGACCGCCGTGGTACTTTTTTCCCTCTTTAAGAGGTTTTCTATTGCCCTAATGGGCTACTTATCTTTATACATTCTCTAGTGATACATTCAGTCTTGTGTGTTGTGCACCAAGCTTCTTCTTGTTCCTTGTGTTGTTCGCATGCTTCCGCAGACATCTAACTCCAACAATTGGTATTAGAGCAGGTCACCGCATCATCTAGGGCGTCGTCTACACCTCTCCGGTTGCAGTCTTAGAATTGTATGAAATTTGGTGAGCATACTCAGGGTGTTTCAGAGATCAAAACTGCTTCGCTTTGTGGTGCCAAAATCATGATCTAAGCTCATTTCGGCCTCCGAACACACTATCACAGCGCTTATGCAAGCTATTTTGTCCTTTTGTGCCAAAGGTATATACTAGTTTCGGTTCACCAATATAAGCGTCTCGAAGTCTGCTACAGGTTTAGCAAAATTCGTCTGGGCAGTTCTGTTCAACGTTTTGAGATACAGTCAATTTTCTGCATCAACCTATTTTAGCCACTCGCCATGGCTGCAAGCAGTGATGTATTCCGTATGTTGGTTGTTGAGGATAAGCTGGATGGTACCAACTACCCATTATGGGCTTATATGATGCGACATGTATTGGTTGCAAAAGGACTGTGGAACATTGTGCAGGGTGTTGAAAGACGTCCTGTTACACCTGTTACTACAGGTACTGCAAATATAGGTGTTGGAGCTGATGGAGATGGTCTCAAAGATGATATTGTGCAGATTCCTGTTCGTGCTGCTCTTTTTGCTGCACCTACTGCAGAGCAGATTCGTTGGGATGGTAGAGATGCCTAGACATATGCATTGATAGCTTTCTATCAAACGTGCCATTATTCCTCATATTCACTCTTGCAGAACAGCTAAGGATGCTTGGGATACACTTACCACATTGTATCGAGCTTGAAATGAGGCTCGCGTTGCTTACCTCTGAAAATAGTTGGAGAGTGAGCACATGAATGAAGGTGATTCTATGGACAATTTTCTAACAAAGATCAAAGACATGAAGGAATAGTTGATTTTTGCTGATGAGGTTATACGAGATAGCTCACTTATGCAAACCATTCTGAATGGTCTTCTTGATTCATATCAGAGTTTTGCCTCTACTCTTCGGTTGATGATGAAAGGTAATCCAAATGCCTTGTCATTTGAGGAGTTAGTCTCTGTTCTATTGCAGGAAGATCAGTCTAGGCAGAACAAGTCCATTATGCGTGTTGAAGATCAAGCTTTCTTGGTTAGTCAAAATGGCAAAGGAAAATGGAGCTCTTCTACTAGTAAGCAGAAATCTGCAAATGCTGCACATTCAAAGAACCAAGATAAAGATGAGAAGAAATCAGAAAAGCAAATTTGTTTTGCAAGTACTGTAAAGGGAATGATCATATCATAAAGAAGTGTCCAAAAATGGCTACAAAAGAGGCAAAGAAAAAGGAGGCTGGAATGGTTATTGCAGAAGCCTCTACACCAAAAATAGAGTCTGCTAATCTTGTGCAGGAAGAAGAATGGGTGTTTACTACTGTTTGCAGTTTTGACCCACCTTCTCATGAGCAGTGTATGGCTGCAGTAGACTCAGATGTTTGGTACTTTGATAGTGGGGTGACCAAACATATTACCTCGCAGCACAATTTCTTCTCTTCACTTGAGCCTGCCCCTATAGGAAATACTGTCACATGCGCCAACAACTCCTCTTATCCTGTAATGGGATTTGGTAAGACCATTCGGACTACTGTTGATGGTAGTTCTTTCACCTTGTTAGATGCTTTATTTGTGCCAGGGATCAAGAAGAATCTGTTATCAATTTCTGCATTAGCCAAGATTGGCTTGGTTGTAAAATTTATTGATGGCAGATGTACAGTTCATGATCTATCAAATGGCGATGTTATTATTGCTTCTGGCATTTTATGTCGTGGGCTATATAAGCTCATAGACTATGAAAGATCTATTAAGGATTTGGCATGTGCAGTACATGATTCTCAGGCTATGTCAGATGCAAAGCTTTGGCATGCATGCTTTGTTCATCTGAATTTTGCTAGTTTGCTATGCCTGCAGAAATCTGATATGGTGTCTTTTTGGCCCAAGCTTGAGGCACCTGGAAAACATGTATGTGAAGGCTGTAATTTGGGCAAAATGCATCATTTCTCCTTTCTAAAAGATGGTTCAGTTCGGGCTACACAGAAATTGCAGCTTTAGGTGGGTCCTCTTGTTGCAAGAATTTGAGTATGACATTGTCCATCACCTCGATGCAAGTCACACCATTGCAGATTTTATATCTCGCATCGATCATGGAGAACCCCCAAAAATTTTGACAATACTCTTTTGGATGCGGACATCTTTACAGTGGTGAAAATAAAAAATGCTCCTCAGACTTCTTCTACGTGCTATGAAGAGATGTTTACCACTTTATACCAAGCAAGAAATGAGGATCGTGCTGCTTACCTCCAAAAGAAATTGGAGAGTGAGCATATGAATGAAGAAGATTCTAAGGACAATGTTTTGATGAAGATCAAAGATTTGAAGGAGCAATTGATTTATGTTGATGAGTCTTTCAAGATAGGTTATTTATGTAGACTCTTCTTAATGGTCTTCTAAATTCATATTAGAGTTTTGCTTCTACTTTTCAATTGACGATGAATGGCAATCCAAATTCCTTTACATATGATGTTTTTATCTTTGTTTTATTGCATGAAGATCAATCCACATACAACAGGTCAATCATGTGTGTTGTAGATCAAGTTTTCTTAGGTAGTTAGATGGGCAAATAGAATGGAGCTCATCTACTCCTAAGAAAAAATCTGCTAATGTTGCAATATTGAAAAAGGAAGACAAATATTAGAAGAAAAGCTAAAAGAAGAAAAACCTTTATAAATATTGGAAGGGAAATGATCATGTCATAAAATGTTGTCCAAAATTGGCAATAAAGAAAGAGGCTAGAACAATTGTTTTAGAGGACTTTACACCTAAAACAGAGTCCACTAATTTCATTCAAAAAAATGAATGAGCATTTACTATTGTTTGGGACTATGACCCAATCTTCTCATGAGTAGTGTCTATGTGAAGTAGACTTAGATGTTTGGTACTTTGATAGTGGGACAACTAAACATATTTCCTCATATTAGAGTTTCTTTAGTCCACTTGAGCTTGCCCCTATAGTGAATATTGTCACATGCACTAACAACTCCTCTTATCATGTAATGGAGTTGGTAAAATCATTATAACTATTGCTCATGGTAGTTTTTTCACATTGTGAGATGCTTTATATATTCTTGGGATGAAAAAAAATATGTTGACAATTTTAGCATTAGGCAAGATTTCATTGCTTGTTGAATTTCTTGATAAGAGATGTACAATTCATGATCTAGAAAATGGTGATGATATTAGTACTAGAAAGTTGTACATCTTAATGTGGTTGAATGTGCTAGAGTGATTAATAAATTCCTTATCTATTTCATTATTTATTTTCTAGCCTATTAAAGAAAAAAGATAAGGAAACTATAAAGCTGGAAAGAATTCACAAGAATTTCCTCTCGATAAGAGATCCCAATAGAAAGGGTGTTCCTAAAATCAAATGGGAAATTTTCTCAAGCCATAATCACTTTAGTGTCTTGGGAGTTCTAGATGTTGAAGATATGGCCAACAAGTTGACTGCCAAATGGAGGATTATTCTCTCTAGCAGGAGAGTTCTTAACTTACTCATGCTCTTGTTATCTCCACATTTGGTTATTCCAAGAGGCTCAAAGATAATGTCCTCCTTTTGAGAGGGATGGAGAGAGATGAGACCCTACTGCATAGTTAATATCGATTGCAAATGGGCTACCATTATTAGACAAAAGAACTATGCTTGGTTTCCAATTGTGGGAATCAAGGAAGTGCACTTGGAGAATCAGCAAAGGGTGAAGAAATAATGGAAACAAGGGCTTTCAAATGTGGAAATCCTCTAGAATCTAGATAGGAGATGTTGAATAAATTCAAGAATATGTGATCCATAGAATATCAAAATGCACTACTTATTTGGAAAATTCTCCAACAACGAACACATAATATTATCAAAAATTAAGAAATTTTCTGAGCTCGACCATGGTGCATGTGCTGTAATTGTGCAAGGGAAGATCTAAGTCTACTTTTGCTTTCCTAACAAAAGAGCTTTTTGGTGTTGTAAAACCTTGTCCATAAAATTAGTCTTTTGTTTCAATTGGTCTACGTGGGAAAGCAATCAATTATGCTTTACATTATGAAATGCCTTCGAGTGAAGATCTCAAGAAAATCTGGAAAGAAAGATTTTTGGAGCTTGAGGTCTAGGGAAGCATGGGAATAAGACAAAGAAGAAGAAGAAGCTTGGAGCACAACACACAATACTGAATGTATTACCAAGAGAATCTACAAAGATAAGTAACCCATTAGGGTTATAGGCATATACAAGCTAGGGGAAAAAACCTCTTAAAGAGGGAAAAAATGCCCTGGTGGTCCTAGTGTGTTCACACACATCACTACATAAATATATCAACAAATCCCCCCTTGGGAGTGATGCTGTGATTAAGGAGTTGGGAATCATGTATAAGGAACTGCCAAGCTATGTGGAATCAATCCACAAAAGGAAATAAGCCCAAAGCTTTGTGGAAATCTTCAAACTTCTCCCTAGGCAGAGCCTTTCTGAAAAGGTCTGCAATGTTCTCCTGTGTGAGAACATATGCCAAACTGATCTCTCCAATAGAGAATCTCTCCCTGATATAATTATAGTGCACTTCAATGTGCTTAGTAAAATAATGGAACACATGGTTCCTCACAACCACCAATGCACTCTGACTATCGAAGAAAATGGTGGTGGCAGAAGATTTACCAATGCCCAAATCAGCCATCAGGTGTCTCAGCCACACACACTCAATAGTTGCTGTGGAAGTTGTCCTATACTCAGCCTCACAATTGAAAGTGGCCACATTAGGCTGCTTCTTGCTCAACGAAGCAATATACATGAGCTACCAAGCATGAAGCAAAAGCCACTAGTGGACACACAAGTGTCATAGCAACCAACCTAATTAGAGTCAAAAAAGCTGTTAAATTTGGCGGTAGTGATCCCCCTTTGGATAAAACAATCCAAGTAGTCAGGTATCACTCAAGTAGCAAAAGATGCGCTTAACTGCTTACCAATGCTTTACACCTGGGCAATGCATAAGCCTGCTCATCTATGAGACAACAAACTGAATATCTAATTGAGTAATGCATAAGTAAATCAAGCATGCAATAGCCTACTAATAGAGAATGACATCAAATGCATTTCCAGCATCATGAAAACTCCATTGTAAACATTTCTCCATATGAGTGGCAATAGGTTTACAATCTTCAAGGCCAAAACATTGCAATAATGTGTCAATATATTCTTTTTTGACACAAACCTATTGTGCTATCACCTTGCAGAATCTGAATGCCCAAATAATGATGCAAATGCCCCAAATCTAACATCTCAAATGAGGCATGCAAATCAGCGTTAAAATCATCAATATGCTTTTCACGAGGACCAATGAGAAGCATGTCATCAGCATAGAAAATAATGATGAGAGGCACATCATTTGCATGCTTAACATATAAGGTGCTCTGAGTTGGACTATTCTAATAACCATGTGCAATTAGGTCAACATGTAATTTTTCATACTAAGCACGTGGTGCTTGCTTCAAAACAGATAATGCCTTTTTCAACCTGCACACTTGGTTTTCATGCTCTATCTACACAAAGCCACGGGGCTAGAAACATACACTTCTTCATGCAGTCACCATTCAAAAATGCAGTTTTAATGTCCAACTAATGTACATTGCAACCATGATGAGCTGCAAATGCACATATGCTATGAACAATAATCATTTGGAATGTAGGAGCAAATGTTTCATCCAAATCAATGCCTCTTTCCTGAGCATAACCCTTTGCAACAAGCCCAACCTTACACCTGCCAACTCTTCCATCAAGCTTACACTCTAGCTTGTATACTCACTTAGTGCCAATGGCCTGCTTGACAAGAGACAAGTCACATAAGGACCACGTACCATTTTTCATGATAGTTCAATATTCAGATTGCATAGCAACCATCCAAATTTTTGAATTTTGTGCTTCATCAAACGAAATTGGCTCATTCTCATCTCAAAGACTTAAGGTGTCTCATATCATCCAAAGTATGCACTAGCCAATTTGGCATAATCTTTGCCTCTTCAATATCAACTCTTGCATCCATAAGTGCATCATGTAAATCTACATCACAATTGGAATGATCTGAAAATAATGACTGCGAAGTTTTGGATTAAGACTAGCACTAGACTCTCCACCTATAAAAAGAGGGAGCAAAGTGTCATACATGTCTTTGGAGCTAACTGATGTCTCCTTAGTACATGAAACTAATGGATGAATAGCATCCTCCACAAAAATGTTGGAGTTAGATGTCTATAGAAGCACGCGAACAAAACAAGGGAGAAGAAAAAGCTTGGAGCACAACACACAATATTGAATGTATTACCACTATAATGTAAAAAGATAAGAATCCTGTTAGGGCAATAGGCATATATACAAGCCAGCGGGGAAAACTTCCTAAAGAGGGAAAAAAGTACCCCGATGGTCCTAGAGTGTTTACACACATCACTACCTAAATTTATCAACAAATCCCCCTTGAGAGTGATGTGGTGAACAAGGAGCTGACACTCATGTATAAGGAAGTGCCAAGCTATGTGGAATCAATCCACAAAAGGAAGTAAGCCCAAAGCTTTGTGGAAAGCTTCAAACTTCTCCCTAGGCAGAGCCTTCGTAAAAAGGTCTGCAATGTTCTCTTGCGTGGGCATATATGCCAAGATGTTCTTCACAACAAAGAACCTCTCCCTGACATAATGATAATACACCTCAATGTGCTTAGTGCAAGCATGGAACATAGTTTTCCTCGCAACTTCCAATGCGCTCTGACTATTAATGAAGATGGTGGTGGTAGAAGACTGACCAACACCCAACTTAGCCATAAGGCATCTAAACCACACACACTCAATAGTCGCTGTGAAAGCTACCCTATACTTAGCCTCACAACTGGAAGTGTCCAGAGTAGGCTACTTCTTGCTCAACCAAGATGAGCTACCAAGCATGAAGCAAAAGCCACTAGTAGACACACGAGTGTCATAGCAACCAGCCCAATCAGTATTAGAAAAAGCATGCAAATTTGGTGATAGTGATCCCCCTTGGGATAAAACAATCCAAGTAGTTGGGTACCACTCCAGTAGCAAAAGATATGCTTAACCGCCTACCAATGCTTGACACCAGGGCAATGCATAAACGTGCTCATTAGTGAGACAACAAACTGAATATCTGGCCGAATAACACATAAGTAAATCAAGCATCCAATAGCCTGCTGATAGAGAATAACATCAAATGCATCTCCAACATCATGAAGAATCAATCGTAAACCTCTCTCCATAGGAATGGAAATAAGCTTACAGTCTTCAAGGCCCAAACACTACAAAAATGTCTCAATATATTTCATTTGACACAAAGTCATTCCACCATCAAGTTGCATAAAATGAATGCCTAAATAGTGATGCAAATGGCCCAAATCAGACATCTCAAATGAGGCATCTAAATGAGCCTTAAAATCAGCAATATACGTGTCATGAGGACCAGTGAGCAGCATGCCATCAAGATACACAACAATGATCAGAAGCACATCATTAGCACACTTAACATATAAGGTGCTTTTAGTTGGAATCTTCTCAAAACCGTGTGCAATAGGCATGTATCTTTTCATACCAAGCAAGTGGTGCTTGCTTTAAACCATATAATGCCTTGTTTAACCTCCACACCTAGTTTTCATGCCCTTTCTGCACAAAGCCATGGGGCTGAAAAACATACACTTCTTCATGTAAGTCGCCATTCAAAAATGCTATTTTAATGTCCAACTGATGTACATTCCAACCGTGATGAGCTACAAGTGCACAAATGCTAGAAATAGTAGTCATTTGGCATGTAGGTGCAAAGGTCGCATCAAAATCAATGCCTATTTCCTATGCATAACCCTTTGCAGCAAGCCTAGCCTTATACCTGTGAACTGTTCCATCAGGTTTATGCTTTAGGGTGTATACACACTTAGTTCCAATGTCCTTCTTGCCATGGGGCAAGTCACGTAAAGACTAGGTATAATTTTTCATGATAGCATCATATTCAGATTGCATTGCAGCCATCCCATGTTTAGAATTTTGTGCTTCATCAAACAGAACAGGCCAAGTCTCATCACAAAGAGTGGGCAGCCATATCATAGAAATCTGATGCAAAAGAGGCACTATGAGAGCCTCAACAAGTATGATATGACAGAGGTGCATCTAATTTACTATCACACAAAGTCTACACCAGCCATTTTGGCATAGTTTTTGTCTGCTCAATAGCAGCTCTCTCATCAACAAGTGCATCATGTAAATCTGCATAAAAAATGGAATGATTTACATCATCACATGAAACCTGTAAAAGCTGAGACATTGCCTCATAAGGACCAGCACTAGACTATCCACCTATAAAAAGAGGCAACAAAGTATCATACATGCCAAATATCGCCATCTTCAACACCATCTACATCACCTTCAGTAACTCTATTTGTAAGTGTAATAGGATGTTTTCCAACACTTTGCACAATATTGCATAATCCTTTTGCAACCAATATATGATGCATCATAGAAGCCCATAATGGATTATTGGTACCATCTAACTTATACTCAACAAGCAACATACGAAATACATCACTGCGTTTAGCCATGGCTAGTGACTAAAATACCCTAATGCAATAAAATGATTGTATCTTAAAACGTTGGATAGGACTACCTTATCGAGTTCTGCTAACTTGTAGTAAACTTCGAGATGCTTAATTGGAAAACCAAAACCCATATATACCTTTGCCACAAAAAGACAAAATTACCTATAGAGGCACTATGTTAGTGCATTTGGAGGCACAAACGAGCTCAGATCATGATTTTGACACCACAGAGCAAAGATGTTTTGAACTCCTAATTTCCTTGAGGATGCTCGCCAGATTTTTTGCGATCCTAAGACTCTGACTGGAGGGGTTTCAATGATGCCCTAGATGAAACAATGACCTGCTCTGATACCAATCATTGGAGTTTGAGGTCTAGGAAATCACATGAATAGCACAAGGAAGAAGAAGAAGAACCTTGGAGCACAACACACAACACTGAATATATTACCAAGAGAATGTACAAAGATAAGTTACCCATTACGGTTATAAGCATATATACAAGCCAAGGGAAAGAAACCTCCTAAAGAGGGAAACAAGTGGCCAGGTGGTCCAAGTGTGTTCAAACACATAACTACCTAAATATATCAACAAATATGCACTTCTAACTTTGATAATCCTCGTAATGAATGATCAATTGAAAAAACCCTTGGATGCTTAGGTATAAGAATTTGTAAGGGTAAGAAATCCCCTCCCTTTAGACATCATAGGGTGTTTGTTTTTGAAAACGACAAGTTTAAAATAAATGGGGCCCCATGAGGGAAAGGAAAAGAAGGACACATATCATGTGTGTCTAGTGAAGGAAACTATTGTTTCATGGTGTAAAACATGGAAAACATGTACCTTTATATTGGTTTTCCACTATTGACGGATACACCATCATCGAGTTTTATGTTAGATACAACAAAACTAGACGAGGTTAGTATATGATGCCCTACACCAAGTTTTCAACATGCTCATGAAAATTTTCAGTATGATGGAAGTGTATGTGATAACTTTTCGAATCAAAACAGCCTCAAAAGTAAAGAAATTTGGGCTTAATAAGGGTGTGAAAAAATTATTGTATGATCTAAGATAGGCATGAGACTATAGATGCATCCAAGGATATTTATCAAGGTTGTAACATTAACAAAACAATATATGTAAGTCCTTCACAAAATCTTTCCACATAGGATTTCTAAGAGAATACCAAGGCATTCAAAAAAATAACATGAAATCTAGAACAACATCTATTTCATATTAACTTAATATAATAGAACTATAATGTAGAGGATATCTCAATTGAAAATGTAAACAAGATAGAAATGATTATTCTTTGGAATGGAAAATGCATTAAAGGATGAGACTATGAGTGTGTTTATGTTGTATGCACAAAAAGAAGATAAAATTTCCACAGAGAATGATAATTTGTTGAGCACGCCACTCAAAAAGAGGGGAGGAGTGCTGGAGTTGCAATATAAGGAGCAGTTGTATGTGCACATAAGGCGGCAATTTAACTAGCCATAAGTTTCTTTTCAAGGAAACATTTCTTGAATATACAGGTTGAGTTTCTACAGAGTTCTTTGATCTATCATTTATGTTTGCCACTGGCTGCTTGCTGACCAAGTGTTGGAGAAAGACGATCATGAAGACGCATCAGTACATCTCGACCCGAACTCAGAACTATTTTCAAAACATTCGTTGAACTAGAAGGGAAAATATTTATCCAAGGCTTAAGCATCTTGAGGAAGAAGTAAACATTGGCCAGTCTCAATGCCAAAAAAGGCTACAAAAAATTAGAAGCATTGTCAGATATGAAGAAATAATTCAAAGACGGAATCTTCAGAAAACAACATATACAAGGGTTTAGCATCTCACACATAATGCTCTTGTCTAGTACATAGTATAGAATGTTGTCCCAAAAATCAGACCGCTAATATAGAATGGATGACAAGGCACATGTCTATTTCTGTGGTTTTATGACTCTATTCTGACTCTTTGGGTTAGTCCAGCGATGGTAGCTAAAATGGGTGAATCCTTTGTAGGGTTGATGGCACTAACATGACACTCTTCATCATTTCATGATACGATGCTAAAATCAGTTCTTTTAGGGGAATCGTTAGTCTTTGTGCATTCTAGTTACCCTAAGTTAATGGTAGCAAGGCCATGTTCTCTGGAGGACACCAGTCCACTTTAGCTCAACTTAGTCTCCTTGTCTGATTTTAGAGTTATCTCTAGCCTACTCTTAGTGAGCATCCAAACTTTGTTCATTCTTGGTAGGTGCCAGGTTTTCTACTTTTTCTTGTGTGCGATTCAAGAGACATGATGGACAGTATGCCTTGCCCATTGTACTTTCCATTAATTCAAGATACCAAAAAATAGAAGACTGCAACATCGAACTTCCTTGAACAAATGAAAAAGGACTCTATGGGTTGGGAGACAAGTGCATAGCACATAAGTTTTAATGTACGGAAGCATACACACACAAACACACATACATTCTTCAGGAGAGAGACAAAGAGAGATAGAGAGATTGAAAAAGAGAGAGGTCAAGCTCGTATGTGTAGTGCAGATGTGATCGATATCAGATGCAGGGTAAATGATGATCGAAGAGCTATGAATTTTCTTCTTCAATCAAAAGCAACCGTCGCATAAGTGATGTCTGGACGTCGTATATGCGATCATGTTAATCATTTGATATGCAATATTGGTGAGTGTTGCATATGTGATGCTTTTTATCGTCACATATGCAATCCAATTTAGCATCACATATGTGATGCTTTGAATGTCTCACATGTGTGACTTCCACATTAGTGACGCTTCAATTAACATCACTAATATCCTCAAAAATACGTTGATCAGAGTGTCATTTAAATGATGGTGCACACTCGATGCTGAATGCAATGAAGTGCACAATCACAAAGCGACGAAATGGTGTCACGTCAACTATTGATACACCCCTATATTCCTTAAACTTGAGGCAATATACCATCAATTAGCACATATAATGCGAATCCCTCAAGCGAACTGCTACATGTAAAACGTAGACATGCAAGCTCATCCGGTTCACAAAGATAAACAACACGTTTATACAATATTAAAGTGCCAAATTTGTCCATAAGTTTCAGAGATATGGATGGTGATTAATTGGTTCCCAACAAAACCTTGCTGAAAATTTTGGAATAACTCTTCTAAAAACAACAGGTTTAAAAAGTCACTTTTGGATAATAAAATAAGAGGAACTGACATGAGTTATGAGGAACTAAAGAATCTAGTGCAAAGATGAACAATTGATATTTTTATGGCTTACCATTGCGCGCACATTATGAATATAGTAGACTGTAGATCCAACTTGCTTGAAAGATTATATTGAACATGAAACTTTGAGAAGGTCGTAGATGAAGAAAGTGTTGCATTTTATGTAGATTGTTTAAAACAGACCCACTAGCACGACACACATCTGGGAGACTCGAATCCCTAAAATAACTATTTACCTTATCAACCATTCTATCCGATTAGAGGTAAATTCCAGAGGGAGATCCAATCGAGGAAAATGATTGAGATCAATAATTCGACAAAGAAGTGGTAGATCTCAGTCTGTCACACAGTGCGTCAAGTATGTTGACCCTGAGTCTGATTTGTACTCCATTAATTGTAGCGAACACGGAAGAGGAAGAGGAAGAGGTTGAAGTAATACACAGTAGTACACAGGGAGATTGTGCTATGATGATTATACAAGAAGACAATTTACGTTATGTGCTGGGTAACAACGAATAAACTAACCAATATCACAGATAGCTCCATTGCTTCATGAGGCGTTAACTGTACACAAAATTATGAAGGGTGCCCTATACCACACACATATGAATTGGGATCAACGTGGGATTCATGTCCTGTATTGCATGCCCGATGATCAACATGACAGCTAGGCCGCATGTGCCTGCTTGAATGTCTTTTCGCATCGGAATGTGGTGTACTGTGTCGGTCCCCTCTTGTACCTATGAGTGTTGGCGTGTGTATAAATCCATCGACTCTTTTTCAGTACATCATGGGCATGATGGGCTACAGCCTTGAGCTCTCAACTGTCTTTGTCCCATGGCTTGCCGGCATATGCAAGCGAGATACGGCACGTTTCTCAAGGAAGCTGGCTGTCGAGTCGACGTATGATGGACCCTCTCCCTCCCCATGGTACCCATTGTTGATTTTTTAAGATTGCTGATTCGATGGAGAGCGTCTCTTTGGCTTTAGCCCATTTTACAGTTCAGGAGAAGCGTCAGAAGCAAGAAGCTTCTGTACAGCTACAGTCATGTCCCCTCAGTTCTACAGTGATCCCTTTGTGTTTCAAGTCCCATGATCTATCCATCCACAGCGAAAAGCAACTGTGGACTATGGCTTTCAGCTCGGGCACTATGTGTGTCCATGCTAGGTAGCAGTGGTTCAAGCCACTAGAGAGATTCCGGTAAGGGGCAAGAAAAAAAAAGGGGATAAAGAATTTGAAAAGAGAGATGGAGAAAAGATTTTCCATGCTCATCGGGCTTGAAGAGAAAGTGAATCGTCGGCGATGGGACCTTCAATGACAAGCTACGTTGCTTATTTAGATGATCTCGTAACCCACGAAGAATGGGAGTGTGAAAATTTTTCCTTAAAGTGTTGAATAGAAATGCACATAGACCCTCAAAAGAAATGCGCAAGTGCCTGAGAAAAAATAAAGCAAAGACTTCATCTCAATGATGATTGAAGGCGATGATTCTATGGACAAAATAGAGATTGAAGAGGTGAATATTAGTTTGCTGGGGAATGGGAAAAGACCTAGATTAGATGGGGCGCTGATGAGAAAATCCTTCAAGATCTTCAAGCATATGGACATTAATGAATCTTTCCTACAAGCAAGATGTTAGATTTTGCTCACCGCAGAGATGTATTAGTGAGGGCGTCATAAAAACTTCTAGACAAAAAAAAGGACAAGAACTGATAAGGAAATTGGAGAAAATGCTCCAAACAGTTTAGAAGGCCTACAATAGAAAATAGCAATATCTAATTGTCTGAGAAAATGGTACAACATGGAACAAATAGGCCTCCTGAAGGAATTACGGATATTTGGGAATGAACGGTGTTCGTCACGAGGGCCAGCAAATAAGACTTTTGTTTCTCGAGTTTTACTTTGAGAATGTTTAATTTGTCAGACCGAAAGGTATTTGGAGAAATTGTATGAGATGAAAAAGCCGTGCTTTAAAAGCATGTGTATGACTTAAATGTACTATTGATTTTTATTACATTTTATATTTAATATGTGATTTATTACTTTAATTGTATGATTCACTCATATTATATGTGTGTTTGTGTGTGTATATATGCAAGTATGTGCATATAGTTGTGTGTGTATATGTATATATGCACATGTAAGCTTATATCCATATTTGCATAATTGTGTGTATGTACATGTATGTGTGTGTACTTATGTGTGTATGCGTATGTGAATATGTGTATATGTATGTGTGTATGTGTATATGTGCCGAAGCATGCATGTGCATGTATATGTGTATATGTGCATGTGAATGTGTAAGTGTGAGTATGTTAATTAATGAAAACATAACAATTCAAATGATGTACAAACAATGAAAATTGTACTTACAATAATTATCTATTTATTATGTTTGGTGAACTTCTTGAATAACCTACATTAAAGAAAGAGAGAGAGAAAAGTAGAGAGAGAGAGAAATAAAAAAAAAGAGAAAACATGAGAGAGAAAGATAAAGAGAGAGAGAGACAAAGAGAGATAGAGAGTAAAAGAGAAAGAGATTGAGAAAAATAGAGATCTAGCTTGCATGCAAATCACATATATGATTGTTGGATTTCTCTTTGATCAGATGCATGCAAAATGACGATTGACGAGCCATGCATTTTTTTTGTCAAAAGCAACCGTCACATAAGTGATGTCTGGATGTTGTATATGCAATCATGTTAATCATTGCATAGGTGATATTGGCAAGCATCGCATATGCGATGCTTTTTAGTGTCACATATGCGACCCTATTTAGTATTGCATATGTGATTCTTTGAATATGTCGCATATGCCACTCCCACACTAGCGATGCTTTAATTAATGTCGCTAATAGCCTTGGAAATAACATCGATCTGAGTGTCATTTAAATAAAAGTGTGTGCTCGATGCTCAATATAACAAAATGCATAATCTCAAAGTGACAAAATTGTGTCGTGTCAATTGTCACTACACCCCTATATTCATTGTATTGTGATGACAAGTTAAAGCTAAGGCAACTACACCATCAATTAGCACATATAATGCAAACCCCTCAGGCGAACTACTACATGGAAAATGTAGACTTCCAAGCTCATTGGTTTCACAAACATAAAGAAAACGTTGATACAAAATTAAATTGCCAAATCTGTCCATAAGTTTCAATGATATGGATGCTGACTAATTGGTTCTCAACAAAACCTTGTTGAAAATTTTGGAATAACTCTTGTAAAGAAAACAGGTTTAATAAAGTCGCTTTTGGCTAATAAAATAAGAGGAACTAACATGCGTCTACGAAGTTCTAGGGACCAAGGAATCTAGTGGAAAGGTTAACAATTGATAATTTTTATGGCTTACTATTGCGCTCACATTATGAATGTAGTAGAATGTGGATCCATCTTGCTTGATAGATTCTTTTGAACATGAAACTTTGAGAAGGTCGTAGATGAAGAAAGCGTTGCATTTTATGTAGATTGTTTAAAATAGACCTCTAGCACGACACACATCTGGGAGACTCGAATCCGATTAGAGGTAAATTCCAGAGGGAGATCCAATTGAGGAAAGTGATTGCGATGAATAATTAAACAAAGAACCGGTAGATCTCAATCTGTCACACAGCGTGTCAAGTATGTTGACCCTGAGTCTGACTCGTACTTCATTAATTTTAGCGAACACGGAAGAGGAAGAGGTTGAAGTAATACACAGTACTACAGAGAAAGATTAAGCTATGATGATTATACTAGAACACAGTTTACTGATGTTAATATGTGCATGGTAACAACAAATAATCTTGTCAATATCACAGATAGGTACATTCCTTCATGAGGCGTGAACTGTACACAAACTTATGGAGGGTGCCCTATGATATCACACACATATGAAATGGAATCAACGTGGGATTCATGTCCTGTATTGCATGCCTCATGGTCAGCATGACAGTTAGGCCGCATGTGCCTGCTGGAATGGCTTGCCCCATAGGAATGTGGTGTACTGTGTCGGTCCCCCTCTTGTACGTATGTGTGTGCGCGTGTGTATAAAAGTAAAGTCTCTTTTTCAGTACATCATGGAATACAGCCTTGAGCTCTGAAGTGTCTTTGTCCCATGGCTTGCCGGCATATGCAAGCGAGATACGGCAAGTTCTTTGTCGAGTCGATGTATGATGGGCTCTCTCCCTCCCCATCGGAGTCCGGCGCACTGTTGATTTTTTCAAGTTTTCTTGGCTTTCGCCCATTTTTACAGTTCGAAGGAAGCGTCACAATGAAGGCCAGCTTCTGTACAGCTAGAGTCATGTCCCTTCAGTTCCATAGTCATCCCTTTACGTTTCAACTCCCATGATATATCCATCCAGGGAGAAAAGCAACCGTGGACTATGGCTTTCAACTCGGGCACTATGTGTGTCCATGCTGGGTAGAAGCGGTTCAAGCTATTAGAGGGATTCAGGTAAGGGGCAAGGAAGAAAGATAAAGAATTTGAAAAGAGAGATGGAGAAAAAAACTGCCATGCTCATCGAGTTTCAAAAGAAAGTGAATGGTGGGAGATAGGACCTTCAATAACAAGCCACTTGTTCTTCGATTGCCCCAAGTCCCGTGTTATTTGGCGTCACGTGACCTGGGTATTGAGACTCACGAACCAAATCAATTGGCAATAGGTGTTGTTGGGTGAGGTGGTCGGCTGCTCATCGAGGTTGCGGAACACCATCAGGGGTGAGACTCTTTGGAAGATTTGGAGGGAGCAATGTGTTGTCAATTTTGGCCAAACTCCTAAGGACTGGTCGATTGAGAAATCCTTGTTTCTTCTAGGTAAAAGAATCTCCCGAGATAAGAGATGTCCACCATGTAGACATCACTGTATTTATCTCCCTGAAAACAACAAGTTGAAACCCAAATGGGTCCCACATGAGGGTGATGATAGATTTATCCGCCTCATTTGCAATGCCCTTTAGCTTGCCACACTCCTCCTCTACATTGTCGGATTTGGGGGCTCTCATGGGCACTAGTCCCATTCACTTGTAACTTTTTCTTCTTTATTTTAATTAAAGTCCGAGAGAATAGGCTAAGGCCGAACTTCCTTTTATTAAAAAAAAAAAACAAGCCACCTTGCTTATAAAGATCTCCTACCCAATGAAGACATGGAGTGTGAAAGATTTGCTTAAAGTGGTGAACAGAAAGGCACATGAACTCTCAAACGAAATGCGCAATTGCCTTAGAAAGAATAAAGCAAAGACCATCCCAATGATGAATTGAAGGCGATAATTATATCACCAAAATAGACATTGAAGAGCTGATTAGTTTGTTGCGGAATGGGAAAAGACTTCGATTGGATGTATTGATGGGAAAAACCTTGAAGAAATTTAGACAGGCCTTATGGACATTAATGAGTCTTTTCTACAAGCAAGATGGTGAATTTTTCTCACTGCAGATGTACTAGTGATGGAGTCATAGAAACTAGTTCACAAGAATAAGGTCAAGAAATGATTAGGAAATTGGAGAAATGCACCAAACATCTTAGAAGGCCCACTCCTCAAAATAACAATGTCGAATTGGCTGAGAAAATGGTTCAACACGGAACAAATACGTCTCCTGAAGCACTTATGGATATTTGGGAGTGAATGGAGTTCGTCATGAGGGCAAATAAATAAGACTTTTGTTTCTCAAGTTTGACTTTGATAAGGTTTAACGTTAGGCTAGACTGGGAGTTCCTCCAACCCCAACTACATTGGGCCTTCATTCAAAATCTATTTTTGTGGCCTCCACCTAAATGGGACATGCAGCCATTAAATTAAACATCAATAGCGAGCTTAAGGCACCCTCAATTGTGGGTGCTTGATTAGAAGAGGATGCCTTCCTAGTCCTCTCCTCTTCATTACCATGGTAGATGGTTTGAAAAACTGCTTTGAGTATTGTTTTGGAAGATGGTCAATTATCCTTAGATATTTCACTTATGTCACCAATATATTGATGATAAACAAAAATCAATGATAAATATATGTAAGATTGCGTCAATAGCTCCTTCAAGGGAGTAGATTCTAGAATAAAACATCAAAAAGTGATGACTTTAGTACTCAATCATCCACTCATAAAAAGAGTTCTAAACTAGGGATTTCAAGTTATTGGCTTGCATGTATCTTCAATCTTTGTGAGATGAAGTAGAATTGCAATTATCTTTTCTTGATTGAGAATTGGCTCTTCAAGGTAAGCCATGTCTCCAAGCTCATCACCTAAAGGCAGCGCCAACTCCCTTGAGCTAGGCTAGAATGTTTCAGTGTCATCAATATGCTTTCTACCCACCTCTTGGTCTTTGTCTAGGCACTCATTGAGACCATTTATTTTGCATTCTAATGAAGCTGAATTGGGCTTCATAGTTCTCTAAATCTATACAATGCCGGAACATTTCAAGATCAGATGTCATTATCATCGTTGAAAATAAATAGTTTAATTAGATGTGATAAAAAAAGTGAAGTGGTTGAGAAACGTAGTGAACAAAATTACATGTGCCAAATAATACGTCAAGGACCCAACCATCATCATTTGAGAACATTTCTATCAACCTCATTATAAAGTTTTTGTGGTTGTGGTAAGGATTGACCAGTGAGTTGTCCCTTGCCAAATGATGAAGCTTCTTTGTTATTGTAGAGAACATGAGGACATTTGGAATTCTATTCTCATTTCAATGTTCCCTCACCCTCCTTTTATCATAGTAACCTAGTGTCAACACTCAGCTGTACGAACAAACCTATGGCTTGGGGTGTGATTCACATTTTCCTTTACCATTTTATAGTTTAGGAGAACCGTCACTAGCAAGGCCAGCTTCTGTATAGCTACAGTCACATCCCCTCAATTTTAGAGTGATCCCTTTGTGTTTCAAGTCCCATGATCTATGGATCCACAGGGAAAAGTAGCTGTGGACTATGGCTTTCAGCTCGGGCACTATGTGTGCCCATGCTAGGTAGTAGCAGTTCAAGCCACTAGAGAGATTCCGGTAAGGGGCAAGAAAAAAAAATGATAAAGAATTTGAAAAGAGAGATGCAGAAAAGATTTGGCATGCTCATCGGGCTTGAAGAGAAAGTCAATCGTGGGTGATAGGAACTTCAATGACAAGCTACGTTGCTTATTTCGATGATCTCGTAACCCATGAAGAAAGGGAGTGTGAAAATTTTTCCTTAAAGTGTTGCATAGAAAGGCACATAGACCCTCAAAGGAAATGTGCAAGTTCCTGAGAAAGAATAAACCAAAGACTTCATGTCAATGATGATTGAAGGCGATGATTATATCACCAAAATAGAGATTGAAGAGGTGTATTAGTTTGCTGGGGAATGGGAGAAGTGTTGAAGATAATGTATAAGCACATTTTCATATGAGCTATGCTTGGATAGATTTACCAAATATAAAGATAAAGGAAAAAAAGAGAAGAAAGAAAAAATATTAAAATAGAAAAATTCTAGTCAAAATTCATGATGAGTAAGAGATACAATATCTTTTCTTGTAGTTAGTGGCATGTAGTGGGGAAAGTGGTGCATTAAGAAGGAGGCACAAAATTCTTCACATGCTCATTGGTTATAAAAGTGAAGAGAGAGCACGTTCTAAACAAGGAGAGAAATAGGCAAGAGCTCCCAATAGTCAGATTTGGCCATTTTGACATTTTTTCTTCCCTTAGACTCCTTCCAATTGCACATCAATTTGTACATAGCTCTGTTGTGGAGCTCATATCTCAGTGTCTATGTAACCATTTCTTGCATTGAAATACTCATTCAAAAACTTATGGCATGTACTTTTTGCATATCAGAAAACTCCTTCAAAGATTTTATATTATGTGAGATATCAGTGAAAGAGTGAAGTGTAGTTTTTCAAGGTACCTGTGTAGATAGGTAGTCTATTTTGGTCCGTTAAGTTTCCCAATCAAAACATTTCTAAATTGCTTGATCATTATCATGTTAGAAAGATCTTGGCATCTATTTTCATTGTCCCAAATATCTCATTAAGAAGATTTATATTCTCTGAGATATGTGTCCGAGAGTGAAGTCTAGTTTTATAGTGTACTTATGTGTGCAAGTGGTCTAATTTGGTCATTTGTGTTTCCTAACCAAGTCTCATCCAAATCACTTGTTTTTTATCTGCTTTGAAAGCTATTTGTGTCTGCTTTCTCTGTACCAAATATCTTTCTCAAAGGATATATATTCAGAGAGTTATCAGTCTAAGAGTGAAGGTCAGTTCTTCAACATACTTGTGTGGACAGGTAGTTCATCTTTGTCAGTTGTGTTTTGTAATCAAAGCTTGTCCAAATTAAGTTATTTATAGCTTGTTAGAAAGCTCTCTTTATCTAATTTGATTGCCTAAAGGCTCAAGTTCACTTGAGGTTTTTATTGAGAGAAGCAAGCTATCTAAGGTGCAAGTATATGTCCTAATGTTGGACATACAAGGTTTCACTAGACATTTCCATTGTGCATAGGAGAACTCATTCTCCAGAGTTGGTATCAGTGCAAACTTGGTGTTGAAGATTCATCAACAGAGCTGGAGATAAAGCAAAGCAAAAGAGGAGCTATAAATAAGGAGGAGCTTCACAAACGCAAGAGCAAAGGACAATATAACTATTCCAGGTAACTCTCAAAGTCTTTCATACTCTTCAATGGCTGACTTGGGTCAACAAGTAGAGAAGTTGGATAAGGATAACTATCCTGTGAGGAAGTTATGGGCAATGGCTTATGGGGTATTGTGAGCGGTGATGATGCTCAACCTCACACAATCAAGCTATGGCCACCGAAGTCCAACGGATGCAAGAAAAAGAATGGGAAGAGAGGAATAGGAGAGTCATGTTCCTCATTTGCAAATCATTACTAATGCCATGGTAGGGCATATTCAACATCTAGAGAAAGCTAAGGATGCTTGACAAGCTCTTGAAAGGATGTATTCAACAAATACCAAAGCTAGGAAACTTCAACTCAAGAATGAGTTGAACACAATCAAGAAAAGTTTGAGTCAATCCATAGCTGAATATACTTTGAAGATTAAGGAGCTAAGCAATGCTTTAGCATCTATTGGCACAACAATTGAAGAGGAAGATCTTATGTGTTATACTCTCAATGGATTGAGAGAAGATGAAAAATGCAAGCCTTTTATAACTTCCATTAACTTGAAAGATGCATATCCAGGTTTTGAACAACTAATTCCTCATCTTGTCACATAAGAGCTTAGCTTTGGTGGTCCCAAAGGAAAGGACAGCCACAACCACATCTTATATGCAGGTCAATGTAAAGGAAGGAACTCAACAGGAGGCTCAAGACGAAAAGGAAGAGGTCACAACAACTCCAAGTACAACCCAAACAATTCAGAAGACAACAAGGATGCATCAAATGCGAACACACAAGCAAGAGGTCAAGGTAGAAGTAGAGGAAGAGGCCGAGGCTCCTACAAGTCTCATAAAGGTATAACATGCTATCATTGTGGTAAAGTAGGACACTATGCTAGTGATTGTTGGCTGAAGAATGGAAGACCAAATGGAGGCAATCAAAGGAACCAAAGAAACTATGCAAGCACCTCAAGTGAAGGAAGCACGGACACACTACTTGCAATGAGACATGAGTATAGAAGCTCTTGTGAAGATGACAAAAAATGGTACATTGATTCAGGTTGTAGTAACCATATGTCATACGAAGGAAGTTTGTTCACTAATCTGTAGGTACCAAGTGGAAAAGGATGTTTTGAAACAGGTGATGATACTCAACACATGATTGAACATATTGGAGATATAAGGCTTGGAGATACAAGTAGAGCAAAGGTACTATCTAACGTTCTTCATGTTCCTACAATTTCAAAGAACTTGATTTAAGTAGGACAAATGGTAGAGAAGGGTTATCATTTCATATTCAATGAGAATGGGTGCTTCATAAAGAATCCAAAGGAAGGGTTGAAGGTCATTGCTCGAGGTAGAAGAGAAGAAAGGATGTTCACTTTCAACATCCAACATCCACATGGAAAGGTCATGTACATTCAATGTGGGAACAAGAAGATTTTAGAGCTGGACTTATGGCACAAAAGAATAGGACACATCAACATTCTGAAGCTGAAGGACATGAGCAAACATGAAGTGGTAAGAGGTCGTCCAAAATTTAATAGCATTGGACTACATGATTTATGTGAAGCTTGTCAACTAGGAAAGCAAATGAGGCAGCCATTCAAGAGGAGCAATTATGTGGCCCCAAATGTCTTGGACTTGATACATAGAGATATATGGGGACCAACTCAAGAGGCATCAATGGCTGGTAATAGATTTTTTTGTCACCTTCATTGATGATCACTCAAGAAAGGTATGGCTGTTTTGTATGAAACAAAAATCAGAGGTGTTTTCTATATTCAAAAGATTCAAAGTTGAAGTTGAAAAAGAAACAGGAAGGTCTATCAAAACCTTAAGGTCTGATGGTGGAGGAGAATACTTCTCCAAAGAAGTTTTAGATTTTCTACAAGAGAATGGGATCAAAAGGCAGTTCACTTGTAGATATACACCACAACAAAATGGAGCAGCTGAGAGGAAAAATAGGCAAATTGCTGAAATTGCAAGAGGCATGCTCAACGAGATGAAGGTACCATCATCCTATTGGGTTGAAGCTACCACAACTGCCATTTACTTGATGAATAGGTGCACAACATCAGGAATACATCACTTGACTCTAGAGGAGGTATATTCTCATAAGAAACCTGATCTTATACACCTCAAAGTGTTTGGATGTGTTCGCTTTGTTCACATTCCATAAGACGTTAGAACAAAGATTGAACCAAGGTAAAAAAAAAAGCATTTTCGTCGGCTACTCGAAGGAGCAAAAAGGATACAAGTGTTACAACCCTAGAACAAAGGAACTAAGGGTCTCGCGAGATGTGGTCTTTGATGAACTAAGACCATGGTATGAAGATAAAGGAAAGGAAAAGATTCTTGAAGAAGATTGTGATGATAATGTAGGAAAAAATCAAAGAGACGATTCTGAGTGCACCACGACACTGCGCAGGCCTAGAGCTCCCAGGATCACTAGACAGAACAGGAAAATTCACCATATCCCGAGCTATCGCGACACCTCGAGGTATGGCGACACTCATGAGCTATCGCGACACTTCGACCTATCGTGACACCTCACGACCTATCGCGACACTTCGACCTATCGCGACACCTCACGACCTATCGCGACACCTCATGACCTATCGCGACACTTCGACCTATTGCGACACCTCACGACCTATCGCGACACCTCACGACCTATCGTGACACCTCACGACCTATCGCGACACCCCACGAGCTATCGCGACACTTCAACCTATCGCGACACCTCACGACCTATCGCGACACCTCACGACCTATCGCGACACCCCACGAGCTATCGGGACACTTCCCACCTATCGCGACACTTCGAGCTATCGCGACACTCACGAGCTATCGCGACACTCACGAGCTATCGCGACACTTCCCACCTATCGCGACACTTTGAGCTATCGTGACACTCACGAGCTATCGCGACACTTCCCACCTATCGCGACACCTGGACCCGACCTATCGCGATACATGGCCTTTAACGCACGAAAAATTTAGGGTTAATTTTTGAGTGAATTGAAGGGGTACAGTGAGTCACTCTAGAGGAGGTTACAAATATTGATGTGTGTCTTTCAAATACTTGTAGTAATAGAGCTATACTGACTGGTGAGTTTTTGCAGGAACATTGTGTGCACTCAAGGCAATCCAAAGCAAGCTAGCAAGGGTGAGTACCAAGCTTGGGAGAAGGCTTCCTGGGCTTGTGTAGCAGTCTGGGCAAACAGCTAGTTGAGGTTGGAAGATCTCTCAACCCTCCTTTGTCAATTCCTAGCCTAGGCTAAGTACGACTTAGGTGTGGTAATTGATTAGGGCAACATTAGGCACGAATCAAGTCCAAGAGTATTAATCAACCAAGTGCAAGAATTAAGTAGGTCTTAAGTGCGAAAACTCTAAAGGACAAAAGGTAAACTGGAATCGATCACTTATCAAGTGCGGAAATTCACTTAAATACTCCTGACGACGCAATTTCAGACAAGACCATAAACATAATATTCAACTCAAAAGAACAAAGTGATTGGTGCAAATTAACCTGCAACGAGAGTGTGCTTGGGTCCAAGGGGGTAGAGAAATAGGCATATGAACCTTAGATCAGGTAGACACTTAGGCCGAGACAGACAAAGCCTCAGATCTTCTGAAGCTAGTGTCAATCACACTGCCAGGTCTTGGGCCCAACAGTTGAGTGATTACCCATACACTCCCAGATCCGAAACAAGTGATTCTGGAATGTCCTATCACATGGAGAGACCAGTAGGTAGTTCAGGGTTGGCTTATCTAGAAAAGCCAGAAGGACCATACAAGACTCAACTGGAATACATCAGGACTAATCGTCTAGGTGCTCGCATCTATGAAGATGGCCTGAGAAGATCGGTGGTCCAGATTAAGAACCCCGATCAACCCCATGGATTAGACCACCCAGTAGTCAAGTTTGAAAATGGAGCATACCTAGATAAAGAGGGGACTATATATGTAGTCACCACTCTTCCTGATAGAATTGATGAGTTTGGAAATGTGATTGTTGAGACCGACATGGATGATATAGAGCAAGGGAACTTAGAGAAAGAGCCAAGAACCCCCCGGGGTAAATCTGTCTTGACCAGAATCATGACTCCAGAGTGGATTCCACAGGATAATAAAAGCATAGATCTGCTTTTAAACCGAGAAACCGATGAGGCTTTTTGGAGATATAAATCTGCTCAACCTCAGGAAGTGAGTGCCCTCACAATCTATGAGTTTAAGGACCCTGATAGCCCCGGCCAAGTAACCTACCTAGACAATGCATCAGAGAGAATCTTTGTGGTCACTGAGCATGGCAGACATGCCTACACATGGAAGGGAGAATTTGTTTTTCCCCAACCAAGGTCTAATGTGTCCTATGGTCACCAAGGAGCTGGGACCTCCCAAGCTCATGGAGCTCAAAGAGATAGAAGTAGAGACAAACCTGAGGTAAGTTTTGCCAACTCCTTGGGAAGAGAAAGAACGGGAACAGAAAGGAATAGAGTGGAACCTGAGAGACATAGAACTCCATGGAATCAAAGGAATACTGACGATTTTCCTTTGTCAAGGCCGAGAGAACACACTAGGACCCTGCGACCAACTCAACTGGTGAAGTCCATGAAGAATTATTTCGATGGCACGGGAGACCCTTATGACCATGTGGCAGAATTTCGGCAAGTATTGAAAGCTGAACAGGTAGAGGACCTATTCACACAATATAATGCTTTCGGTCTAACTCTTA
Source organism: Ceratopteris richardii (assembly GCA_020310875.1). Classification (NCBI taxonomy): domain Eukaryota; kingdom Viridiplantae; phylum Streptophyta; class Polypodiopsida; order Polypodiales; family Pteridaceae; genus Ceratopteris; species Ceratopteris richardii. The sequence goes on from CM035420.1 coordinate 4,415,550, forward strand.
GGAACACTGCCCTTACATGGTTTCAACCACTAAACGAGAGGCATTTCAGAAACATAGACCAGCTCTTAGAGGCATTTATCGTTGAGTTTTCTAAGAGTGGAATCAGGCATAACACCTCTTCACTAATTCATAGCTTCAAACAAACACCTCAAGAGACCGTCAGACTAGCTGGAAGAAGATTTAGGCAGTACTTGGAGAGATGCCCGATGCCGGAGTTACCCACACCAGCCAAACAAGTGGCCTTGTTCTTAGATGGATTGTTGAGCACCAAGCTCAGGTCATATGTGTATCTGAAGGACCCCAGAACGATAGAAGAGTGCGTGCGCATGTGCATAGACATTGAGGACAATCTAGGTGAGGAATTAGAACTATCAAAAATCTATAAGGATTCTGATAGCTCTAGTAACCTGACATCTGGCCAATCCACATCCATTGAGGAACTTGTAGAGAAGGTAGCCCGAAAACTAGGTGTCTCTAGCAAACAAATTCCGAGATTCACCCCAGTTAAGTGGTGTTACAATTGTGGCGGTGACCATATGGCAAGTGTGTGTCCCATTATGGCCCAACCCCAGGCGAATCCTAGTAGCCAGTACTGCACCATAGAGCGCAGGTACACCAACCACACTGCACAAGACTGCCCATATAACAAACAAACTGTTAGGCAAAATTACCCTCAGCCATATCCACAACAGGGTAGATACCAGAATCAGTACCCACCACAACAATACAACAGACCACAGCCAACTTATCAGCCACCATATCAAGGGCAGCAGAGACCTTAACCAGTCCTAGTACAGCAACCCCCTGCTCCAACCAATGCGATCCCAGTGAAATATGCATCTGCTGAAGAAAATCCGAATAGAGCCATAGTTCCAGTCACCCCATTGCTATCAGACAGTGATCCAAGTGACCATAGTTTTGACTCCACACATATTGATAGCCCATAGGCTTACTACATGCAGTCACCCGAGCATAACGAGTCATACTATTATGAGGACCCAAGTGAAAATAGTGGGGAACCTGAGTATGCCAATGTCATGTACACAAACCCCAACTCTAGACCTCAACCTAGGCAGGTAAGACCCCCATTTCCTAGAGGACCATGCTTCAGATGTTAGGGAGATCACCTTATACGTGATTGTCCACTGCCTGTCCCTTTACAACCTCAACCAGTAACCATTCAGGGTTTCTGTCAAGACTGCGGGAAAGAACATCTCCTACGAGATTGCCCAAAGAACCCTAATAACATGCCTAAAATCACTCCTATCAATGTTGTTGGGTTGGTTGTAGACTCCACTGGGAATGTGACTTCCACTGCACCTGTGCACGTGATCACAAGAGCCCAGGCACTACAACAAAACCAAGGTGTTGGTCAGGAAAAGAGCCCCGAGGTGAGTGAAACAGAGAGCATAACCAAAAAGAGGACTAGAGCCTGGAAGGATAGTCGTGAAAGAATGAAAAGGCAATGGGCAAAAAAGATAAACGAACTTGAAGAGAGCTTGAGAGAAACCAAGGCAAAAATCATAAAGATCACATCTCAACCGCACTCTCACACCTTCCCACCGCTACCATCCCCATCACCCTCCATTCCTCCACCCTCTAATACACCCCACGTAACCCACCCACCACCCCGAGTAGGATCAGTATTAGCCGATCCCACTCCTGAAGACATAGACATGATGCTTAAAGCATATCGCCGATCCTACTCCTGAAGACATAGACATAGCCAGAATCCAAGAAGGGCCAAATGTAACGGATCATGACAAGTGCTACCCTAGAGCTGACCTAGAGATAGAAAGAACCAAGCTTTGCGCGAAAATGGTCGCATTGGCTCAGACTATGTTTGAAGCCAGTCGCCTTTTCAAACCATGGTTGGGCAGAAATCCTAGCAACAATGGATGTAGCCATCAATGAAGAGCAGTGGACACCTCACTGTGATGAGGATGGCTATGACATTTCAATCTTTTCAATAGAGCCAATCAGGGGAGATGCAGTTTTAGAAGAATGTGAACCTAGCCCTGATGCATTTGAGGATGCGAGTGACTCCGATCTAGAGTCAATCATTATGGACCCACCCTTTGCATCAGATGAAGAATACTTCTATGAAGTAGAATTTCAACCCCAGAGGCACGGAGAGCTTACAAATGAGGTGAGGTTAGCCACACAAGTAGCTTCTAAAAGTGGAGGAGAGAAAAGAAAGAAGAAGGAAGTCACTCTGGAGGCAGAAGAATCCTTGTTTGAGGTCCCTGAAAACTTTAAAAAATATGAGATAGACGATAGGAGGGTCATGATAAGAATGCCTAAGCGTGAGGCACAAGCAGGAGAAGCCTATGATAGCAAGGAAACTACCAAGAAAATAGTGGTAGCCCTAGAAGAGGGAGAGGAGAGATGTACTTACATAGGACATGACCTGACGGAAGATGAAGAGCACGAATTGATAGCCTTGCTAAGAGAATACAGAGATGTATTCGCTTGGAGCTACAAGGATTTGAAGGGTGTTGACCCAGATATATGCTCACACACAATTCCCATGACCTCAGATGCTAAACCCTCTAAGCAAAAGCCATACACATATAATGATAACTATGCTGCTAAGATCAAAGAAGAGATAGACCGCTTGGTGGAAGCCGGATTTATCTATGAAATTGAGCACACTGAATGGGTATCCCCCATTGTAGTGGTGCCCAAGAAGAACGGCAAATTACGGGTATGCATAAACCTGAAGAAGGTTAATGCAGTCACTATTAGAGATAGCTATCCGCTTCCTATCACTGAGCATCTATTAGAAAGGGTAGCAGGCAAGGAAGTGTACAGCTTCCTAGATGGGTTTTCGGGCTACAATCAAGTAGCCATTGCACCAGAAGATCAGCATAAAACGGCTTTTGCCACAGAGTGGGGTATATTTGCTTTTAGGGTAATGCCATTCGGGCTGACCAATGCTCCCGCAACCTTCCAAAGGCTGATGTGCCATGTATTTAAGGAATTCCTGAGGAAGAACTTAGAAGTCTATGTTGATGATCTTTGTGCTCATTCCAACATTAGGCAGACCCATATACCCGAACTCAGACAGATCTTTGATAAATGCAGAGAATATCAAGTCTGCCTGAACCCAGAAAAGTGTGTTTTCATGGTCAGGCAAGGCAAGATTCTAGGACACATAGTGTCTAAGAACGGCATATCCACTGACGAAGAGAAAGTGAGAGCCATCGCAGAACTACCTAGGCCAAGGAATGTCAAAGAAGTTCAAGCTTTCATGGGGCATTGTGGTTACTACCGCCAATTCATTCACATGTATGCTGTCATTGCAAAGCCCATGTACGGACTTTTGACAAATTTTGAGTGGACTAATGAGTGTGAGAACTCCTTCAATGAGCTGAAGAAGCGATTGTGTTCAGCACCAATCTTGACCATACCAAATTGGAGCAAGCCATTCCATGTTCATGTGGATGCCTCCAATTATGCTATTGGATGCGTACTTGCACAACCTACGGGTGAAGGGAACATGGATCTCCCTATTGCCTATGCTAGTAGACAACTAAATGCAGCTGAACGGAATTATACCACCACTGAGAGGGAAGGACTAGGCATGGTGTATGCGGTTAAAAAGTTTAGACATTATTTGCTTGCAAATAAGTTTAAGTTTTTTACTGATCATCAAGCATTACTATACCTGGTAAACAAACCATGCAACACCGGAAGGTTAGTAAGATGGTTTCTCTTACTAATGGAGTATGACTTTGAGGTTGTGGTAAGGAAAGGTAGGACTCATTTGAGAGCAGACCATCTCTCTAGGCTCACATCCGGAGAGGCCCCACAAGGAGTGTCAGATGACTTACCTGATGCATACTTGTTCAATTTGGAAGTGGTGCCCCAATGGGCCAAGCCCTTAGTGCCAATACTTACATATGGACCTAATCATCCAATAGTAAACACACAGGATAAGGAGGTAGTCAAAGCTCAAAAGTACCACATCATGGCTGGAAGTATGTACAAGCACACGGATCAAGGAATCTTGGCTTGTTGTGTAGAAGAGGACGAGTACGCTAAGTGGTTGCAATTAGCACATGTAGGTGCATTAGAGCAACACTACTCAAAACAAGGAACCCTACAGACCCTGAGGAGACTAGGAGTGCATTGGCCGACCATGGAAGCTGATGTCCAGAAGTTGTGCAAGGAATGCCCAATCTGCTGCACTAAACCACCTGTGGAACATGCCACTCTTTATCAAGTGTCCATGGTGCCGGATTGGAGTGAACCCCTAGTATCCTTCTTGAGGACGAAAACATTTCCTCAAGATATGACTTTGGCCAGGCAAAGAAGTTTGGAACAAGAAGCCTTGGATTACACCATCATTGGTGATAATTTATACAAAAGGGGTAAGGATGGTTACCTGAGACTATGTGTCCATGAAGGTGAATACCTAAAGGTCTTGGAAACAGCTCACCAGGGTGTAGCAGGAGGACATTTTGGTCCAGATAGGGTGATCAAAGCAATTCTATTTGCAGGATTTTGGTGGCCCACCCTTCACATGGATGCACATACCTATGTGAAGAGGTGTGAGATTTGTCAGCGAACCCAGTATCCCATACGCAGAGATGAGATTCCACTGAAGCCTATGATGGGCGGACGTGCATTCTCTAAGTGGGGACTAGACTTTGTAGGTCCTATCAATCCCCCAGCTAAGGGTTCCCATGCTGAGTATATCATCGTTGCCACGGATTATCTAACCAAGTGGGTAGAGGTAAAAGCCACAACGAAGAACGACGCTCAGACAACTGCTAAATTCTTGTTTGAGAATGTATTCACAAGATACGGGCTACCCATAGAGCTAGTTAGTGATAGAGGCACTCACTTCTTGAATGAAGTTATTGAAAATTTGCTCCAAGAATTCTTGGTAGTGCATAAAAAGTCTGCCCCCTATCACCCTCAAGCCAATGGGCAAGCCGAAAGCACCAATAAGATCCTATGCAATGTATTGACAAAATTAGTGAACAATAAATGCTCTGATTGGGACAAATAGCTACACCATGCTGTTTGGGCATACCGAGTCGCCTACAAAACGGTACTCCAAGCCACCCCCTTTCAGATGGTATTTGTCCAAAACGCCATGCTACCTTTGGACTTCTTAATACCTACATTGAAAATAGCACAAGAGCACGAATGGACGGGTCATGAACTCTCCTCTAGACTTTTTGACCTTGAACGATTAGGAGAAACAAGACTGAGAGCAGCTGCAGGGATATATGCAGCTAAGAAGAGACAGAAGGCATACTTTGATGCCCATGTGAAGGATAAGGGCTTGAAAGCAGGAGATCTAGTTTTAGTCTACACATTGAAACAACACGCAAGAAAGCTAGAAAAGAGAGGCTACGGACCTATGATCATCAATAGGATCTCCACGAGTGGAGCAGTACAACTAGCCACTTTAGAGGGGGATGTTCTCCCAAACTATATTAGCGGATGCAGAGTCAAGCTGTATCAGGAACCCCTCACGGAGGAAATGCTAAGTCGACTCAATACTGCTAAGCAACATAAAGAGGAGGAAAAACGAATTCGAGAAGAAGCACAGGCAGAGGCCTTAGAGCGTATCAGACGAATGAAGTTGAGGAGACAAGGGAGGGATCAGCCTATGACTGACACTCAAGAGTCTCCAGGCTATCACATGGCCATGTGTGAGACTTCAGGTGAACGTACCCATAAGATAGTGGACCGACGACCTTTTGTGACCCTAGAAATAGGACAAAGAGACAGCACAACAAGCGTGAGAGCATTAATTGATTCAGGAGCAGCCACAAGTGCAGTTCGGCTTTCTTATTGCCAGCAGCTGCAATTGGAGGTAAAACCCCTAGAAGCATACCTGATAGGATTAGGAGGTGTTGAAACCCCTTGCATGGGAGAGGTGGATCTTCCCCTCTACATACAAGAGGTCCTCATGCCAGCAAAAATGCTAGTGTGTGAAGACGAGGATCTGACCGAACCTCTTGTCTTAGGCCAAGACTGGATCTATGATCACGCAGTCAACCTCAACCTAAGAAGTGGACTTCTTCAGGCTTGGGTAGGCCAAAGCCGTCTCACGATTGAATTAGAAAACCAAGCACTCAAACCAATAGAACAGGCACCAACTCCTGGTCCCTCCAGGAATCCACATGAAGATAACAATGTTGTTCTTGAACAAACTTCTATGGTGCAGAGGATTGTCAATCTTACTGAAGGTACAGGAGCCAATAAGGAGTTCCTAACTGATCCAAAGAAGATTCTAGACGAGCAGACCAAACATCACTCGACACGAAGGAGGCTGCTGATCAAGAGGCAGGAGCGCCAACCCGTGCAACACGGAGCACCTCGTGGCGCGAAGCAGATCTGGATACGCAAGGATGGAAAACCCACAACTCTAATAGCAGACTCTCAAGGAGACAAGAAACGAGCCTCACCATCAAGGAACAAAGTGAAGAAGCCCCCTAGGATAACCCCTAGGCATACCATTTCTTTTTGGGTTCCTAAGCGGTCAATGAAGGCTACCCCTAATGCTAGACAGATATGGGTGCCCAAGGCTTGCTTACAAGCCCAAATTACTTCACCTTCAGGCACTAGGATGAAGCAACTTTCACAAGCACTCGTGGCCAACAACTCAGAAAACGAAAAGATACCTACACCTCTCACTGCCTCCACTCCCATCAACCCTAGGAATGTCTGGAAATGGGTACCCAAAAGGTCCCAAATACATCACACTCTCATCCAGAAATCTTCACCTGTCTTTAGCTCTAAGAGCTACGAATCCTCTATCAAAGTATGGAGAATTAAACTGTGTATTAAACCCCCTGACCCAATCCTGTAAATCCGTCTACTCTAACACAGGAGCATTCTGAGCCCATTGCATAACCAAAGTATGCATCTAGGATGACACTGACCTTTAATCACCATTCACACCTATCACAAACACTTCACCACTAACCACTGACCTCCGGGATTGTCATGTTAGTATTGTGAAGGGAACACCATTCCAGCTTGTTTCCTATGCAACACTAATGTGCCTTTTGTCTTCCATCAGATAAGCAACCTACTCTCATGGCAACAGCGGCAGGCACAAGCTCTCAGGCAGGATCTGGTGCTCCAATCAATTGGGAGGCCATGCCGGTGGAGGCCCCACCAACAGCTCGACCTGAGGAGTTCGTGAATGTGCGGAGGATTCCTATTCTAGATCCACCAAATGGCCTAACCGAAAGAGTAAAGGGGCATTCTCACTGGTTCAATGAGATGCCAGGAGATTTGGGGGACGCGGATCATATCTGGGAGTCCAAGATGGAATGTGGAGGAGTGTGGTGGACCTTCCAGTTCTTCTCACGAGAATTCAAAGCATTGCAAAATGCAGCTCCACTTCAAGATATCTAGCAAAAAGCAGGATTACAAACTTATTTCAGTGCAGCTCTGCCTAAACCAGATTTCCTCAGGTGCTACTACCTAATTGCCACGCTGAAGCCGACAAGGGATAAGGATCATTCAGGCACATTCTGGGTGCCCTCCTTGTCAAATCTGGAGGAAATGAGGAAGTTCGAATTGAATGTGACTTTAATCAGGGAAGCACTTCAGATGTATGGCACGCATGTACCTTCTGACCGCGACCCCTTGATACCGGAGTCGATGAAAAGCAATAGAATCAAGAAGCTAAAAGAAATGTGCGCCCTCACCCCCAACATCGCCATACCTTTGCGGATGTGCCTCCAACACTTCGCATTCCCCGCTCAAGACCGTTTCACTCAACCTCACAAGAAAATATGGTATAGTGTTGACAGTATACGGGAAGAAGCAAGTACGGACACACATGCAGATCTAGCACTAAGGCAACCCTTCATTTTTTTCAAAACCCTTACATCATTTTTAAGTGAGTCTCATCACAAAAAACCCTTGTAAATATCATTTCACCTTTTTGTAGCTCCATTTTGTACAAGCCGAGGAGTCCTCGAGCTTGGGGAGCCTTAGAAGTAGTTGCCTGCCAATTTTCATAATTTTTAGATGGAGCTAAGTGGTTCTCAGATTCAGGGGGTACAGTGAACTACTCCAAGGGGGCTGAAATTATTGAAGTGTGTCTTTCAATTACTTGTGGCAATAGAGCTATACTAACAGGTGTGCTTTTGCAGGAACTTTGTGCGCGCTCAAGGCAATCCAAAGCAAGCTAGCAAGGGTGAGTACCAAGCTTGGGAGAAGGCTTCCTGGGCTTGTGTAGCAATCTGGTCAACCAGCTAATTGAGGTTGGAAGATCTCTCAACCCTCCTTTGTCAATTCCTAGCCTAGGCTAAGTACGACTTAGGTGTGGTAATTAATTAGGGCAACGTTAGGCACGAATCAAGTCCAAGAATATTAATCAACAAAATGCAAGAAGTAAATAGGTCTTAAGTGCGAAAACCCTAAGGGACAAAAGGTAAACTGGAGTCGATCACTTATCAAGTGCGAGAATTCACTTAAGTACTCCTGACGACACAATTTCAGACAAGAACATAAACATAATATTCAATTAAAAAAGAACAAAGTGATTGGTGCAAAATTAACCTGCAACGAGAGTGTGCTTGGGTTCTAGGGGGTAAATAAATCAGGCATATGAACCTTAGATCAGGCAGATACTTAGGCCGAGATAGACAAAGCCTCAGATCTTCTGAAGCTAGTGTCAATCACACTGCCAGGTCTTGGGCCCAGCAGTTGAGTGATTACCCATACACTCCCAGATCAGAAACCAGTGATTCTGAGATGTCCTATCACATGGAGAGACCAGTAGATAGTTCAGGGTTGGCTTATCTAGAAAAGCCAGAGGGACCTTACAAGACTCAGCTAGAATACATCAGGACGAATCGTCTAGGTGCTCGCATCTACGAAGACGGACTGAGAAGATCGGTGGTCCAGATTAAGAACCCCGATCAACCCCATGGATTAGCCCACCCGGTAGTCAAGTTTGAGAATGGAGCATACCTAGATAAAGAGGGGACTATATATGTAGTCACCACTCTCCCTGATAGAAGTGATGAGTTTGGAAATGTGATTGCGGAGACCGACATGGGTGATATAGAGCAAGGGAACTTAGAGAGAGAGCCAAGAACTCCCCGTGGTAAATCTGTCTTGACCAGAATCATGACTCCAGAGTGGATTCCACAGGATAATAAAAGCATAGATCTGCTTTTAAACCGAGAAACCGATGAGGTTTTTTGGAGATATAAATCTCCTCAATCTCAGGAAGTGAGTGCCCTCACAATCTATGAGTTTAAAGACCCTGATAGCCCAGGTCAAGTAACCTACCTAGACAATGCATCAGAGAGAATCTTCGTGGTCACTGAGCTTGGCAGACATGCCTACACATGGAAGGGAGAATTTGTTTTTCCCCAACCAAGGTCTACTGTGTCCTTTGGTCACCAAGGAGCTGGGACCTCCCAAGCTCATGGGGCTCAGAGAGATAGAAGTAGAGACAAACCCGAGGTAAGTTTCGCCAACTCCCCGGGAAGAGAAAGAATGGGAACAGAAAGGAATAGAGTGGAACCTGAGAGACATAGAACCCCATGGAATCAGAGGGACATTGATGATTTTCCTTTGCCAAGGCCGAGAGAACACACTAGGACCCTGCGACCAACTCAACTGGTGAAGTCCATGAAGAATTATTTCGATGGCACGGGAGACCCTTATGACCATGTGGCAGAATTTCGACAAGTGTTGAAAGCTGAACAGGTGGAGGACCTATTCACACAATATAATGCTTTCGGTCTAACCCTTAGGAACACTGCCCTTACGTGGTTCCAACCACTGAATGAGAGGCATTTCAGAAACATAGACCAACTCTTAGAGGCATTTATTGTTGAGTTTTCTAAGAGTGGAATCAGGCATAACACCTCCTCACTAATTCATAGCTTCAAACAAACACCTCAAGAGACGGTCAGACTAGCTGGAAGAAGATTTAGACAGTACCTGGAGAGATGCCCTATGCCGGAGTTACCCACACCAGCCAAACAAGTGGCCTTGTTCCTAGACGGATTGTTGAGCACTAAGCTCAGGTCATATGTGTACCTGAAGGACCCTAGAATGATAGAGGAGTGCGTGCGCATGTGCATAGACATTCAGGACAATCTAGGTGAGGAATTAGAACTATCAAAAATCTATAAGGATTCTGATAGCTCTAGTAACATGACATCTGGTCAATCCACATCCATCGAGGAACTTGCAGAGAAGGTAGCCCAAAAACTAGGTGTCTCTAGCAAGAAAATTCCAAGATTTGCCCCAGTTAAGCGGTGTTACAATTGTGGCGGTGAACATATGGCAAGTGTATGCCCCATTATGGCCCAACCTCAGGTGAATCCTAGTAGCCAGTACTGCACCATAGAGCGCAGGTACACCAATCACACGGCACAAGACTGCCCATATAACAAACAAACTGTTAGGCAAAATTATCCTCAGCCATATCCACAACATGGTAGGTACCAGAATCAGTACCCATCACCACAATACAACAGACCACAACAAACTTATCAGCCACCTTATCAAGGGCAGCAGAGACCTCAACCAGTCCTAGTGCAGCAACCCCCTGCTCCAACCAATGTGATCCCAGTGAAATATGCATCTACTGAAGAAAATCCGAATAGAGCCATAGTTCCAGTCACCCCATTGCTATGAGACAGTGATCCAAGTGACCATAGTTTTGACTCCACACATATTGATAGCCCACATGCTTACTACATGCAGTCACCCGAGCATAACGAGTCATACTATTATGAGGACCCAAGTGAAAATAGTGGGGAACCTGAGTATTCTAATGTTATGTACACAAACCCCAACCCTAGACCTCAACCTAGACAGGTACGACCTCCATTTCCTAGAGGACCATGCTTTAGATGTCAGGGAGATCACCTTATACGTGATTGTCCACTGCCTACCCCTACACAGCCTCAACCAGTAACCATTCAGGGCTTCTGTCAAGATTGCGGGAAAGAGCATCTCCTACGAGATTGCCCGAAGAACCCTAATAACATGCCTAAAATCACTCCTATCAATGTTGTTGGGTTAGTTGTAGACTCCACAGGGAGTGTGACTTCCACTGCACCTGTGCAGGTGATCACAAGAGCCCAGGCACTTCAACAACACCAAGGTGTTGGTCCCGAATAGAGCCCCGAGGTGAGTGAAACAGAGAGCATACCCAAAAAGAGAACTAGCGCCTGGAAGGATAGTCGTGAAAGAATGAAGAGGCAATGGGCAAAAAAGATAAACGAACTTGAAGAAAGCGTGAGAGAAACCAAGGCAAAAATCACAGAGATCACATCTCAACCGCACTCCCACACACTTCCACCACTACCATCCCCATCACCCTCCATTTCTCCACCCTCTAATACACCCCTCGTAACCCACCCACCACCCCGAGTAGGATCAGTATTAGCTGACCCCACTCCTGAAGGCTTGGACATGATGTTCAAGGCCTACCAGGCTCGACTTCAAGAAGGGCCAACAGCTGCAAACCTAGACAAGAGTTACCCTAGAGCAGATTTAGAGATTGAACGGATGAAAATGTGCATGAAAATGGTAGAACAAGCTCAAGCTATACTTGAGACTAGTCAAAAGTTAATCAGACAAACTCTGTCAAGCCGGATTTGCATTTCCAAGGCTTACTAGAAAGATTAGAGCAGTTGGTAAACAAATCACAAGTTTCTTTACCTCCACAGGCTCAACCAGTTGTTGAAAGAGGAAGCTCACCACCAAAGGGAGCTTATGTTCCTAATTCCACGGATGCTGGAATACCTCCTTCAATTCAACAGTACTCTCAAGAGTTCTTGCGGGAAATACAAGAAGAGAAATGGGCCAAGGAGAAGGGTAATTCCCCTCCTATTCCTGAGATTGATGATCTTCATGATCAATTTCCCCAAGACATTCCGTCTATCTATGGAGATCAAACAGAGCAACAAGAGGATGAGAAATTAGATTTTGAATCTAATTCTTTACAGGAGTTGCCTCATTTCACAGGCCCATGGGAATCTGAATCTCTCCAGATCAGAGCCCCCACAATATTGGTAAGAAATGAAGACTCAGTGATTCCAAGAAACACTGATGTTGTGAAGAACGCTAAGGTTCAATGTCATCTCACTGTAGAGGAGCTGCTCAAGGCAAAACCGGAGCTCTGGAATCATGTGAAGGATCAGGTTCCAGAACTTGAATCCAATACACCAAAAGTAGGCTCTAAGAAAAAAGTACCAGAGATACCTCTCGACAAGATAGGAGACATGAGCGAAGGTGAAGAAGGTAACACTTATCTTCCGATCACCTATCAAGGTTACACAACCAAAGCAATTGTGGATTCGGGTGCTGGTGTTGCTATTGCGACCACTTCCTTGTGGAAGCGATGGGGCAAACCCACCTTAAGACCAACGAGGATGAAACTTCAAATGGCAGATGGTCATTTTGAAAGGCCTCTCGGATTGCTTGAAGGGATAACTCTAACCACTTGTGGTGTAGAGTTTGAACATACATTTGCTATATGTGACTTTGAGAAGAATAATGTTTACGAGATGATCCTAGGAAGACCTTTCCTACGACAATTGCAAATAGTACAGGATTGGGGAACCAACTCCTTGTACTTACAGCACTTAGGGATCACCACCAAGGTCAATCTGAAGGATTACACCTTCAGAGATGTACCACCCCTACAGTGGAATCCTATCCACAAAGCGAAAGAAGATTCTATCTCCGTGCATTCAGGAAGTTCACTTGAACCATCCTGGCTGCACGAAGATACTCACTTGTGGATGTGCAAGGTCGCGGAGGAAGGGGAAAAGCGCCTAAAAGCGAGAGAAGAAGGAACTCCCCCAGGAGATAGACCGATAAAAGACCCAGCCTATACACCAATGATATTTCCAGATGAGGAATTTGAGCCTCATGGTTGGGCAGAAATCCTAGCTACCATGGACATTGCAGTTAATGAGGAACAATGGACACCCCATTGTGATGAGGAGGGTTATGACATTTCAGTGTTCATGTGTCAGCCCTTGTTGGAAGAGTGTGATCCTAGTGAGTTCATAGAAGAAGAAGAGGATAACGATGATCTAGAATCCATTGTGATGGATACATACTTTGACTCAGAGGAACACTACTTAGAAGACCTAGGAGTGTTAACCCAAAAGGAAGAAGAACCCCTTGCGAGTATTAAAACGATAAGTTCAAAGAAAGGAAGTGAAGGAGGTCAAAAGAAAAAGAAAAGAAAAGCAGCGAGACAAGAAGAGGAAGAATCATTGTTTGAAGTACCAGAAAATTTCAAGAAATATGAAGTGGAAGACCGGAAAATTTTGGTACGAATGCCTAAGAGAGAGGCCATTATAGGAGAAGCATATGATAATAAAGAAAAGACCAAAAAAATTGTAGTGACCATTGAAGGGAACGAAGAGCGATGTACGTACATAGGAGACGACCTAAGTGCAGAGGAAGAAGCAGAGCTTGTAGCTCTATTAAGGGAATATAGGGATGTGTTTGCATGGCACTATAGAGACTTGAAAGGAGTAGATCCAGAGATTTGCTCTCATACGATTCCGATGACCGCTGATGCCAAGCCCACCAAACAAAAACCCTACACATATAATGACAATTATGCAGCCAAAATAAAAGAGGAAATTGACAGGCTGATTGAAGCCGGATTCATCTATGAGATTGAGCACACTGAATGGGTGTCCCCCATTGTAGTGGTGCCCAAGAAGAATGGGAAATTGCGAGTGTGCATTAACCTTAAAAAAGTCAATGCCGCTACGATCCGAGATAGTTATCCTCTTCCAATCACCGAACATCTATTGGAGCGTGTTGCAGGCAAGGAAGTTTACAGCTTCCTTGATGGATTTTCAGGTTACAACCAAGTAGCCATTGCCCCCGAAGATCAGCACAAAACGGCCTTTGCCACAGAATGGGGAATCTTTGCATTTCGTGTGATGCCATTTGGGCTCACCAATGCACCTGCAGCATTCCAAAGACTCATGTGTCATGTCTTCAAAGAGTTCTTGCGAAAGAGCTTAGAAGTATATGTGGATGATCTGTGCGCTCATTCCCAAGAGAGAAGTTACCACATCCCTGAGCTCAGGCAAATATTCAACAAGTGTAGAGATTATCGAGTGTGTCTGAATCCAGAGAAGTGTGTGTTTATGGTACGACAAGGTAAGATCTTAGGTCACATTGTTTCTAAAAATGGAATTTCAACAGATGAAGACAAAGTAAGAGCAATAGCAGAGTTGCCCAGACCAAGGAATGTTAAAGAGGTACAAGCCTTTATGGGCCATTGTGGATATTACCGTAGGTTTATCCACATGTATGCCATCATAGCTAAACCTCTTTATGGGTTGTTAACAAATTTTGAATGGAGCGAGGAATGCGAGACTTCCTTCAACGAGCTGAAGAGACGTTTGTGCACAGCACCAATATTGACTACTCCGGATTGGAGCAAACCCTTTCATGTCCATGTAGATGCCTCCAATCATGCAATAGGATGTGTGCTAGCACAACCCACAGGTGAAGGAAACCTAGATTTGCCGATAGCATATGCTAGTAGGCAACTAAATGCAGCTGAACGAAATTATACCACAACGGAAAGAGAAGGCCTAGGTATGGTATATGCTGTGAAGAAGTTTAGACACTATCTATTGGCCAATAAGTTCAAGTTTTTCACTGATCATCAAGCTTTACTATATTTGGTCAATAAACCTTGCAATACAGGCCGCTTAGTAAGATGGTTCCTCTTACTAATGGAATACGACTTTGAAGTTGTTGTCAGGAAAGGTAGAACCCATCTTAGGGCAGACCATCTTTCTCGCATCACTTCAGGAGAGCCACCGCAAGGAGTGTCTGATGAATTGCCCGATGCTTATCTGTTCAATTTAGAAGTTGTTCCTAAATGGGCAAATAAGTTGGTACCAGTCCTAACCTTCGGGCCTGCAAATAAAAATGTTAAAACAAGCAAAGAGGAAATTGTAAAATTGCTAAAGTATCAAATATTAGCCGGAAGTATGTACAAGCAAGATACCGAGGGCGTATGTTTTTAAGGAATTCTTACGCAAGATTTTGGAAGTATATGTCGATGACATATGTGCTCGTTCAAATGTAAGACAGACACATATCCCTGAGTTAAGACAAATATTTGACAAATGTCGAGAATATCAGGTTTGTTTGAACCCAGAAAAATGTGTTTTCATGGTCAGACAAGGCAAAATTCTAGGACACATTGTGTCAAAAAATGGAATCTCTACGAATGAAGAAAAGGTGAATGTAATTGCAGAATTACCTAGACCAACTAATGTGAAAGAGGTACAGGCATTTATGGGCCATTGCGGTTATATAGGAGATTCATACACATGTATGCAATCATAGCCAAGCCTTTGTACTCTCTTTTAACCAACTTTGAATGGACAGATGAATGTGAAAATTCATTCAATGAACTTAAACAACGCTTGTGCTCAGCACCTATATTGACTACCCCAAATTGGAGTAAGCCATTCCATGTACATGTGGATGCATCCAACTACGCCATAGGATGTGTGTTAGCACAACCCACGAGTGAAGGTAACATAGATCTCCCCATAGCTTATGCGAGCAGACAATTGAACGCAGCAGAAAGAAATTACACCACGACCGAACGAGAAGGATTAGGGATGATCTACGCGGTAAAGAAGTTTAGGCACTATTTGTTAGCAAACAAATTCAAGTTCTTTACAGATCATAAAGCCCTATTGTACCTAGTCAACAAACCATGTAACACAGGACAACTAATACGTTGGTTTCTATTACTCATGGAGTATGATTTTGAAGTAGTAGTCAGGAAGGGAAAGACACATCTTAGAGCTGACCACCTTTCAAGATTAACCTCAGGAGAAGCTCCTCAAGGAATAGTGGATGATTTACCAGATGCATATTTGTTTAACCTTGAGATAGCACCAGAATGGGCTAAACCAATAGTCCCTATTCTGACATACGGACCCAAGAATCCTAGGATAAAGATCAAAGAAGGAGAGATTACCAAGTCTCAGAGATACCAAATCATAGCAGGAAGCATATATAAACAGGATAATCAAAAGATTCTTGTTTGTTGTGTAGATGAATCAGAACATGCGAATTGGTTGCAATTAGCACACATAGGTGCATTAAAGCAACATCATTCAAAACACCGAACATTACAGACTCTGCATAGACTAGGAGTATATTGGCCTTCGATGGAAGCAGATGTCTACAAGTTGTGTAAAGAATGCCATGTTTGTTGTGAAAGACCACCAGTAGAACATGCAACATTATATCACGTGTCTCTCACACCAGACTGGAGTGAACCTTTAGTGACATACTTGATGACGAACACCTTCCCTCAAGGAATGACCTTAGCATGACAACGCAGTCTAGAGCAGGAAGCTCAAGACTATTCAATTATTGGCGATAATCTATACAAAAGAGGACGAGATGGATATCTAAGACAATGTGTTCATGAAAGCGATTATCTGAGCATACTAGAGACTGCACACCAAGGTGTTGCAGGAGGTCATTTTGGACCAGATAGGATAATCAAAGCCATCCTCTTTGCAGGATTATGGTGGCCCACTCTTCACATGGATGCTCATACCTATGTTAAGAGATGTGATGTGTGCCAAAGAACTCAATTTCCTACTCGCAGAGATGAAATGCCATTGAAACCCATGATGGGCGGACGTGCATTTTCAAAGTGGGGTATAGACTTTGTAGGACCCATTAACCCCCCTGCAAAAGGTACGCATGCTGAATACATCATTGTCGCGACGGATTATCTTACCAAATGGGTAGAGGCAAAAGCCACAAAAAAGAATGATGCACACACAACTACAAAATTCTTATTTGAGAATGTCTTTACAAGATATGGATTGCCTATAGAGTTAGTGAGCGATCGCGGAACTCACTTTCTAAACCAAGTCATTGAATATTTGTTACAGGATTTTATGGTGATTCACAAGAAATCCGCACCATATCATCCTCAGGCCAATGGTCAGGCTGAAAGCACTAATAAGATCCTTTGTAATGTACTGACGAAACTCGTGAACAACAAACGTTCAGATTGGGACAAACAGTTACATCATGCTGTTTGGGCATATCGAGTGGCCTACAAGACCATACTCAATGCAACTCCCTTTCAGATGGTTTTTGGTTAGAATGTTGTGCTTCCTTTGGACTTCTTGATACCGACCCTTAAGGTTGCACAAGAACATCAGTGGACCGGCCATGAATTATCAGCAAGAATAATGGACTTGGAACGATTAGGAGAAACCAGGCTAAAGGCAGCAGCAGGCATATACGCAGCAAAGAAGCGACAGAAAGCATATTTTGATGCACATGTGAAAGATAAAGGCCTAAAAGAAGGAAGCTGAAACAGCACGCACGTAAGTTAGAAAAGCGAGGTTATGGACCTATGATCATTAACAGACTCTCGACAAGTGGAGCAGTGCAGTTAGCCACCTTAGAAGGAGACATAATGCCTAATTATATTAGTGGTTGTAGAGTCAAGTTATATCAGGAACCTCTTACTGAGTATATGCTTAGACGACTCACGTTGGCAAAGAAGCGTAAGGAGGAAGAAAATAGAATACGTGCTGAAGCTCAGGCAAAAGCTATAGAACGCATTAAGCGCATGAAGCTAAGAAGACAAGGACTAGGGAGAGAACATTATAACCTTTTGGAAACAACACCCAGATACCCCATGGCTATGTGTGAGGTAAAGTCACGAACTCATCCTAGCATAGTGGACAGGAGACCATTCATTACAGTCAGGCTAGAGCACGGCAACCCTTGCCAAGAGCTCAGGGCTTTAATTGACTCAGGTGCTGCGACTAGTGCGATTAGATGGTCCCACTATAAGGATTCAGGAATAGAAATGCGGCCAATTGAGGCATACCTCATAGGGCTAGGAGGCATGGAAACCCCTTGCATGGGTGAGGTGGACCTTCCTATCCTCATTAAGGATGTGACCATGACAGCGAAGCTACTAGTGTGCCATGATGACGACCTGATAGAACCCCTAATCCTTGGCCAAGATTGGCTATACGATCACTCAGTGGACCTAAATCTTAGACAAGGCTCCTTACAAATTGGAACCTTAGAGCAGAAGTGAGTGATATCGCTGGACTTCCCTAATGGCGTTCTGACGGAGGTCTGCAACCCTAGACCCTATGAAATACATGCGACGGAAGACCGGAAGATCTTGGGTCAGCTCAGTCACGTTACGTCTACACCAACCCACTCGGGCTTGGCTAGGGACAGCTGTCAATCAGAAGGACGACAGGAGATCTTCCCTGGGGCTTCCTGCAAACTAGAAGGGGTAATTACCCAACCGCTAGGGCAGATGGACACAATCAGGGGTCAGGTGGGTTGCATCAGCGGACATATGGGCACAATAGTCTGCGGTGCTCATCCTTCCAAACTTGCTGCGGATTGGCCTAGATTAAAGATAAAGAACGAATCACTTCCTAATGGGCAGGTCACACAAGTGTTGGATCTCCCTTCTTTTCCAAAGCAGAGCGTCCAATGGACCTCTCAAACCCAACCACGAAGGAGTCAACCACAACAGAGGAACCCAGACCAACGAGACCACCAGACAAGGCAAAGAAAGCAGCAGTATCAACATCACAGAACAAGTGGCACGAGACAAATATGGGTGCCAAAAGGACAGCAACCACAGCCTATTGGCAACACTACAGACAAGAACAGGACAAAGTTTCAAAATAAGCAGAGTCAGCATCCAAAGTCCCCTCGATCTTCTTCTACAAGTACAAATACTCGACAGATTTGGATCGCCAAGAAGTATCTTATCAATCGACCCACACCCACGCAGATTTGGGTACCCAAAAAATGTATTATAGCCCAACCCTCTAGCCATGTAATATATACCCCTCAGAAATATTTTCATCCTTACATACCACCAAACCCGATACCACTTTTTGTCCCTCAGCAGAAACACACCACCCACTCAAAGACTCTCAGGAAATGGATACCGAAACGTATCCAGACGTCTTCTTGTACCCCCTTATCTAACAATTCTCCCACCCCGTTTAAACACCACCCTTGTAATAATTCACCCTCAACTAAACCTTGTATGAATTCACACACCATAACCCCACGTCCCGCATGATAAAAGCTCATCAAGAAATGTATGTATAATCTGACCATGTAGGCGTCTAGAGACATGCATTAGCTCTGCAAAAAATATCATAGCATCAATCACTTCACAACACCTGGCTACACGGGTTACACATCGGTTATGGAAAAGGATTGCGGTCTCACCTTAATGGGATCATAATTAATTTCCATACTAATGTGCTAATCTTTTGTAGCAGATCTTTTCCATTAGCTTGCCAGTCATCATGCAAACTGAAGAACGACCATCAGAAGCTGGCCCCAGTATACCAATGGCCAATATTGGAGAATTACTCGCGGAATCTTATCCTACGGTGCAACCACCAGAGTTTCAAGGTTTTCCAGGACCCATGCCAATCGACGATCCTCCTAGAGGATATACCGAGAAGATTCATCGTAACTCTCACTGGTTTCAAGGCCTACCAGGACCATTAGCAGATGCTGATTTCATATTTGAGGCCAATTTGGCATTTGGTCTTCGCACATGGGCTAAGTACCAGTTCTTTTCAAGAGAATTCGAAGGACTACAGAATACACAATATTTAACGCACGTTTGGGCACGAGCGGGATTTATAGAATATTTTAGCGACCCTCTGCCTAAGCCAGATTTTTACAGATGCTTTTACCTAGTAAACACCTTAACGGCTTCAGAGAACAAGGATCTACCCGGAACATTCATGTTACCATCTTTGGTAAATGATCCTCCATTCAGAAGGTTTTATTTGTCTAAAGATTTAATTCGCGCAGCTCTCAAAATACATGGAACGCACACTCCTACGGAACGAGAACGGCTAGTTCCAGAGTCGATGAAACGTGGTGATGTAACTAAGTGGGAGGACATTTTCAGCTATAACTCCTGAGCTTTCCAAGCCATTGCGGATATGCATGCAGCATTTTGCTTTCCCAGCTCAGGATCGTTTTACCATGCCCCACAAAAGAATCTGGTTTGGATTATACTTAGCTTGTACTGGACCCCAGACGGTTGATCTCGCTAGCTGGATAATTGATCAGCTCTATTTGGCACAACATAGATGGGAACGAAAGAAGGTAATCAATGGATGCTGCGCCCTCACCAGGATCATATATATGTGCTTGGCATATGACTTACCGATTGAGCATGCCATGACAAGTGAGGAATTGAAAGCATTCAAAGGGACCACTAAGAAGGCTAGAAAGTCTAGCAAAGGCAGAGCCGGAAAACGCATGAGAGGAACCATACCCTGCCTTCAGGTGCCAGAATCACCCTCACCACAACCATCTCCAGAGTTGTCACCAACAGCAGCCACTCCCACAGTACAACCTATTCGTATCAGATTATCAAGACCAGTTGTAACGGAGGGCACCACTAGTACTGTTGCACCCCAAGCAGCCACAACCACAGAACCTATCACCACAGCAGCTGAAATTCCCACCACCATTGGTGCGGAAGCTTTCTCTTTTCCAATATCCCATTTAGAAGCAGAACAAGCAGCGCCACTGAACACAACATTCGATTTTGAGATGCCCGATGCATTCTCCAATGAGTTCCAGTTTTCTAAAGGACAATTGTTTTCTCAAGAATTTGAAAGGCCTAGCTACCCTACCACACCCAGGGATCAGCCACAAGGACAGATTGTGTCTAGCTCTAATGACGAAAGAACAGCAACCGATGACGACGAAGGAGACGACGAAGCTAGCCAGGGAACTCAGAAATCCCAAGAGCATGAACAGACAGATGGCAAAGGCCAACAAACAGACACACATGGTGATACAAGTACCCATGAAGATGAAACTTATGAAGCAGCAGCTTACACACTGGCTATTAAGAAGCTGTATAGAACTATGGAAAAAGTTTGGGCACGCAAAAAGCTGACTGAGGAAGAGAGTCAAGCGATAATAGAACAAGAACTTGTCACAGGCGGATTCAAAGACGCATACATCAAAGGATTCAGAGAGTTAGTCAAATCAGTAGGCTCCAACAAAGCACTTAGGTACTTGCAAAGAAAGCCACTACCACAGTTTGACCCCCGTAGAGTACGACTACTTTCAAAGCCCGGCGAATACATTCGTGTACCAACAGGAGCATAGTCTTCAGAACAAGCCAGGGAGGCACGCCTCGTCCCTGAAAGTTCGTTGGCAGCAGAAACCGTCCTTGTAGATTCCCCACCCCGCACTACAATTGTACATACCTCAATAGTCACTGAAGTACCGACCACCCCAACCGCTCCTCCATCACCGCCAGTCCATCCAGCCTCCCCTCTTCACCCTCCTTCCCCCAGACCAACATCTTCATTCGCCGGTGGCGTGGCAGAAATCGTCTTTACGACCACTCACCCCACAATTCCTGCACCCATTAGACCTAGTCTACCCCCTCACACACCCACCTTTCTATCCAACCCATTCCTCCATCCATCTTTTCCATCTTTCCCCACAACTCCAAGACCCCTTTTTCCATCCCCACCGCCATTAACCGTCTCCCCCGTCTCACCTCCCCGACCCACTGTAACCCCTCTTTCCCCTTTCCACCTAGCTACACCGGCCAGTCCCCCTGTAAATTACTCCTCAACCTTTGTAAATCCCGTATTTACACCATCACAAGCACCCACAGTCACACCCATATTCACGGTCACCACACTGGACACGTCCAATGACATGGACATCTCACCGCCCACTGCACCACCACTCACTTCACTCACGGCACAAACATTTTTAGGCACATCACAATTTTCAACAATCACCACAGCATCCACCTTCCCAACCCCATTCCCCGTTCCCTTTGCATCTACACCCACTGCATCTTCATTTAGCACCCCACTAATACTATCACCCACTGTAGATAATGCATTTCAACAGATGTTCATGTGTATGACGCAAGTAAGAGATGAGTTCACATCTCTTGGCGATAATTACCAGCAGGTGCAGAGGACAACCAATGACTTATAGTCGCAGCTTAATTTAATGTCTATTGAGAATGCCTCACTAAACAGCCGCTACCAAGAATTACGAGAGGCCTATCATAAATTAGAACTAGAAAGCGAAGAAAAGACCAAGGAAGCCACTGCTGACTTGGATAGCTTATTAAGAGCCCAGACAGTCCGCAATGCAACGCTAACACGAAACATGGGCTTACTCAGAAGACATCTAGCAGCAGCAAAGGAGGAAAACCAGCGCCTACAAGATCAGAACCGAGAAAACTTAGAAGCAGCTCTTGACCACCCTGACCAACCTTTGAGTCCTAGTCGGTTCAAAGCCATTCCCTCAGACTCAATGAGGATGCTGCTAGAAGATCATGTAAGACTGCTAGATGAATATGACCGCATGAACGAGGAGTTACAGAAACTCAAAGAAGATCATAAATTACTCCAGTTACGAGCACCGGCACACCAAGACATACCAGCACCTGTGGACCCCTCTCCTGACATCTTAGAGGAACTCAACGCATTACGGGCCCAGGTATCACACCTTGAATCAAGGATTGCAGTATATGAAGCACCACCAAGGCCAGATTCCCCACCTGAGCTACCAGCTTAGGAAGAAATTGTCACCATCCCGATGGAGGAAACGTTTGAAGAGGCGTAGGAGCCACAACCCATCCCAGGCAGACGCGTCGCGGCCGAAGGCCAGATGACTTACGAACTCCCAACCCCCGCGTGGATGAAGACAATTGAGGAACTTGGAACAACACACTCAGCTAGAGTAGAGGCACAATTACATGCCATGGCAATGATAGAAGAAAAAATTTTACAGTCTCCATTCTTTGCTCATTTGGCCCCGCGACGATACATATCTAGGCATGAGCTACAATATAAACCGTATTTTATGTTAATGGCCGAATACCAGTTAGCCATCGAGAAAGAAACAGGTAAGAAACCATCGCATGTGACTCAATTCGAGGAGGATGATTTACCACTCGATGCACAGCAAGGAGAGATCTATCAACCAGAGTGGCACAAAGATTTACTACAGAAGTATCCAGAAATGATGAGTACATGGGTAAAGGCACCTTTGCATTTAAAATACAACCCATGTTGGGGACCAATACCACGACGCCGCTCCTGGACAGCCTTTGCTATTAAGGTACAAAACAATAAGCAGTGCCAGGACTGGTTGAATTACCCCTATTTTAAGCCACCCATTGAGTTACCAACTGTATGCTACATGATGGCTACAATTCGCCACTGGCTCCCTAGATTAAAGCATATGGACGATATAGCGGCGCATATGACTGTCAAAATCTTTGACATGATGCAAATGATTTTTAAAGTCTTCCGACGCGTCAAGGCACCTCATGTAAACACCCCGGGATTTGAGCATGGCAATTTCGATCTGGTATATGATATGAGTACAACGCCATCGCTACGGGTGTGTTATGCCTGGCATTGCAGAATAAAGTACCTACCGGCGTGCTACAAGCAGACTTTCGAAGAGATATTCACAACCGGCTTCTGGGAATACCATTCAGAGGTATTCATAAGCAGGCCTACACATTTATTACACTTATTTGCCTGTGAACGAATGGTCTATTCCACACACTATCAGCTCCCGCCACCGGAAGAACCGCAACCAATAGACTGGGAGAAACTCGAGGCCGACCTGGCCCGAGGCATTCGTATCTCCGAGCACACCCTCGCTCAAGACCTCCTACAGAACTATATCCGGCAGACCTCAAAACAAGGTTCTGTCAGGGACGACAGAAGCGAGAGGGAGGGGGGTGTTGGAAGCTGTTGGCTGTATACGAGAAGAAGCAAGTACGAGCATACAAGCAGATCTAGCACTAAGGCAACCCTTTATTTTTTCAAACCATTACACCAGTTAAAAGTGATTCTCATCACTAAAAACCCCTGTAAATACCATTTTCACCTTTTTATAGCTCCATTTTGTACAAGCCGAGGAGTCCTTAGCTTGAGGAGCCTTAGAAGTAGTTGCCTGCCAATTTTCATAATTTTTAGATCTCGTTTGAGCCCTCAAATAAGCCCTGGAACCTAATTTTTAACTAGGCCGGACACTAGGTCTGGACAGGGCCAAAGCTAGTCAAAAACTATAAATAGAGCTAGAGAGCTCATTTTTGGGTAGCTTCTTGTAGTTTTGAGCTTGTATGAGAACTTTGTTGCAATAGAAGTGATTCCATTGTCTTACTCTCTTGGTTCTTACCGTGTGTGCACGTGTGCGTGTATGTGTGTGCATGCTTGTGTGCTTCTCACTCACGCACTTGTGCTTCCACTTGCTCGTGGTCTTCATACCATCCTCACGTCTTCCCTGATTGACATTAAAGGAGGTGCTACTCATCACAGAGCTACACCAAATTTTGGCGCCGTTGCCGGGGATCGAGCTTTGAGGACGAGCGTGTGATGGTAAGACGTAGAGAGGACGCGTTGGAATGGTAAGTAGTTGGTAAATTTCTGATTTTTCTCCATCTCCATCTCCATCTTCACCTCCTTCTCCATCTCCACCTCCACCTCCTTCTCCACTACATATTCCCTCTTCCTTGTCATTCCCCTCATTTGTTGTGTGCGAGTTTGAGAGAGAGCGAGTGTGTGTGCTTGTCTTTGTGTGTTTTTTGCATGTTTCTTGCAGGTGGCAGCTCCATCATCATCTCCAGCAAGCTCAGCAGGTACAGAATTTGTCTGCACAGTCCGCGAGGCGTTGAGCTCGAGCTATCGCGACACTCCGAAAATTTCACCCAATCACGATTCTGAGTGCACCACGACACTGCGCAGGCCTAGAGCTCCCAGGATCACTAGATAGAACAGAAAAATTCACCATATCTCGAGGTATCGCGACACCTCACGACCTATCGCGACACCTCACGACCTATCGCGACACCTCACGACCTATCGCGACACCTCACGACCTATCGCGACACCTCACGACCTATCGCGACACCTCACGACCTATCGCGACACCTCACGACCTATCGCGACACCTCACGACCTATCGCGACACCTCACGACCTATCGCGACACCTCACAACCTATCGCGACACCTCACGAGCTATCGCGACACTTTGACCTATCGCGACACCTCACGAGCTATCGCGACACTTCGACCTATCGCGACACCTCATGAGCTATCGCGACACTTCGACCTATCGCGACACCTCACGAGCTATCGCGACACTTCGACCTATCGCGACACCTCGACCCGACCTATCGCGATACACGGCCTTTAACGCATGAAAAGTTAGGGTTAATTTTGAGTGAATTGAAGGGTGGTTGAGCTTAATTTTAGGCACCTTGGTATAACTTTAGAACCTTGGAAGTAGGCAAAAGACCTAGAAACCAGAGAGGGATCTCCTGAACCCTGAGAGCCTGTTTTGACCCTTTAGTGCCTGAATGGTCATAACTTGACCATACGAACTCCAACTGATGAGATTTTGGTCTCGTTGGAAAGCTCGTTGAGAATCCTACGTGGACCTCGACTGGTTTTTGTAAGAATCATACGCGGAGTTTTAGAACATGCATTTTTAAGTTGACCTTTAGGTGGAACTAAGTGGTCCTCAGATTCAGGGGGTACAGTGAGTTACTCCAGGGGGACTGAAAATATTGATGTGTGTCTTCCAATTACTTGTGGTAATAGAGCTATACTAACTGGTGAGCTTTTGTAGGAACTTTGTGTGCACTCAAGGCAATCCAAAGCAAGCTAGCAAGGGTGAGTACCAAGCTTGGGAGAAGGCTTCCTGGGCTTGTGTAGCAATCTGGTCAACCAGCTAATTGAGGTTGGAAGATCTCTCAACCCTCCTTTGTCAATTCCTAGCCTAGGCTAAGTACGACTTAGGTGTGGTAATTAATTAGGGCAACGTTAGGCACGAATCAAGTCCAAGAGTATTAATCAACCAAGTGCAAGAAGTAAATAGGTCTTAAGTGCGAAAACCCTAAGGGACAAAAGGTAAACGGGAATCGATCACTTATCAAGTGCGGAAATTCACTTAAGTACTCATGACGATGCGATTTCAGACAAGACCATAAACATAATATTCAACTCAAAAGAACAAAGTGATTGGTGCAAATTAACTTGCAACGAGAGTGTGCTTGGGTCCAAGGGGGTAGATAAATCAGGCATATGAACCTTAGATCAGACAGACACTTAGGCCGAGACAGACAAAGCCTCAGATCTTCTGAAGCTAGTGTCAATCACACTGCCAGGTCTTGGGCCCAACAGTTGAGTGATTACCCATACACTCCCAGATCAGAAGCAAGTGATTCTGGGATGTCCTATCACATGGAGAGACCTGTAGGTAGTTCAGGGTTGGCTTATCTAGAAAAGCCAGAAGGACCTTACAAGACTCAACTGGAATACATCAGGACTAATTGTCTAGGTGCTCGCATCTATGAAGATGGCCTGAGAAGATCGGTGGTCCAGATTAAGAACCCCGATCAACCCCATGGATTAGACCACCCGGTAGTCAAGTTTGAGAATGGAGCATACCTAGATAAAGAGGGGACTATATATGTAGTCACCACTCTTCCTGATAGAACTGATGAGTTTGGGAATGTGATTGCGGAGACCGACATGGGTGATATAGAGCAAGGGAACTTAGAGAGAGAGCCAAGAACTCCCCGTGGTAAATCTGTCTTGACCAGAATCATGACTCCAGAGTGGATTCCACAGGATAATAAAAGCATCGATCTGCTTTTAAATCGAGAAACCGATGAGGCTTTTTGGAGATACAAATCTGCTCAACCCCTGGAAGTGAGTGCCCTCACAATCTATGAGTTTAAAGACCCTGATAGCCCAGGCCAAGTAACCTACCTAGACAGTGCCTTAGAAAGAATCTTCGTGGTCACTGAGCATGGCAGGCATGCCTACACATGGAAGGGTGAATTTGTCTTTCCCCAACCAAGGTCTAATGTGTCCTTTGGTCACCAAGGAGCTGGGACCTCCCAAGCTCATGGAGCTCAAAGAGATAGAAGTAGAGACAAACCTGAGGTAAGTTTTGCCAACTCCCTGGGAAGAGAAAGACCGGGAACAGAAAGGAATAGAGTGGAACCTGAGAGACATAGAACCCCATGGAATCAAAGGAATATTGACGATTTTCCTTTGCCGAGGCCGAGAGAACACACTAGGACCCTGCGACCAACTCAACTGGTGAAGTCCATGAAGAATTACTTCGATGGCACGGGAGACCCTTATGACCATGTGGCAGAATTTTGGCAAGTATTGAAAGCTGAACAGGTAGAGGACCTATTCACACAATATAATGCTTTCGGTCTATCCCTTAGGAACACTGCTCTTACGTGGTTTCAACCACTAAACGAGAGGCATTTCAAAAACATAGACCAGCTCTTAGAGGCATTTATTGTTGAGTTTTCTAAGAGTGGAATCAGGCATAACACCTCCTCACTAATTCATAGCTTCAAACAAACACCTCAAGAGACGGTCAGACTAGCTGGAAGAAGATTTAGACAGTACCTGGAGAGATGCCCGATGCCGGAGTTACCCACACCAACCAAACAAGTGGCCTTGTTCCTAGATGGATTGTTGAGCACTAAGCTCAGGTCATATGTGTACCTGAAGGACCCCAGAACGATAGAAGAGTGCGTGCGCATGTGCATAGACATTGAGGACAATCTAGGTGAGGAATTAGAACTATCAAAAATCTATAAGGATTCTGATAGCTCTAGTAACCTGACATCTGGTCAATCCACATCCATCGAGGAACTTGCAGAGAAGGTAGCCCAAAAACTAGGTGTCTCTAGCAAGCAAATTCCGAGATTTGCCCCAGTTAAGCGGTGTTACAATTGTGGCGGTGAACATATGGCAAGTGTATGTCCCATTATGGCCCAACCCCAGGCGAATCCTAGTAGCCAGTACTGCACCATAGAGCGCAGGTACACCAACCACACTGCACAAGACCGCCCATATAACAAACAAACTGTTAGGCAAAATTATCCTCAGCCATATCCACAACATGGTAGATACCAGAATCAGTACCCACCACAACAATACAACAGACCACAGCAAACTTATCAGCCACCTTACCAAGGGCAGCAGAGACCTCAACCAGTCCTAGTACAGCAACCCCCTGCTCCTACCAATGTGATCCCAGTGAAATATGCATCTACTGAAGAAAATCCGAATAGAGCCATAGTCCGAGTCACCCCATTGCTATCAGACAGTGATCCAAGTGACCATAGTTTTGACTCCACACATATGGATAGCCCACAGGCTTACTACATGCAGTCACCCGAGCATAACGAGTCATACTATTATGAGGACCCAAGTGAAAATAGTGGGGAACCTGAGTATGCTAATGTCATGTACACAAACCCCAACTCTAGACCTCAACCTAGGCAGGTACAACCCCCATTTCCTAGAGGACCATGCTTCAGATGTCAGGGAGATCACCTTATACGTGATTGTCCACTGCCTGTCCCTGCACAACCTCAACCAGTAACCATTCAGGGGTTCTGTCAACACTGCGGGAAAGAACATCTCCTACGAGATTGCCCAAAGAACCCTAATAACATGCCTAAAATCACTCCTATCAATGTTGTTGGGTTAGTTGTAGACTCCACAGGGAGTGTGACTTCCACTGCACCTGTGCAGGTGATCACAAGAGCCCAGGCACTACAACAAAACCAAGGTGTTGGTCAGGAAAAGAGCCCCGAGGTGAGTGAAATAGAGAGCATAACCAAAAAGAGGACTAGAGCCTGGAAGGATAGTCGTGAAAGAATGAAAAGGCAATGGGCAAAAAAGATAAACGAGCTTGAAGAAAGCTTGAGAGAAACCAAGGCAAAAATCATAGAGATCACATCTCAACCGCACTCTCACACCTTCCCACTGCTACCATCCCCATCACCCTCCATCCCTCCACCCTCTAACACACCCCACGTAACCCACCCACCACCCCGAGTAGGGTCAATATTAGCTGACCCCACTCCTGAAGGCTTGGACATGATGTTCAAGGCTTACCAGGCTCGACTTCAAGAAGGGCCAACAGCTGCAAACCTAGACAAGAGTTACCCTAGAGCAGATTTAGAGATTGAACGGATGAAAATGTGCATGAAAATGGTAGAAAAAGCTCAAGCTATACTTGAGACTAGTCAAAAGTTCAATCAGACAAACTCTGTCAAGCCGGATTTGCATTTCCAAGGCTTACTAGAAAGATTAGAGCAGTTGGTAAACAAATCACAAGTTTCTTTACCTCCACAGGCTCAACCAGTTGTTGAAAGAGGAAACTCACCACCAATGGGAGCTTATGTTCCTAATTCCACGGATGCTGGAATACCTCCTTCAATGCAACAGTACTCTCAAGAGTTCTTGCGGGAAATACAAGAAGAGAAATGGGCCAAGGAGAAGGGTGATTCCCCTCCTATTCCTGAGATTGATGATCTTCATGATCAATTTCCCCAAGACATTCCGTCTATCTATGGAGATCAAACAGAGCAACAAGAGGATGAGAGATTAGATTTTGAATCTAATTCTTTACAAGAGTTGCCTCATTTCACAGGCCCATGGGAATCTGAATCTCTCCAGATCAGAGCTCCCACAATATTGGTAAGAAATGAAGACTCAGTGATTCCAAGAAACACTGATGTGGTGAAAAACACTAAGGTTCAATGTCATCTCACTGTAGAGGAGCTCCTCAAGGCAAAACCGGAGCTCTGGAATCATATGAAGGATCAGGTTCCAGAACTTGAATCCAATATACCAAAAGTAGGCTCTAAGCAAAAAGTTCCAGAGATACCTCTCGACAAGATAGGAGACATGAGCGAAGGTGAAGAAGGTAACACTTATCTTCCGATCACCTATCAAGGTTACACAACCAAAGCAATTGTGGATTCGGGTGCTGGTGTTGCTATTGCGACCACCTCCTTGTGGAAGCGATGGGGCAAACCCACCTTAAGACCAACGAGAATGAAACTTCAAATGGCAGATGGTCATTTTGAAAGACCTCTCGGATTGCTTGAAGGGATAACTCTAACCACTTGTGGTGTAGAGTTTGAACATACGTTTGCTATATGTGACTTTGAGAAAAATAATGTTTACGAGATGATCCTAGGAAGACCCTTCCTATGACAATTGCAAATAGTACAGGATTGGGGAACCAACTCCTTGTACTTACAGCACTTAGGGGTCACCACCAAGGTCAATCTGAAGGATTACACCTTCAGAGATGTACCACCCCTACAGTGGAATCCTATCCACAAAGCGAAAGAAGATTCTATCTCCGTGCATTCTGGAAGTTCACCTGAACCATCCTGGCTGCATGAAGATACTCACTTGTGGATGTGCAAGGTCGCGGAGGAAGAGGAAAAGCGCCTAAAAGCGAGAGAAGAAGGAACTCCCCCAGGAGATAGACCAATAAAAGACCCAGCCTATACACCGATGATATTTCCAGATGAGGAATTTGAGCCTCATGGTTGGGCAGAAATCTTAGCTACCATGGACATTGCAGTCAATGAAGAACAATGGACGCCTCATTGTGATGAGGAGGGTTATGATATTTCAGTGTTCATGTGTCAGCCCCTGTTGGAAGAGTGTGATCCTAGTGAGTTCATAGAAGAAGAAGAGAATGACGATGATCCAGAATCCATTGTGATGGATACTTACTTTGACTCAGAGGAACACTATTTAGAAGATATAGGAGTGTTAACCCAAAAAGAAGAAGAACCCCTCACAAGTATTAAAACGATAAATTCAAAAGAAGGAAGTGAAGGGGGTCAAAAGAAAAAGAAAAGAAAAGCAGTGAAACAAGAAGAGGAAGAATCATTGTTTGAAGTACCAGAAAATTTCAAGAAATATGAAGTGGAAGACCGAAAAATTTTGGTGCGAATGCCTAAGAGAGAGGCCATTGTGGGAGAAGCATATGACAATAAAGAAAAGACCAAAAAAATTATAGTGACCATTGAAGGGAACGAAGAACGATGTACGTACATAGGAGATGACCTAAGTGCAAAAGAAGAAGTAGAGCTTGTAGCTCTATTAAGGGAATATAGGGATGTGTTCGCATGGCACTATAGAGACTTGAAAGGAGTAGATCCAGAGATTTGCTCTCATACGATTCCGATGACCGCTGATGCCAAGCCCACCAAACAAAAGCCCTACACATATAATGACAATTATGCAGCCAAAATAAAAGAGGAAATTGACAGGATGATTGAAGCTGGATTCATCTATGAGATTGAGCACACTGAATGGGTGTCCCCCATTGTAGTGGTGCCCAAGAAGAATGGGAAATTGCGAGTGTGCATTAAACTTAAAAAAGTTAATGCCGCTACGATCAGAGATAGTTATCCACTTCCAGTCACCAAACATCTATTGGAGCGTGTTGCAGGCAAGGAAGTTTACAGCTTCCTTGATGGATTTTCAGGTTACAACCAAGTAGCCATTGCCCCCGAAGACCAACACAAAACAGCCTTTGCCACAGAATGGGGAATCTTTGCATTTCGTGTGATGCCATTTGGGCTCACCAATGCACCTGCAACATTCCAAAGGCTCATGTGTCATGTCTTCAAATTTAGTTCTTGCGAAAGAGCTTAGAGGTATATGTGGATGATTTATGCGCTCATTCCCAAGAAAGAAGTTACCACATCCCTGAGCTCAGAAAAATCTTCAACAAGTGTAGAGATTATCGAGTGTGTCTGAACCCAGAGAAGTGTGTGTTCATGGTACGACAAGGTAAGATCTTAGGTCACATTGTTTCTAAGAATGGAATTTCAACAGATGAAGACAAGGTAAGAGCGATAGCAGAGTTACCAAGACCAAGGAATGTTAAAGAGGTACAAGCCTTCATGGGCCATTGTGGATATTACCGTAGGTTTATCCACATGTATGCCATCATAGCTAAACCTCTTTATGGGTTGTTAACAAATTTTGAGTGGAACGAGGAATGCGAGAATTCCTTCAACGAACTGAAAAGACGTTTGTGCACAGCACCAATATTGACTACTCCAGATTGGAGCAAACCCTTCCATGTCCATGTAGATGCCTCCAATCATGCAATAGGATGTGTGCTAGCACAACCCACAGGTGAAGGAAACCTAGATTTGCCGATAGCATATGCTAGTAGGCAATTAAATGCAGCTGAACGAAATTACACCACAACGGAGAGAGAAGGCTTAGGCATGGTATATGCTGTGAAGAAGTTTAGACACTATCTATTGGCCAATAAGTTTAAGTTTTTCACCGATCATCAAGCTTTACTATATTTGGTCAATAAACCTTGCAATACAAGCCGCTTAGTAAGATGGTTCCTCTTGCTAATGGAATACGACTTTGAAGTTGTTGTCAGGAAAGGTAGAACCCATCTTAGGGCAGACCATCTTTCTCGCATCACTTCAGGAGAGCCACCGCAAGGAGTGTCTGATGAATTGCCTGATGCTTATCTGTTCAATTTAGAAGTTGTTCCTAAATAGGCAAATAAGTTGGTACCAGTCCTAACCTTCGGGCCTGCAAATAAGAATGTGAAAACAAGCAAAGAGGAAATTGTAAAATCACTAAAGTATCAAATATTGGCCGGAAGTATGTACAAGCAAGATACCGAGGGCGTATTAGCTTGTTGTGTCGAGGATGATGAACATGCTAGTTGGTTGCAACAAGCCCATGAGGGACTGCTAGGAAATCACTACCCTAAACAACGAACATTGCAGAATCTAAAACGTTTAGGAGTGTATTGGCCTAGCATGGACAAAGAAATACAAGAGTGGATCCACAATTGTCCAGTGTGCCAGAAGAGACCCCCAGTGGAACATGCCACTCTTTATCACGCGTCATTAATCCCAGATTGGAGTGCTCCATTGGTCGAGTTCATGAGATCGGGAACATTACCCAATCAGGCTAGTCTTGCAAGAAAACGGAGCATGGAGCAAGAGGCTCAAGACTATGCCTTAGTAGGAGACAACCTATATCGAAGAGGCAAGGATGGTTACCTAAGACTGTGCATTCATGAATCAAACTATTTGAAAGTCTTAGAAGCGGCACACAGCGGTACTGCAGGTGGACACTTTGGGCCTGACAGAGGAATTAAGACCATTCTATTTTCAAGACTTTGGTGGCCCACTCTTCATATGGATGCACATACTTATGTGAAGAGTTGTGACACATGCCAACGTGCCCAATATCCGATAAGAAAAGATGAAATGCCTTTAAGGCCAATGATGGGAGGACGTGCATTTTCAAAGTGGGGTATTGACTTTGTAGGTCCCATCAACCCCCCAGCTAGAAACTCCCATGCAGAATACATTATTGTAGCCACAAATTACCTTACAAAGTGGGTGGAAGTAAAAGCCACGACAAAGAATGATGCTCAAACGACGGCTAAGTTCTTATTCGAAAATGTGTTCACTAGATATGGGTTACCAATAGAGTTGGTTAGTGATAGAGGTACGCACTTCTTGAATGAGGTCATTGAAAATCTCCTTCAAGAATTCATGGTGACACATAAGAAGTCTGCACCCTATCACCCACAAGCTAACGGACAAGCCGAGAGCACGAATAAGATCCTATGTAACGTATTGACGAAACTTGTAAATAATAAACGCTCGGATTGGGACAAACAACTTCATCATGTTGTTTGGGCATACCGAGTTGCTTACAAAACGGTACTCAATGCTACCCCATTTCAGATGGTCTTCGGACAGAATGCGGTGCTACCATTAGATTTCCTAATTCCAGCTTTAAGGGTAGCACAAGAGCATGAGTGGAATGGACATGAGTTGTCCTCTAGGATCTTTGATCTAGAACGTTTAGGTGAGACGAGGTTACGAGCAGCAGCAGGCATCTATGCTGCAAAGAAACGGCAAAAGGCATACTTTGATGCCCATGTGAAGGATAAGGGCTTGAAAGCACGAGATCTAGTTTTAGTCTACACCTTGAAACAACATGCAAGAAAGTTAGAAAAGAGAGGCTACGGCCCTATGATCATCAATAGGATCTCCACGAGTGGAGCAGTACAACTAGCCACTTTAGAGGGGGATGTGCTCCCAAACTATATTAGCGGATGCAGAGTCAAGCTGTATCAGGAACCCCTCACGGAGGAAATGCTAAGTCGACTCAATACTGCTAAGCAACGTAAAGACGAGGAAAAACGAATTCGAGAAGAAGCACAGGCAGAGGCCTTAGAGTGTATCAGACGAATGAAGTTGAGGAGACAAGGGAGGGATCAGCCTGTGACTGACACTCAAGAGTCTCCAGGCTATCACATGGCCATGTGTGAGGCTTCAGGTGAACGTACCCATAAGATAGTGGACCGACGACCTTTTGTGACCCTAGAAATAGGACAAAGAGACAGCACAACAAGCGTGAGGGCTTTAATTGATTCAGGAGCAGCCACAAGTGCAGTTCGGCTTTCTTATTGCCAGCAGCTGCAATTGGAGGTAAAACCCCTAGAAGCATATCTGATAGGATTAGGAGGTGTTGAAACCCCTTGTATGGGAGAGGTGGATCTTCCCCTCTACATACAAGAGGTCCTCATGCCAGCAAAAGTGCTAGTGTGTGAAGACGAGGATCTGACCAAACCTCTTGTCTTAGGCCAAGACTGGATCTATGATCACGCAGTCAACCTCAACCTAAGAAGTGGACTTCTTCAGGCTTGGGTAGGCCAAAGCCGTCTCACGATTGAATTAGAAAATCAAGCACTCAAACCAATAGAACAGGCACCAACTCCTGGTCCCTCTAGGAATCCACATGAAGATAACAATGTTGTGCTTGTCCAAACTTCTATGGTGCAGAGGAATGTCAATCTTACTGAAGGTTCAGGAGCCAATAAGGAGTTCCTAATTGATCCAAAGAAGATTCTAAACGAGCAGACCGAACATCACTCTACACGAAGGAGGCTGCTGATCAAGAGGCAGGAGCGCCAACCCGTGCAACACAGAGCACCTCGGGGCGTGAAGCAGATCTGGATACGCAAGGATGGAAAACCCACAACTCTAATAGCAGACTCTCCAGGAGACAAGAAACGAGCCTCACCATCAATGAACAAAGTGAAGAAGCCCCCTAGGATAACCCCTAGGCATACCATTTCTATTTGGGTCCCTAAGCGGTCAATGAAGGCTACCCCTAATGCTAGACAGATATGGGTGCCCAAGGCCTACTTACAAGCCCAAATTACTTCACCTTCAGGCACTAGGATGAAGCAACTTTCACAAGCACTCATGACCAACAACTCAGAAAATGAAAAGATACCTACACCTCTCACTGTCCCCACTCCCATCAACCCTAGGAATGTCTGGAAATGGGTACCCAAAAGGTCCCAAATACATCACACTCTCATCCAAAAATCTTCACCTGTCTTTAGCTCTAAGAGCTACGACTCCTCTATCAAAGTGTGGAGAATTAAACTGTGTACTAAACCCCCTGACCCAATTCTGTAAATCCGTCTACTCTAACACAGGAGCATTCTGAGCCCATTGCATAACCAAAGTATGCATCTACGATGACTCTGACCTCTAATCACCACTCACACCTATCACAAACACTTCACCACTAACCACTGACCTCCGGGATTGTCATGTTAGTATTGTGAAGGGAACACCATTACATCTTGTTTCCTATGCAACACTAATGTGCCTTTCTTCTTCCAGCAGATAAGCAACCTACTCTCATGGCAACAGCGGCAGGCACAAGCTCTCAGGCAGGCTCTGGTGCTCCAATCAATTGGGATGCCATGTCGGTGGAGGCCCCACCAACAGCTCGGCCTGAAGAGTTCGTGAATGTGCGGAGAATTCCTATTCCAGATCCACCAAATGGCCTAACCGAAAGAGTAAAGGGGCATTCTCACTGGTTCAATGAGATGCCAGGAGATTTGGGGGACGCGGATCATATCTGGGAGTCCAAGATGGAATGTGGAGGAGTGTGGTGGACCTTCCAGTTCTTCTCACGAGAATTTGAAGCATTGCAAAATGCAGCTCCACTTCAAGATATCTGGCAAAAAGCAGGATTACAAACTTATTTCAGTGCAGCTCTGCCTAAACCAGATTTCCTCAGGTGCTACTACCTAATTGCCACGCTGAAGCCGACAGGGGATAAGGATCATTCAGGCACATTCTGGGTGCCCTCCTTGTCAAATCTGGAGGAAATGAGGAAGTTCAAATTGAATGTGACTTTAATCAGGGAAGCACTTCAGATGTATGGCACGCATGTACCTTCTGACCGCGACCCCTTGATACCGGAGTCGATGAAAAGCAATAGAATCAAGAAGCTAAAAGAAATGTGCGCCCTCACCCCCAACATCGCCATACCTTTGCGGATGTGCCTCCAACACTTCGCATTCCCCGCTCAGGACCGTTTCACTCAACCTCACAAGAAAATATGGTATGGGCTATATCTAGCAGAGACTGGAAGCTTGCCCATTAAGATGCCGGTATGGATCTTAGACCAAGTGTATGAAGCAGGCAAGCGGGGAGTGAGGAAGCCCACTTTACATGGCTGTTGTGCGCTGACAAGAATTATCTATAGATGTCTTGCATATGATGTGCCAGTTGTCCGAGCTCTAAAGTATGCACAACTGGAGCTGTTCAAAGGGCGGAAGTCAGGGAGCCAGCCTGAAAAACGAATGCGTGGATCGCTCTCCCAGGTAATGATCCCTCAAGAGGCCACGACTGAAGCCTCTCCCAGACCAGAAGCTCAGGTCGCACCTTTTACGATCCATCTTCAAGGAGTTCAAGCTGGGGAGGTGGTACAACCTGCTCCATCCGCCCCTCCACTACCTACCGAGGCAGAGTTTGCATCTATGGCCACCTTCACAGAGGATCCAAACTTTGATTTTGAAAGATTCTTGCAGACGGTCCCTCTATCAGACAGTGAAGATTCCCCTGACAATGTTGATCCGGGAGCATCAATCCAAAGAGAACAGCCACGGGGCCAGACCAGAAGAGTACATGGGGAAGAAGTGGCACAACATCCTCAGGACCCAAATACACAAGTTCAGGAAGGTGCACAAAGAAATGAACCAGAAGACAGTGAAGAAGAGGCCCCTGCCTACACGGCACAACTCAGACGGCTGTACAAGACCATCAAGCAGGTACAGAGAAGACATAAGATGACAGAAGAGGCGAATAGAGCTCTAGTGAACCAGATGCTTCAAACCGAGAATGTCGACTCACATTTTGTGGAATCATTGAATCTTTTGGCAGAGACATGTGGGATCGGGGAAGCATTGAGGACAATGGTCTATCAGGAAAACCCTATCTATGATCAACGAAGGATTGATACACGGCCACGACGCGGGAAAATGATTCAAATAGAAGCCTCTACCGCCTTGCCTACTATAATTTCAGAGGATTTTCACATGACGAGCCCAAGTCCCACTGACGAACAAGAGGTAATTACACACGTACCATCTCCACCGCCACCTTCCATCCACCCTTCAGAACCCTTCTCCACTATTCCTTCTGAACAACCGATATCCACCCATCACGAAACCATTGTACACACCTCCGTTTTTACATCCTTCCCTTTACCCACATCCAGCACTTCCACCCAAATTTTTGAACCTCACACTGGTCATCCGGCCACCGATCAAACCATAATAGGTCACCCTTCCTATCTCCCCGCCCTTGGACAACCACTTGCCACTAGCCAGACCTTATCCCATCCTTTTCCATTCACCCACACCCAAACCCTATCCACCACTCCCCTAGTAACTGCCTCACAATCAACCCAAGTCACACAACCCTCATTCTGGACAAACCTTGTAAATATACTCCAACAGGTGGATAATTATAATAAAAAGTCCCTTTCCCAACCCCACTCCCCCACATTCACTGCCACCACTATCACACCACCCACCATTCCTGTATTCACAGTGCACGAATCACACACTCTCACGTCCGATCCCATGGACATCTCACCATCCACAGGATCACCCACCACCACTGTTATTCCTACATCACCACGTGTCATTTCACTCACGTCGCCATTTCCAAGCACTGTAGGCACAACATCCACTTTTCCCTTTCCTATCTCCCGACCCCTTGCATCTTCCACCTTTACCCCTGCACCCACCTCATTTAGTCATGCACTCAACACCATGCTCGAAGCTGCTGCCCAACTTAAACAGGAATACAGGTTATTAGAAGAAAACAATAAAGAGCTATGTACTTTGTCATCCCACCTCCAGGCACGTGTCACTGCCTTGGAGTTGTCTAATACAGAATTACAGCAGAAGGTGACCACCCTCCAACAATATCAGGTGGAGCTCGAGTCCACATATATAGAGAAGAATAGGGCAACGGAGGAACAACTTAGAGATCAGCTAGCCCGTAATGCTAGACTACAACGAAACATGGCTCTACTCCGACGCCATTTAGCGGCTGCTCAAGAAGAAAACAAAAGACTACAGCAACAAAATCAAGACAACCTCGAAGCAGCCATGGAAAATACTCCAGGGGCACCCATTGACCCGGCTAAATTCCAAGCCATCCCCTCAGAGAATATACAACAAATATTAGAAACCTATGCCACTCTCTTAGAAGCTCATGATCAGCTTGCTGACCAAGTCAAAGACCTACAGAAAGCCCAAGTGCCTGCACCACACCAACAAGAACCTAAAGAGATGGCCAACGTTGCAACCTCACCAGAGCCAGAATTACCAATAACCAATGAGGTACTTGAGCTACGGCAACAGGTGGGAGAACTAAAAATTAAATTGTTACAGTATGAACGACCTCCCTCTCCACCTGATCAAACCATAGAAGAAGACACAGTAGTCATTTTAGTGGAGGAGGCATTTGAAGACAATTATGAGCCTCAACCCCTTCCAGGAGGCAGAATTACGGAGGAAGGCCAGGATACATATGAGGAACCCCCGTCAGCATGGATGAAGCAGGTAGAGGAGATGGGTCACACTCACGAAGAGCGTGTTGCAACTCAGATGCTAGCCATGAAAGCCATAGAGGAGACCATACTCAAATCTGAATATTTCTCGAACTTGGCTCCTAGGCGGCTGATAACTAGCTCAGAGTTACAATACAAACCTTATTTTGTATTGCTGGCAGACTACAATGCTGAGATCAAACGCATAACCAACAAGTACCCCTCCTTCGCAACACAATTCGAACCCGAGGACATCCCAGAGGCAGCCAAAAAAGGGGCCATATTCCAGCCCATATGGAGGCAAAGATTACTGGAAACATACCCGGACATGCTGAGAACATGGGATCACGCTCCCATGCATTTGAAGTATAACCCTTGTTATGGGCCAGTACAAAGAAGAAGATCATGGAAAGCCTTTGCCATCAAAGTTCAGAACAATGTAAACTGTAGAGAATGGCTTAATTACCCCGCCATTGCACCCCCAACCGGCACCCCCACAGTATCTTACATGATAGCAACCATCAGACATTGGTTGCCACGCCTCCACCCCATGCCAGATGTGGCTGCCCAGATGATGCTCAAGATATTCGATATGATGCAGGTGGTGCTCAAAACTTTCTGCAATGTATGCCATATTCAGCCTCCGATTCCCGGCTTCATCAATGGTAATTATGACCTCCTGTATGATATGAGCACAACCCCCAGCATACGAGTTGCTTATGCATGGCACGCACGCATCAGATATCTCCCTGTTGGGAATTGAACTCACGACCTCCCGGTTAGGAGTGTGATGGGCTAACCACTTGCCCCAAAAGCCATGGTTGAGGATTACTTCCTAATCCTCTCTCTTAAGGCGTGGTTCAACCATCTCCTACTAGGATTATGTGACATTCCTTCCCCCTTTAGAATGAGCATTGTCCTCAATGCTCACTTATGGACCCTTCTTGGACCCACTTTCCATGCATGAGTGCTTCCACCAACCTCAAACTCCAGCACATGGACCAAATTTGGACCTATCCCACCCTCCGTGGGTGCCCAAATGCCCATGCGCCTTCATCCAAGGCCAGTTTCACACTCACCACGGATAAGCGCTTTTTCCAAGTGCCCACGAATGAGGCGCGAACCTCGATCTCGCCCAATTTCTCAACTAGGCTCTGATACCAATGTTGGGAATTGAACTCACGACCTCCCTGTTAGGAGTGTGATGGGCTAACCACTTGCCCCAAAAGCCATGGTTGAGGATTACTTCCTAATCCTCTCTCTTAAGGCGTGGTTCAACCATCTCCTACTAGGATTATGTGACACTCCCTGCCTGCTATAAGCAAACTTTCGACGATATGTTTACCACGGGGTTCTGGGAGTCACACTCAGAAGTGTTCGCACCACGCCCAACCCACCTGCTACATCTATTCGCGTGTGAACAAACCATGCACTCAGAACTCTACACAACGCCACAACCGGACATACCGGGTGCAGTCAATTGGGAGACCCTCCAGAGAGACTTGGTTAGGGGACTACGCATCAAGGAACAAGAAGTGGCAACCGACCTCCTGCAAGAGTACATTGATAAAACAGTGGAGCAGAGGTCTGTCAGAGGCGACAGACGCTAGGGGGGGGAGAGTGTTGGCTGTATACGAGAAGAAGCAAGTACGAGCATACAAGCAGATCTAGCACTAAGGCAACCCTTTATTTTTTCAAACCATTACACCAGTTAAAAGTGATTCTCATCACTAAAAACCCCTGTAAATACCATTTTCATCTTTTTGTAGCTCCATTTTGTACAAGCCGAGGAGTCCTTGAGCTTGAGGAGCCTTAGAAGTAGTTGCCTGCCAATTTTCATAATTTTTAGATCTCGTTTGAGCCCTCAAATAAGCCCTGGAACCTAATTTTTAACTAGGCCGGACACTAGGTCTGGACAGGGCCAAAGCTAGTCAAAAACTATAAATAGAGCTAGAGAGCTCATTTTTGGGTAGCTTCTTGTAGTTTTGAGCTTGTATGAGAACTTTGTTGCAATAGAAGTGATTCCATTGTCTTACTCTCTTGGTTCTTACCGTGTGTGAGCGTGTGCATGTATGTGTGTGCATGCTTGTGTGCTTCTCACTCACGCACTTGTGCTTCCACTTGCTCGTGGTCTTCATACCATCCTCACGTCTTCTCGGATTGACATTAAAGGAGGTGCTACTCATCACAGAGCTACAGAAGCAGTCAGAGGCATAGAAGACGCGGAAGCATGTAACGACGGAGCAGGGAGCCAGTCGAATCTTTTTTCAAAGAATTATGTTTTCAAATACTTTCCAAAAACCTCCAACAGTGATTTTTATCACTATTGTAACATATGTAACATAGAAAATCCCATTTTGTAATCCATAGCTCCATTTTGTGCAAGCCGAGGAGTCCTCGAGCTTGACGAGCTTAGGTAGAACAAGCGTATCAATTTTCTTTATTTTTAGACACCGTTTACCCTTCCAAATAGCATCTAGGACCTAATTTTTAATTATGCCGGTCACTAGATGTGAAACCGGTCAAAACTAGTCTAGAAGCTATAAAAAGAGCTAGAGAGCTCATTTTTGAGGAGAGCTTGTTTGAGTAGAGAAGAGCTTAGAGCTATTTTGAGCTTATAATAGTGTTCTTGAGTAATAGAACTAATTTCCCACCTTCCATTGTGTCTTGCTTGTCTCTTCCTTGTGTGTGTGTATGTGTGTGTGCATCTTGGTGCTTCTCACCTTCACTCTCACATCATCTCACATTCACGATCTTCATATCACTCCTATCTCTTCCACGGATTGACAATTAAGGAGGTGAAGCTTCTTAACGTGGTACTTACCATTGTGCTAGAGCAACATAGAGCCCAAGCAAAGCAACAAAAAGGAAAACAACCAGAAGAGAAACAAGAGAGCAATAAAACTGTAGGCTCTAAAATTCACGTAGTGGAGGATTCGGAGAACCCACGTGAGAACTCCCAAAACACGAGTACAAAAATGGAAGGAAAGACGAGAAAACTCAAAAATAAATGGGAGATAAATAAGAGTCAAGACAGTAAGAAACAAACTAAGGACTTGAAGGAGCATAAAGAACAAAAAACTCATAAGGAGATCCCTGAGCCACCACGGATTAGCTCAGAGAAAGAGAAGCCAAGATCAATTCTAGCTGACCCAAAGCCAGACGACTTGGACATGTGGTTGAAAGCTTACCAAGGTAGAATCAAAATGGGCCCAAATATAGAGCAACATGAAAAACTCTACCCTCAAGGGGAATTAGAAAAAGAAAGATTGGCAATATGCAGGAAACTTATCGAGGTAGCACAAGCAACCCTAGAAGAGACTATCCCAATTTTACCAGAGACAAGGATTGCACATGGTCTATACGAAGAATGCATCAAATCCAAGGATAAGGAACCTAGAAAGGAAGATGATCAAGGTGAACGAATAAAAGCACAAGATGAACAGATGTCAATGATACCAGACCTAGAGGCAGATTGGCCAGAAGACTTGTGGAATAGAATAAGAGAAGAGCAATGGAAGAAGAATGGAGTCAATCCACCTCCTTTTGATGAAATAGATGTGGAAGATTGTCAACCCCATTCAAACCTGGAGGAAGTATATGAGGAAGTATCAAGACTCAATAGAGGTAGAGAGGAAACCCTGAGCATTTCAACATTGCCTAATTACATGGGAGAATACGAAAGGGAGTCTCTAATAATACGAGCACCTACAGTACATGGGAAGGGAAAAGGAAACTCAGAAGAGAGTTCACACAATCTAACAGAACTAAAGAAAACAAAGGTGCAATGCAAATTGACAGTGGAAGAGTTGCTTCAACTTAAACCACAATTATGGAGGCAGTTAGCAAACCAATTAGAACCACCACCAGAGAAAGGAGAAACAAAAGGAAATGAAAAGGAAAGGAAATCAACGATACAAATCCCAGTTGATAAAGTGGGAGAGTTTAGTGAAGGAGACGAAGGTAATACATGTTTACCTATCACCCACAATGGGTACATGACCAAGGCTATTCTAGATACGGGAGCCGGGGTAGGAATTGCCACCAAGGAGATATGGGAAAAGTGGGGAAAACCTGCCTTGCGACCCACATGCATGAAACTCCAATTAGCAGACGGTCATGTGGAAAGACCCTTAGAAATACTGGAAAGAATCAAATTAACCACCTGTGGAGTAGAATTTGAACACACATTAGCCATTTGTAAGTTCGAGAAAGCAAACAACTATGAAATGATATTAGGGCGACCCTTTATGAGATAAATGCGGGTAGTACAAGATTGGGGAAGAGATTCGTTATACCTGCAACATCAAGGAAACACCACCAAGATAAATTTGCACACATTTGCCTATCGCGATGTCCCTCCACTACAATGGAATCCAGTACACAAGGAAGAAGATGACCTATCCATTCACAGTGCTGGATGAAGTGATCAATCTTGGATACATGAAGATGCCCAGTTATGGATGTGTAAAGAAGCTAAGAAAGAGGAGTGTAAAAAACAATTGTGGCCGATAGGACACCCTAACTATCGATCAGTAGAAGACCCAAATTACATGCCTCAAATCTTTCTTGATGAGATTTTCGAGCCACATGGATGGATGGAAATTTTGGCAACCTTAGATGTGTGCGTAAACGAAGAAGTTTTGATGATGAACGAATGCATAGATGAGGAAGGCTATGATATAAATCTCTATATGGTTGTTCTTCAAGAAGTAGAAGAAGGGGAAATCTTGGAAAAAGAATGGAAAGAGGAATATGAAAGCATAGATTTGGAACCAGAATTTGACTCTGAAGAAAGCTACGTAAACACTATTCAGAACCAGAAGAAACAGGA
Source organism: Ceratopteris richardii (assembly GCA_020310875.1). Lineage (NCBI taxonomy): Eukaryota > Viridiplantae > Streptophyta > Polypodiopsida > Polypodiales > Pteridaceae > Ceratopteris > Ceratopteris richardii. The sequence goes on from CM035420.1 coordinate 4,459,252, forward strand.
ACCAACAAAAATCTTAGCAATTGAAGCTGCTCCGACAATACACAGGCAGAGGGAAGACTTGAGTAGGGTAGAGCCGGGCCCAGATCTTTTTGAAGTTCCTGAACACTTTAAAAAATACGAATTAGAAGAGAGAAAAGTAGCCATTCAAATGCCTAGACGAGAGGCACGAGACGGAGAAGCGTACGACAACAAAGAACAAACCAAAAAAATTGTGGTAACAGTAGAAGAGGGAGAAGAGCGGTACACCTATATTGGAAAAGATGTATCTGAAGAGGAGGAAGAGGAACTCATACACCTTATCCGAGAGTACCGAGACGTATTCGCATGGACCTACAAGGATCTCAAAGGCGTAGAACCCACTATTTGTTCCCATCGAATACCAATGATGGCCACGCAAAACCATCCAAACAACGCCCTTATACGTATAATGAGGTTTATGGAGCAAAAATTAAGGAAGAAATAGACAAACTACTAGCGGCAGGATTCATATATGAGATAGAACATACTGAGTGGGTATCGCCATTAGTAGTTGTGCCTAAGAAAAATGGAAAATTGAGAGTGTGCATAAATTTGAAGAAGGTGAATGCAGCCACCATACGTGACAGCTACCCATTACCCATCACGGACCATCTGTTGGAGAGGGTAGCCGAAAAAGAGGTCTATAGTTTCCTGGATGGATTCTCCGGATACAATCAAGTAGCTATTGCAACTGAAGATCAACATAAGACCGCATTCGCAACCGAATGGGGTGTGTATGCTTTCAGAGTGATGCCTTTTGGACTCACTAATGCACCTGCTACTTTCCAACGATTGATGTGTCATGTTTTCAAAGAATTTTTGAAAAAAAGCATGGAAGTATATGTAGATGACCTCTGCACATACTCCAATCAAAGAAACGATCACATCCCTGAGTTGAGGAAGATATTCGACAAATGTAGACAGTATAGAGTCTGTTTAAACCCAGAAACGTGTGTCTTCATGGTAAGGCAAGGAAAGATCTTGGGACATATAGTCTCAAGAAATGGAATATCTACGGATGAGGACAAGATTAAAGTCATCCTAGACCTACCGAGACCCAAGAATGCAAAGGAAGTGCAAGCCTTTATGGGACATTGTGGATATTACCGTAGGTTTATTCACATGTATGCCATAATAGCAAAGCCCTTGTATGGCCTCTTGAATCAGTTTACTTGGACAGAAGAGTGCGAGAAGGCATTCAACGAGCTGAAAAAGAGGCTTAGTACAGCCCCAATTCTGAAATCACCAAAATGGAGCAAGCCTTTTCATATTCATGTTGATGCTTCTAACTATGCCATTGGATGTATCCTAGCCCAACCAGCTGATGAAGGTAAGCTTGATCATCCAATTTCCTATGCGAGTAGACAACTGAATCAAGCGGAAAGGAATTATACCACTACTGAACGAGAAGGCTTAGGAATGGTCTATGCAGTGAAGAAATTCAGACACTATCTCTTAGCCAACAAGTTCAAGTTCTTCATAGACCATCAAGCTTTATTGTACTTAGTCAATAAGCCTTCTAGCACGGGAAGGTTGGTACGATGGTTCTTACTACTAATGGAGTTTGAATTTGAAGTAATAGTGATAAAAGGAAACGCACATGTGAGAGCAGACCACCTTTCTAGGCTAACACACGGAGAACCACCAAGTGGAGTACCCGACGACCTCCCTGATACATATTTGTTTAATCTAGAAGTTTGTCCAAAATGGGCAGAAAAATTGATCCCTATACTCACCCATGGCCCTCAACACTCAATCAATAGGGATAGCAAAAAATAAATTCTTCAATCAAGGAATTTACACATCATTGCAGGAAGTGTGTACTACAAAGAACCCAATGGAGTGTTACTCAGATGTGTCGAGGAGGATGAACAAAAGCAACTAATCGAGCAAGCGCACGTGAACAAATGGAGAACACACCAAGGGACTCATGGAACAATCCGAGAACTAAAGAGGTTAGGAGTGTACTGGCCTGACATGCCCAAGAATGTTCACGACCACGTAAGTAATTGTACAGAATGCCAAGAGACGATCCCAGAAGATCATATGTCTCTACCTTTTTCGACCATAGCGCCCAATTGGAGCAAGACATTAGTTAAATTCTTAAAAACAAAAGAGCATGAAGCAGGAGCTACTTTGGCAAGAAAAAGATCCTTAGAAGAAATGAGCAAGGATTATATTCTCATGGGGAGACAATTGTTTAGGCGAGGTAAAGACAACCAACTCAGATTATGTGTGCATGAAGGAGAATATTTGCCCATATTAGAAATGGCACATGCAGATGCTACAGGAGGTCATTTTTCAGCGGAGAGAACTGTCAAAATGATTCTCTTTGCGGGCTTGTGGTGGCCAACTCTACATATGGATGCTGAAACATACGTACGAAGTTGTGAAACCTGTCAGAGAGCTAAATACCCAATTCGGAGAGATGACATGCCATTAAGACCCATGGTCTGTGCAAGGGCATTCACAAAATGGGGTATTGACTTCATAGGACCTATCAATCCACCTGCCAAAGGATCACATGCGGAGTACATCATAGTAGCAACTGATTACTTAACCAAATGGGTAGAAGCAAAAGCCACTAGAAAGAATGATGCTCAAACTACTGCCAAGTTCCTTTTCAAGAATATTTTCACTCGCTTTGGATTACCCATCGAGATTGTGAGTGATCGGGGAACGCACTTCCTCAATGAAGTAATCGAGTCACTAATGAATGAGTTTTTAGTGATTCATAAAAAATCAGCCCCATACCATCCCCAAGCCAATGGACAAGCAGAGAGTTCTAATAAGGTACTCTGTACAGTATTGACAAAGATTGTCAATAATGGAAGGTCAGATTGGGACAAACAATTGCATCACGCAATTTGGGCCTTCCGAGTTGCATATAAAACGGCTATTGGAACTACCCCATTTAACTTAGTGTATGGGCAAAATGCAATTTTGCCAATTGACTTTTTAGTACCAACACTGAAAGTAACCCAACAGTATGAGTGGAACGGACATGAACTATCCCAACAACTAGACCAAATCGAGAAATTACATGAGACTAGGTTACAAGCAGTGGCAGGAATTTATGCAGCTAAAAGGAGACAAAAAGCATATTATGATGCACATATAAAAGACAAGGGACTTAAAGAAGGTGACTTAGTCTTATTGTATACCTTAAAACAACACGCCAAGAAGTTACAAAAACGCGGATATGGACCTTTGATCATAAATCGAATCTCGACTGGTGGAGCAGTCAATCTAGCCAACCCAGATGGCGACATTCTTCCCAACTACATCAGCGGATGTAGAGTGAGACGATTCACGGAGCCTTTGACTGATCAAATGCTAGCACGATTAGTAGGTGCCCGAAATAGGAAGAGGGAAGAGGAACGGATTAGAGAGGAAGCTCGACAAGAAGCACTGGAGCGCATTAGGAAACAGGAAGAATGGATTAGGCAACGAGATGAACGCTATCTCCAAGGAGAAGAGCCTATCCCTATCGCTAATTACCAAGTCAATATTCCTGATACAACGGGCGTGTGCAAAACGCAACCTTACCTAAACCTAGGGATTGGCAAGACAGAGTACAAGTTGATAGACGCATTGATAAACTCAGGAGCAGGACTTAGTTGCATACGAAATAGGATCGTAAAAGATCTGCAATTGAATGTGAATCCCACAAAAGCCCGATTGATTGGAATTGGAGGTCAAACCCTAGAATGTATTGGAACAACAAATGTATCCCTCCACCTAGGCAATTCCTCCATGGAGCAGAGAGTCTTAGTGTGCAAAGATGAGGATCTAATAGAAGACTTAATTCTAGGACAAGACTGGATCATTGAGAATGAGGTGTGTATCCATCTATCCCAAGGGTACATTTCAGCCAAGATAGGGCACAAGGAAATTTTCAGTTTATTAGGAGAAAAACCTTTACTCCCACCCAACGTAATCGAGAGTTCAGAGATGTGCCAGGAAAAGACATTGGAGAATGATCCCAGTCTTAATATCTCAGAAACAAACCTAGAAGAAACAGAAAGTTCCGACCATACGAGGCCCACAGAGGAGTTGCACTCACCACATTCAATTGAAGAACAGCAAGCCTCTAAGGAAACCAACTATCATGAACCTCTTCAACGAGCCAAAAGATCGCCACATTGGAAAACAACAAGCAGATACTCATATCAAGGACAACACAAATACAAGTGGGTACGTAAGGATCAGATGAAGGACCAGGAGACGTCAGCACCCAATCTTAAGAAGGAAGCAAAGATCACGAAGACAACTACGCCTAAATCCTCACCAAAAGGATTATTGCAGATATGGATCCCCAAACCATTGATTGAAGCTCAAAGATCATGACATCAGATATGGATTCCCAAAAAGGTCACACAGGCAGCTAGACAGGCTATAAGTACTCAAAAAGACGCAATACATCAAACAAAGCGAATGACAAAACTACATAAGATTCATCCAAGAAACTGGAAATGCAACGCCAACATCACTCGGACAATAGAGGAAGCAAAGAGAACACATGAAGTCGGAAGGATAAAAAAAACAAAACGACCTCTCTTAGTGGTCACGAAATGGATCTGGAAACCCAAGCAACTGCGAGGAGTGGACGATCGACGAAACAAAGATTCCCATTGCACTCATGAAGACTCTAATGCACCTCAAGTATGCATAATAGGGCCACGATACGAGGCCAAACATTCGGCACATGATGTACATTATAAAACTAGTGGTGCACATTCTCCAAAAGAGATTAGATCTTAGCTTCACTCTGATAGGAATGGACATACTCTGTACATAGATAAATGCTTCGGCTAAACTAACGATTGTCTTCTTTCAGGAAAAGTTATACAAAGATGTGGTAAGAGATCTCACTCATGGAATGATGGGGAGACGGAGTGAAAAACGACAATAATCACTACAATGCATCGAACAGTTGCTACCTTTCTTTGAAGCTAACGCACTTTTCGTTACAAGTGCAGATCGCTTCTGAAGATTCTGAAGCAACAGTACAAGAGGAAGTAATGGAGTTTCCACCACAAAGTATCACAAAAGCAAAAGGACACTGGTTCCGTGAAGATCAACCAGCTGGGGACTACCTATTCCTCGCAACGATTAAAATTATGGATACTGATCATCAATTTCCAATCATGTCCCAGGATTTCCGAGTACTACATACACTCCCTTCCATCGAAGACATTATGCAGAAAGCGGGCATTTATAAGTATTTTGAATTACCCATATATAAGCCTGATTTCCAAAGGTGCACGCAGGTCATGAATACTTTACAGCCAGCGCTGCATGATCCCTTGGTGCCAGAGGCTCGCGTGATGGATAAAGCAGGTGAATGGGTGATCATTCAATTCACACATGACTTGATTAAGGAAGCCTTTGAATGGGAAAAGGATGGAACTACAGTAGTGAAAGAAGAAAGCCGAGGTGCCAAAACCAGGACATTCACGGATATTAATCGCGTAGACATAGAAGAGGGAGTAAGACTAATCCACCAGCATTTTTGCTTTCCGAGCATGCACTGATACACGGCACCACAGAAGATTATTGTCCAGTTACTCTCCCATGCCATCAAGCAAATCGGAAATCAAATTAATTTGACACCATATATTCAAGAAATATTGTTCGAAGCAAAGAAACAATGGAAAAACAAAAAGTTTCTCAATGGCAGTGTGGCCTTGACAATTTTGATCTACCATGCTTTGGGCATGAGAGAACACCTACAAGAAATGCCATCGTCAACGGCTCTTGTGTAGTACGTCAAAGTCGCCACAATCCCTAAAAAGAAAAAAGGAAGCAAGATGGTGGAAGTAGAAGAAACTAGCTCTCAACCCAAAATGAGAGGCACAAAAAGACTCCGAGAAGTCAAGCAAGTTGAAGAGGACGCACCAACAACCAAAAGAATTCATGTGCTTCCCAAAACAACTATTGAAGGGCATAGAACAATCACAGAGGACGAATTGACTAGAGCATTAGAAGACACACATCAATATATAGAAGGACAAGTAAACTTACATGTACAAGGTCATCACTATCAGCAAACCCAACAAGGATCGGGAGCAAAGACAAAACTCACAAAAGTACACCGGTACAGGGAAATAGGATTGGATAACTCTAGTTCTTCATCAGAGGCCCAAGAAGAACCAAAAACTTCATTACTAAATGTCGATATTCAAAGCGAATCAAAAGACGATGGACAATGGGCTGAATTGAATGAGATTGACTACAATGAAGATCAAGAAGGCCTCAAGACAAATGACCAAGCCACACATGTTGAGCAAAGTATCACGAGTAAGAATGCAGAACAGGAAAATACGCATCATATAAAACTTGATGAAAATTCCAACATCCAAATCAAAGAGGCCACACCACCTCGTAAAATATCCATGAAGATACCCAAGAAGGAGACGCAGGAAGAGAAAACGGACGATGAGGAACCCTTCACACCAATAAGGGTTGTAGCAGAACCCTCCCCCATGGATGTAACATTTCAAGGGAGTGCAACCAAAGCTATTGAAGTGGATAAAGAAGACGAAGAACCACGGGTACAGCTGCAAATTAGACAACCGCACAATGAAACAATCCAGGTAGAGCAGGGAAGAGATGTGCAAACAGGCGAAGCTCCAAGCATACCCAGGACTTGGTTAAATGTGGACATTGCTCACCTCAAGCCTGTGGTACAAGATATGATTAGAACCACTCTAGATACGCAGCAACTCATGCTTGAAGCGGACAAAGACTACGACGGAGCAATGAACGACAAACATGAGCTTCAAGAAAAGAGTAAGAATCTTTTGGACGAGTCGGCACATCAGAAACAAAGAAAAGGAAGTCCAAGAAGCTAAAACGCAGTGCAGCAAGTTAATATCCGAAAACGAAGGTTTACAAATACAACTGCAAGACATCAAGAGAAAATATGAAGCTAGTGAAAATGAAAAGGCAAGAATACAGGCTAGGAGCAAAATCTTGGAATCTCAGCTCAAAGTCTGCATGGAGGAAGCGGAAAACCTAAGGAACCGCAACAAGGAGCTCATGACAGCTCTCCTAAGTGATCAGCCAATACCGGCTACTGACCATTCAGCATGGAATTTCAAGGAATTACAGGAAAAGATAACTAAAATGGAAGATCAGCTCAGACACGAGCATGAATTCATTGCTGATTGGGAAAAAAGATGCATGGAGGACACAACTGCCCTAAGAAATAAGTGGAAAAAAACGGAGAACCGTTATCTACTGCAATGTAAAGACGACACCGATCATATGGATATCGTGGCACAAGAACTTCTCAAGCATAAAGACACAATTGAAAAGGCCACTGCGGAAATCAAACAGAGAGATGAATGCATTAAACAACTTCAGAAGCAGTTAGAGCAAAAAGCAAAGCAGGGGACACCAGTAGTTCCACAAGCTACGGAGGCTACTGTAGAGACTGAGGTGGTACGTCCTCTCTCTCCCCCCTCATATCATTCACCGATAAGGGAGGAAAAGGAGGTTCACATTGAACCTAACACTCGAGAAATTGCAGAACTGAGCCGACCAGAACGGGCACTACTGATGTCCCAACTCACTACAGATTTTGAAGATCAGATCATCAGGATCATGAAAGAAGCTCACATAGAGAATAAGCAATTAGAGCAAATTTTGAAGCCCTTCAATGTACCATACGGATTACTTAAAGAACATACTCGACATTATATAAAGTCTACGACAAATAAAGATCCGGACTACAATCTCCATTTCAGGCACAATACTTTCAACTATACACAAGAAGAGTTTGAGAAGGCGGATCCTATATGGAGAAGAAAGCTTTTAGAAAAGAATCCTACACTGCGGGTACAGTGGGAGGCATCACCTTATGAGCTTCAAGTAAATCCATCTTTTTGTCCACTACCCCGTAGAAGAGCCTGGACGCAATTTCGGGAAGGTCAGCGCCAGGGCAGTATTAATAATCAGTGGCTCAATTACCCCTTGTTACCTAGTCCGCCACATAACTACCTACCGATAGAGGAATATATGGTCAAAACTATGGAATTTTGGATTGCAAGATATGCCACAGTACCCGATTTAGCGGTAAAAATGACCAATAAGATATTCAGCATGATGCTTACGGTAATGAAGGTGTTCCAACACGCAAAATACACATTTTTGAATTTCATCGGCATTACACAAGGTTCCGAAGCTTTAATTTTTGATTTATCTACTATTCCAACCCGATTAACTCTCATGGCGTATTATTCTCGCCTAATGTTTTTGCCTTCAACATATATGCAAACTTTTGAAGAAGCATTTTTCACCGGCTTCTTTGAAATTGACTCCGAAATTTTTGTGAAAATGACTTCCAATTTGAACGCACGCCTGGTTGCCTATGAAACAAGTTTCTTTGCGGATAATTGACAGGCGCCAGAGGATGGAGTAAAGTCCCAACAATGGAAGGAATTCATGATTTGTCACGCTAATCTACTAAATCAACGAGAGCAACAAGCCATACAGACATACACACGTCACCACAAAAAGCCTGTTGGGGACGACAGAGTTCAGGAGGAGGGACGTGTAGAGGGACAATCAAGCAAAAAGAAAAGAAGAAGGAAATCAAAGTCCAAAACTGCTCATTAAAGCTCAGAAGAACCACTCTCTGCACAGAGCCCCGGAGGGGCACACACACCAAGGAAAAGCACACAGCCAGAAGGAGGAACCAGGGCCAACAAGTATCCATGAAGAAGTGCAAGAAAGCATCAGGTGGTTCCATGGCCATATGAGGGTGCTTCAACCTCTTGAGTAACAGAGGATTCTGATCAAGGCTTACGAGCTACATCCTCATATGTGCACTGATGGCGTGCGTGGCAACCCGAATTAAGAGGCTTTGAGTAATACAGCAAGGTCCGATGAGTGCAACCAGGACAAATCAGAGGACCACTAAAACGTAATGCAAGATCAAGGATCAAGCAGAACTCACCAAAGGATGCGTGTGTTGATCGAGACAAACAAGAAGTAAAGTCTGTCAAGGGACGACAGAGACAAAGAGGGGGAGAGTGTTGCAGAGTAAAGGAGCATAAGAGGAGAGTCCCAAAATTTTCAAAATGATGAGCATATTTTTTTCTTCCTCAAGGTCTTCAAGAATTCCCTCAAGCCATGTAAATGCACTAGAGGAGTCCTCTAGTTGCATAGTCCCAAATTGTTGTAAAATATCCCTTGTAAATTAGTAGGAAAGTCACTTTGATAGTAATAAAGTGCCGGTCTCTTGTGTGAAAGGACCAAACTTAGGGCACATGTATATAAGTCACTTTGTGACTCTTTGTAGACACTTTTTGCCATTGTGAAGAAGGAGCTCTTATAAAATTTTGAATTTGCCTCTTCCCTGTAGATTTCTATCTTCTCTTTGATCTTGTATGTGTGTGTGATGCTTGCAATGTGTGTGTAGGACTGTTGTCTACCCCTCCCCACTGTTTTTGAGCTATTGTAGTGTGTGTGAGCTTGTAGGAGTCATGGCGTGAGTGTGGGTGCTTCCCGCCATTCACCATTTTGGCCATAACTGAAGAACAGTTATCATATTCGAGTGAAACCACTTCCAGTAGATGCGTCTCCTCGAGAGCTTCGAAACGAGTACCCTATTGACTATATTCGGAGTTCAGAGCTAGGAGAAATCCTTGATTTTCTGAAAACTGTTGTAAGAGGTTTCGCGGCATACACTTTCAGCATTTGAGTGAGTGTGAGAGGTAGATTAGTCTTTTCTCATACACGCAAGCTGAACCACTTCATTTTCCATCATGTGTGCACATGTCTTCATACACTTGGTTAGGTCGTTCGATCGGATTGACATTTAAATGTGTGTTAATTTCCCACTATACGCATTGTGTGGCAATTGAGGTACAGTCTCATTGGCACAAGTCCTTGAGTCATCTTGACTTAGATACACAATCACATAAATGAAAGTTCAACTTTAATATTTCATAGTGGCATGGAAAAACATACCTAAAAGGTGATATTTAGTCTCTAGTTTGATACTGAGGAAATGAACACAATTGAATTAATAACTCTTTGGATATCGTGTGAAAGATTTTTTTTCAAATATCCTTCCAACATTGCAAATGATTCATCTAGATATTTGATTCCCTAGAAGGAATCTCAAGTCATTGAAGAACAACATTCTTCCAAGTATTTTGAATGAAGTTCTTCACACTCTTTAAACAATAAGTACTTCCCTGGAAGTGGTACGTAAAGTCCAAATTGTGATATAACCTAATCTTAGTTTTGGAATCTGAGAGGCATTAGTGTATGCTTGGACGTGAGTTAGGGAAAGATCTCTAAAAAATCTTGGAGCTAATCCAAGAAGCTTTAGATAGTTTAGGAGATCTTAAAAATAAAGACTAAGTCTTTATTTTAGTCGCAAGATCAATCAGACTTGACCGAACTTGGCCATGATTATCCAAGAACATGCGATTGGAACTACTCTGTAGATTGCCCAAGTATTGGCAATAAAACTCCTTTTGGGAATTATTCACTCAAGTTCCATTTATCCGATGGATTTTTGTGAAAAGAGTAAGTTGTTCTAAGTTTGAACACAGTGAAGAAATTCCAAGAATGTAGTCTACAACCGTGTCGACGGTACTTAAGTTTGTGGAAGGTAAAACATAAGTCTTTGTCTATCCTTAAAGGGATTTTGGTACAAATCTTGTGAGCATGAGCAGATGCTTAGACTTAGGTAGTAGAGAGATTCCTGTAAAAGTCCCGGCCGGGGTAGGTACCTAAAGCATCAGTAAGAAAGGAATCTAAAGACAAGAAGTCAAAAGCTCTTGTCACTACAAATTGGTCAAGGATAAACCAATTGAACTTGAATCTATGAAAATTCAAGTACTTGGAATTCTAATTGGTTTTCATTTGAAACCCTAGCAAAGAAGGATGGATGCTCCATGAAAAGGTTTTTTAAGTTCCTCAAGGAAAGCACAAGTTCATGATAGGATCATGTGAAGGGATTAAAAAACTAGAATATCAAGTTAGAGGTAATGCTTGAAACTTCAAAATTCTTGAAGTTACAAGGTACTCTATCAAGGGATGTTTAGTCTTTAGGATAAGTATCACCCACACATTAATGTGAATATAAAATAGGGTGGTATGGGACACTATATTTTATACTCAGATTGATGTAGGAAAGATGGTATGGGACATCGGACCGTGGAGTGATAATTATCTTTTAGTCTGAGAATGGACTTTGAAGTTAGATCTAATCATTAAGAAAATTAAAACTTCCAAGGATAAGTTTTAATTCAAGGAGGATAAAAGTACGATCTCAAGATACTTCAAGATCAAGTTTGTATGAAGATATGAAGTAAGTAACTTCCAAGATCTTCTTGAAACACTTCAAGATAAAGTGTTGTTAAGTTAGAAATATTTCATAAATTTCTAAAAGAAGTTGGACTTTGATCTGAGTTGATCTTTTCAACCAAGGATTTGATTGACTAAGTCAAGCATCACGTTCCTAGTATAACTTGGTAAATTCACTCTTTTGACTCAAAGAAATGCACAAGAATTGCATTCCCAGTAACGAGTCAAAAAGACTGAATGTGACTTGAACTTAGAGAAGCATTATTTGAATACAAAACTCATCAACAGAACCTTAGTGGGTCGACACACTGATGTTGGTTACCAAATTTTGACTCAGCGAGCTTACGTATCTTCGAATTTTGAATTGGTTCTACCAAGATTTAGTTTTTTCTCCACTTTCCAAATCTATTGGAATTGGGTCAAAAATGGTATCCTTTTGCAAAAGACCATGGTTTGCTGATTAGAATTAGATAACTAAATTAAAACATCCTAGATAGATGTTATGTACAAGAACCTTTTCAATCTTCAAAAGATAATAATTCTAAGTAGGACTTATTTATTTGAGTTTGCTTCAAGTTAATAGCATAAATGATTTCCTAGAGTCCAATATACTCTAGAATAGAGAAGTTAGGAATTGCTCAATAAATTGACAATTCCCAAGAACTTTTAGCTAAAAAGTAGTCTTTGAGAAAAGTGTCCTAAGTTGGACAAATTTCATTGCAAATTTGTATTGTGCAAGTTATAGTATGGTTGACTCAAAGAAAATGGTACCTTTCTCTTATAGTTTACATAGGATTTTTAAACTCATTAGGACAAAGTAGTCCTCTAGCCGGGTGAAAAAATCAAGTAATTGTTGGATCAAAGTGTAAGACAATAGTTACGCAATATAACATAGGAGCACTAGCAGAGAAGATAATAGATATAGGAGAATCTCAATAATTTTTTTACTAACAACAAGTACAAAGATGATGGCATTGTCCACCCGTGCGCTCTCAAGGTAGAGCTTAAATGGTGATCTAGACAACTCTAGATAGGGAGATACAAGGTAGAGGTATGTTGGATCAACTCAATATCTTAGCTAGTGTAGAAGTCATGTATATATAGGATCATGGATGGCCTTCCGTGGATGGTTATACAGGGGCGGAAGAGCGTGGGCGGCAACCCCCCACGTAATTGCCATAAACGGCTTAGACCACTTGAACCGACCTAACAAATATAAAGATTTTTGACTCCGACAAGGAATATTCCATGGAATATTCCCTTTATTGTCATGCCGGGGGCGCTGCCCCCGAGCCCCACCAGGGGGCATGCTGGCCCCTTGGGACCCCCCAGCCAGGGGACCCACTGGCCCCCTTGGACCCCCAGTCGGGGCTGCTCACCGCTGCCCCGGACCCCACAATTAGGGACCCTGGTTGTTGGAACATCAAGCTTACACTATGCTTGAGGTGGATTTGATCTACATCGAAGCCTATCACGTCGAAAGAATATCCGTTGGAGAGTTCTTTTTCATATGCTCATTTATTGTATTTTTTTGAGAATATTTTGATGGCTCATTTACCATTGTAAAAGCCTTGACTTGTACACATGTAAAGGTACACATATAGAGCCCAAATCCCACGAATTTGTGGTGGTTGAAATTGCATTCAATCAATCAAATCAAGTCACCTAAAAGTAGATCAATCAAGATCTTCACTTTTCCTAGATTGTAGGGAAGTGAATTGATTCCCTCCAACAACCATTCCCACCTTCATTTGAATTCAAATTCAAGTTCTAAAAGTCGTGGAACATTCCTAGAGGCTATATAAGGAGTTGAAATCACTTGTATTATACATGGAAGCAATATACATACACTTGTGACCATCATTGTCTTGCTCCTTCAATTTTATGCATCATCTTCTTCGCCAACAGTAATCTTGCAGAGGCTGCTGCTCTCTCCTCAGAGCTCCCAATTCAGTGAAAGAGGACTCATTCGAAAGGTATTAGTGTCTAGTTTATGCCTGTAAAGTTTCAAAGCATTTGGTTGAGCAGATTTGGAGAAATCTCAGTTTTTCTGCCTCGGGGTCAATCTCTACGTATTCCTGAAAAATAGGAAGTACCACCGGTGAACGTCGCATTCATTCCTATAGCATATTTTGCTTATTCCTTATACTTTTGTGCATTCCATACACTCAACCCTATGTGTATCACTCCCATAAAAGGATTTTTTCTAATTGTAATCACGCTAGTCGCTATGGGCATTTGAACTTCATTGTCTCTTCCATAGATAGTAAGTTTTTTGAGCTAGTCGACCCGCGAACCTATCTGTTTTGTATCGACTCATTCTCTTTGATGCTCCAAAGTACATAGTGTGTTTCTTTGCACTTATAGCATGCCTATAAGGTCTATTTGAGTCTCCATAAGCTCAAGGGCTGGTCTTGTGCCGGTTGGCTTGACCAAACTTCATCGCTTTGAAACGCACTTTTCTATCTTCGACAAGCTTCTCCAAGTTTCTTTTAGTGGTATCAGAGCTAGTTCAAGATGGGTGACGGCTTTCCCTCAATGATCGAGAAGCTTGATTGACACAACTACGCGGCTTGGCAAATCAGAATGGAGGCCCATTTGCAAGGTAGAAATCTTTATGGAATTGTAGCAGGTGATGAAGCTATGCCTATTCCAAGATCCAAAGGAGGACCTACACAAGAGGAGACAGATAAGCTCACACTTTGGTGCGCAAGGGATGCTCAAGCAAGGTCATACATACTAAACTCTATCTCTGACTTTCTATTACCACATATTAGAGGATGCAAGACATCTCAAGAGACTTGGGATGCCCTGGAGACTTTCTTTTCTGCTAGTACCAGAGCAAGAAAGAATCATCTTTGGAACGAGTTCAACCAAATGAAGAAGACGCCTAAACAAACCATCACAGAGTTTGTTACCAAGGTCAAGGAGGTTGCGAATCAGTTAGCATCCATTGGAGAGCTGATTGAAGAAGAGGTCATCATGAGGCAAATTCTCAACAGCATTCGAAGTGATAAGCAATGGCAATCCTTCACGACGGCTTACGATCTCATCATGGATGTGCAGACTCCAGACTTCAACATCTTTCTTGGACAACTCTTCAATCAAGAAGCCAACAATAGCATAAAGGAAGGTAACTCTTATCATGGTAGTTCAACTAGTGCTCTATATGCAGATAAGAAGGATAAGAAGCAGAAAGGCAAGAAGAAGGAAGAAGATGAAGAAGAGACTTCCCAAGCCAACTTCACAAGCAAGAGCAAGTGGAAAGGGAAGAAGAAGGGACCAAAGCAAGACAAAGTCAAACGTTAGAATGTTCAACCTTGTGCCATATGCGATAAGACCAACCACACCACTCAAAATTGCTGGTTCAATGGAAAGACCCAGAAAGGAAGTGGAAGAGGTGGATAGGGCAACAATAGAGGCAGAGGTGGACACAACTTCAACAATAACAATAGAAGCTATAATAGAAGAGACTACAACAATTATTCAGAAGATCAACCACATGAAGACTCATTACTTCTCATGAATCTAAGCCACAAAGAAGGTAAAGAAGATGATCATTTGTTCTACATAGATTCAGGATGTTCGAATCATGTTGCAAGCAACATTGCTCTTCTATCTGACTTGGAAAGTCCAAAGCATAGACATGAAGTGCAAACAGGGGATGACACGAAGCACAATGTGGAGAAGATTGGTAATGTCAAAGCTTCCAATGGCAGGACAAACATTCTGAGTAAGGTTCTCTATGTACCCACTATCACTAAAAACCTAACTAGTGTAGGCCAAATAGTTGAAAAAGGCTTGCGAGTTAGGTTCACCCAACATGGAGCTTTTGTGGAAGATCCATGTCAAGGCTTCAAGAAGATAGCCCGAGGTGAGAAGCATGGTAGACTCTTTACTTTTGAAGTAGGAGATACCAGGAACATAGCTCTATTCAACTTTTGGTCTCAAACCCTAAGTGATCTTGAAGTGTGGCATAAGAGACTTGCTCATGTGAATGAAAGAACCTTGAAGGATATATGCAGGGATCAAAGTGTTCTAGGACTGCAGAACATATCAAAGCAACACATGATCAACATGTGTGATGCATGTCAGATTGGGAAGGCACAAAGACAACCATTCAACCACAAAGGCTACATCCACAACAACTTATTAGACTTAGTACATACAGATGTATGGGGACCAAGTCAAGAACCTTCATTGGCAGGATCAAGGTATTATGTCTCATTTATTGATGACCATAGTAGATGGACTGTTCTATACTTTATCAAGAGTAAGAATGAAGTATTTGATTGCTTCAAGAAGTATCTTGCACATGTGGAGAATCATACAGGTAGATCACTAAAGAAGCTCAGATCTGATGGAGGGGGAGAATACTTCTCCAAAGAGTTTGATGAGTTCTTGCAGGATAAAGGTATCAAAAGGGAAGTGACTACTAGGTACTCTCCTCAACTAAATGGAATTGCAGAGAGGAGAAACAAGACATTGGTTGGATCAGCCCGAACAATGCTTGAAGAGAAGAAGTTGCCACATTATCTATGGGCAGAAGCTATTTCAACTGCAGTGTACCTTGTCAATCGACTACCATCCAAATCACTTCAAGGTATGACTCCTTATGAAGCATGGCATGGAAGAAGACCTAGTCTTGGACATTGCAAGGTTTTTGGTTGTTTAGCTTATGTTCATGTACCATCACAAATAAGAGGTAAGCTAGATGAAAGGGCAACAAAGGAAGTGTTTATTGGATATGATTCAACTCAGATGGGTTATAGGTTCTTCAATCCTTCAACCAAGCAATTCACTACAAGTAGAGATGTTGTGTTTGAAGAACATAGGTCTTGGTATGATGAAGACAAACAAAAGGTAACACTACCATATGATCTTGATTATGACTCTCATCAATTAGAAAGCAAGCATGATACACAGGTCCAGGATCCAAGAAGTGATACAGACAATGACCAAGATGAAAGAGAAAGGGATTACAAGCTATGGAAGTTAAGAGGCAAAGCAAAGATGCAAGAGGTTGGAGAATGCTCCAAACAAGCACCTAGAAGATCAGCAAGAGAGAAGAAACAACCAGAAAGGTGTGGATATGATTCCACATTTGTTACGAAGCATTCAATCTACTTGGCAAAAGACTCTATTTCAGAGGAACCCTCAACCTATGAAGAGGCAAAGGGAAACCCTAATTGGGAAAAGGCCATGAACGAAGAGATAGATGCATTGAAGGAGATGGACACTTGGGATTTGGTTCCAATGTCACCGAATCAAAAGGTAATTGGTTGCAGATGGGTATATAAAGTTAAAAGAAATTCAAATGGATCAGTTTGCAGGTACAAGGCAAGATTAGTTGCCAAAGGATGCTCACAAACTCATGGTATAGACTATGAGGAAACATTCTCACCAGTTGCAAAGATGACTACAATCAAGACATTGATAAGTATAGCTGCTACAAGGAATTGGAGACTCCTCCAACTTGATGTGAAAAATGCATTCTTAAATGGTTGGATAAGTGAAGAGGTATACATGTCACAACCACCAGGTTTTGAAAACCCTAATCATCCATCTTATGTTTGCAGACTTAAGAAAGCATTGTATGGATTGAAACAAGCTCCAAGAGCTTGGAATTACAGGTTGGTTACATATCTTCAAGATCAAGGGTTCAAAGCTAGCAGATCAGATCCTTCTCTATTCATCAAAAGGGATCACAATGAGGTTATCTATCTATGTTTATATGTAGATGATATTATTGTGACAGGTGATGATCTAAATGGCATTCAAAGGATCAAGAGACACATGCAAGAGGAGTTCAAAATCAGTGACCTAGGTGAGCTCACATATTTCCTAGGTATGCAGGTGATATACACAGATGAAGGAATGTATTTGACTCAAAGAAGATACATTGAGGATCTTCTTCTCAAGTTCAAAATGGAGAACACTAAACCTGCAGGTACACCTTTGGAGATGAATCATAAACTTAGTGTTTATGAAGGTGAGAAAATTGAAGACATTAAAGAGTATCAAAGCTTGGTAGGTAGCTTGATATATGCTACTCATACAAGGGCAGACATCTCATATAGTGTGGGAGTGCTTAGTCAGTTCATGCACTCACCGAGAAGACCACACATGGATGTGGCTAAGAGAGTTCTTAAGTATCTCAAAGGTACAATCAACGAAGGTATATTCTATCCTTACTCTTCAGACTTGGATATCAAAATCTACTCAGATGCAGATTGGGCAAGAGCTAAGGATGATAGAAAAAGTACATCCGGTTACTTAGCATTTGCAGGTTTGAAGCTAGTGTCATTGTTTTCTTTCTAAGTCCAAGGGAAAGTTGATTGTGAAAGCCTTTGTTTTGCTCAAATCCCTCGCAATCGGTCCACTTGGATTACCTAGAGCCCACAATTATCTCTCAAGAGCTAAATTTCCTCATTCATGCACTAACTCATTTCCTTCCGACTCACACTCCCTTCGCTTTCTCACATACCCGTACTCGTGCACTTTCTCCTACCCTCTCACCCTAATTCCTAAGTTCCTTCCCCTCCTTGCTTCCTACTTATCCTTCAATTGTTCTCACACTCTCTTCCTGTGCAGGCACAAATACGCTCTCAATTCACTAGTACCTACCTCCGCAAATATGTGAATAGTGTAGCGCACACTTTCTCATACTCATCACTGGATCACCCTCTCGAGTTCACAAACTCAAGTGCCTTCATACACACTCGCTCACATGACCATCCATATTTTACATACATGCATACTCCTTCGCCCGCATTCAAACACCTTGAGGCACTCACAACCAACCGAGCAACCAATCAATCATTGGCACTCTCACTCACCCAACTTTACCATTCATATATTTTACAATTGAAATATTCATACAATCCATTCATACGCTTATATACACCACTCTTTCACCTCACTTCCCCTCTCACTCACACATACACTCGTTGTCTCATGCATGCGCACACTATAGATAAGACATGCTCCACTCACATCACACCCAACTCCTTCTCATACTTCCTAACTCAGTCTCTTTCTCACACACGTACACACTTTCTCATTTCAAGTTTAACCAACCGCTTCCCAACAAACATTGTGCGGGACAACAACTGTTGGAGTTGTTGAGGACACTCCCATTTCCCAGGATAGGAGAAGAGCAGATGTTATAGTTCTTAACAAGTGGAGTAACAGAAGATGGCAAAAGGAAAATAAATAAACTAAATCATATCACCGAGAATACAAGCTTACAGATTCTTTTTCTTGATGTGAGAAGAGAGCTATCAATGTTGTCTGGTTATGCGCAATCAAGCTCAACCCTTTAATTGAATATTGATCTTCGCAGCTTCGAGGGGTAGTGCTCAATCTCAAAGATATAATAAGATTCTGATGCATGCGTTCACTTGAAATTTAAAGCAGACGCGTGCGCGCGCAGGCATATATTGAAATTTTAAGCAGACACGCTTAATAAAACCAACCTGTTGCGGCCTTCTTCTAATTGATGAGGACGATAATGTGAGGCAAAATGAACAAGTGGGATTGCCTGCGAGGTGTTGAGTGAGCCTAATCTTGCATTGAAATCAGGCACCTGCGTCATCTGCAGGGCTTCCATTCTCTGTCAATAAGCATACGACTCACGTAATTCTTTGCTCGCACATGAAGTGACTGCCTAGTAGAGAAGTAGATATGGCTACTGTGCAGTGAGAGCAGCTCTCTCTGTTATGAATACCGATCCTCTCTTATGTTCCCAACTCACAGAAAAAATTTTATGAAGACCCTTATCCACTGAAATCTAATTGAACGAAATTCAAAGATCGAATTCGATGAACTGCGCCTCCCATAGATGACGCTCCCCTTCACCTTGACTTGTGATTCTCCCCAGCCATCGGCAGTGACCCGACTGCATGTGTGACATGCCTATGTCCTTCAGCTCTTTCTCTCTGCTCTCTCGGAAGATTTAAAAAACGCGAACAAAAGGAAAGACAGGACGCAATAAATCCTTGAGTGCGGTATAGGTAGCCGACCAGGCTGCTCTCTGAGAGCTCCCCCAAAAATGAGCAGAGACTTTCAAAATATGAAGGAGGACCCCCCAAAAAGAGCACGCAGTCCCATTAAGAATCAACCCCCTCCTTTTCCTTTCCGTTTCTCTCGTCAGAGCTGCAAAAAAAACGGACCTGCCCCCTCCTTGTTGTCTTCTTATTTTTTTGGAATGGAAGAAGGCATGTGTAGCGGACTGTAGTGCACAAAGCTCCGAAAAGCATCCAATGAGACTAGAGCAACCAGAACCCCCATTCATTCTTCTCTGTTCATCATCATTTGCCAAAACATGGATGTGCACTATCTCCCTTCACACTTGCACTCCCCTTCAGAGTTGTCGTATCTTCTTTATATGTCATAGATGGATTGACACACGCTCCTTGCAGCTGACACATCCTTCGAGCTTTGCATCTGTAACATGATCCAGATTGGAAGTAAGTTCTTCTTCTTCCTTCTCTTTACTGACCCCTGGCTTCCGTATAGTGTGTGTACACCCTAAAGCTCTTATGCGTGCTCTTCACACCAAAGGATGCGCATCCTCCTTCCAACGAGAAGTGACATTCGACCACCTCCAGAAGCAAGCATGGCACACCATGAGACCAATCATACTCCCACTATGTCGTCATGAATCTCCCGCTCCGAGATCATCCTGAAGCTTATTTTTTCATAGCCGAAATCCAAATGTTGACGGCCTTCCTCTTCTACCAAGAAAACGCCAAGTAATCTCCAAATACTTCATATCAACCATTTGGATCAACTCTTCAAGTACCTGAAATCAAACATATTCTCTTGCCAAATAGAAACATATTAGTGCATCAAAACCAACCATTTCCCGGGCTAACAGTCATGGAGTTCCAAGAAGCAACCAACAGTTGCTTTATCCTCAATTGAAGCAGAGTACAGAGGCTTGACCATAGCAACTCAAGAGGCAATATAGTTAAAAGCATTGTATACAGATTTGGGACTTGTGAGTTCCAAACCTCACATATTTGGAGATAATGTAAGTTCCATGCATCTAGCGGCAAATCCTATTTTCCATGCGAGAACCAAGCACATAGAAGTCCATTATCACTTCATCAGGGAGAAGCTCATGGCAAAGGAGATTGACATCTCTTTTGTTCCTACTGAAAAGCAAGTAGCAGATATGATGACGAAGGCACTTGATAGAATAAAGCTTTGTAGATTCAAAGCTATGGCAGGTATTCAACCTATCAGAGAATGAAGACTCAAGCATACTTTAGCTTGAGGGGGAGCTGTTGGAACATCAAGCTTACACTATGCTTGAGGTGGATTTGATCTACATCAAAGGCTATCACATCGAAAGAATATCCGTTGGAGAGTTCTTTTTCATATGCTCATTTATTGTATTTTTTTGAGAATATTTTGATGGCTCATTTACCGTTGTAAAAGCCTTGAGTTGTACACATGTAAAGGTACAAATATAGAGCCCAAATCCCACGAATTTGTGGTGGTTGAAATTGCATTCAATCATGCAAATCAAGTCACCTAAAAGTAGATCAATCAAGATCTTCACTTTTCCTAGATTGTAGGGAAGTGAATTGATTCCCTCCAACAACCATTCCCACCTTCATTTGAATTCAAATTCAAGTTGTAAAAGTCGTGGAACACTCTTAGAGGCTATATAAGGAGTTGAAATCACTTGTATAATACATGGAAGCAATATACATACACTTGTGACCATCATTGTCTTGCTCCTTCAATTTTCTGCATCATCTTCTTCGCCAACAGTAATCTTGCAGAGGCTGCTGCTCTCTCCTCAGAGCTTCAAATTTAGTGCAAGAGAAATCATTGGAAAGTTATTAGTGTCTAGTTTATGCCTGTAAAGTTTCAAAGAATTTGGTTCAGCAGATTTGGAGAAATCTTAGTTTTTCTGCCTCGGGGTCAATCTCTACGTATTCTTGAAAAATAGGAAGTACCACCGGTGAACGTCGCATTCATTCCTATAGCATATTTTGCTTATTCCTTATACTTTTGTGCATTCCATACACTCAACCCTATGTGTATCACTCCCATAAAAGGATTTTTTCTAATTTTAATCACGCTGGTCGCTATGGGCATTTGAAGTTCATTGTCTCTTCCATCGATAGTAAGTTTTTTGAGCTAGTCGACCCGCGAACCTATCTGTTTTGTATCGACTCATTCTCTTTGATGCTCCAAAGTACATAGTGTGTTTCTTTGCACTTATAGCATGCCTATAAGGTCTATTTGAGTCTCCATAAGCTCAAGGGCTGGTCTTGTGCCGGTTGGCTTGACCAAACTTCATCGTTTCGAAACGCACTTTTCTATTTTCGACAAGCTTCTCCAAGTTTCTTTCACTGGTAACTCCCTTTCCTTACAGTACCTTACATGGTCCAATATGACCTTCATCCAACATGCAAGTTGGGATTCCCATCAATTGGGTAATGCATGCTTGGCTTCTCCTCATAATGGGGGCCTTACAAAATGTGCATACAATCATGAGGGGTAGACATTGATCATATACTAATACTCCCCTCAATGTTTACCAATGATAAATCAAGTAGGTCTCGGTCCTATGCCCATCTGTTGAAGATGCCTGTTGAGCTGCTCTCTTCCAAGTGTTTTAGTGAATATGTCAGCACAATTTGCCTCTGTTGGGAAATATTTTAGCTCCACAATTTCATCTTCAATTAGCTCATGAATGTAATGGTATTGTACTTCTATGTGCTTGGTGCGAGCATGAAATACTGGGTTCTTTGCAATAGCCATACAACTTTGATTATCACACTCAATTGAGTACAGTCGCCATATTTGATGGAAAGCCTAGATCTGCAAGAATTCTCCTTAACTAGACTGCCTCACAAGAAGCAAAACAAGCTGCTTTGTATTTTGCTTCAGTGGAGGAGAGTGCGAGAGTTGGTTGCTTCCTACTTACCCAAGAAAATATTCCTGAACCAAGTGAGAAACAATATCCAGAAACTGATTTTCTAGAATCACAATCTCCAGTCCAATCTGAATCACAATATCCTTGAAGTGTATCACCTGTGGTATATAAAATACCAAAATCCAAGGTTCCTGCAATATACCTTAGAATTTGCATTCCAGCATTCAAGTGACTCTCATTAGGTTTGTTGGAAAACCTGCTTAACACTCCAACAACATAGAAAATGTCTGGTCTAGTGTTGCATAGAAAAATAAGACTTCCAACGAGCTTCCTAGACTTCTTAGCATCTATATCAGGCATGTTATCATCCATAGATAGCTTATGATTTACCTCCATAGGTGTGCTAGTTGGTTTGTAGTCCATCGTTCCAAATGCCTTGAGAATTTCTTTGGCATATTTTTGTTGTGAGATGAAAATGCCATCCTTCCTTTGCCATACTTCAATTCCTAGAAAAAAATGGAGTAGACCTAAGTCTGTCATTTCAAACTCAGTTCCCAAGCTGATCCGAGTTTGATTGATGAGTTCTTGATGATCTCCTGTAATGATCAAATCATCTACATATAGAATGACAACAACTAGCTTGCTATCCCTTTTCGTTACATACAAGTTAGCATCAGAAGTACTTCTTTCAAAACCCATATTTTTGAAAAAATTATGTATCCGTTGGTACCAAGCCCGTGGAGCTTGCTTAAGTCCATACAAAGCTTTCTTCAACCTGCAAACTTTATTTTCTGAATTGGGCACCTCAAAACCTGGTGCTTGAGATACATATACCTCCTCCTTGAGGTGACCATTCAAAAATGCAGATTTGACATCCATCTGGAAAATAGGTCAGGCCTTTTGTGCAGCTACTGCAAGTACCGTCCGAATAGTTGTCATGCGTGTTGTTGGCACAAAAGTTTCTTGAACATCAAATCCTTTGATTTGTGAAAAACCCTCTGCAACTAATCTTGCCTTATACTTTTCTAATGTTCCATTTGCTTTATACTTAGCTTTCCAAATCCATTTAGTACCTATTACCTTCTTCTTTGGCAGCAAGTCGACTAGATCCCATGTATCATTTTTGAGTATACTATCATACTCCGACATTTCTCCATCAGATGTTTCCTCCTCCTCAACTTTAACCTATCTTTTGATAGGCACAAGGTGAGATATTTCTCCGTTTGATGAGATAGTAGATTTACCTTTATCTTCTACTAATTGTGGTCGTTCATCAAACACCACATCTTGGTTGACAAAAATCTTCCTTGCCTTAGGATCCCACAACCTATATGCTTTAGACTCTTCACTATATCCTAGGAAGACACACTTTTTGCTTTTTGAATCCAACTTTGATCTTGTTGAATGAGGAATATGTGCATAACGGAAACAACCAAAAATTCTGAAATGCAAAACTGAAGGCTTTTTACCAGAATATGCTTCTTGAGGAGTCATCCCCTTCAGTGCTTTTGTGTAGCTTCGATTGAGGATGTAGACTGCTGTATGATTGCTTCTGCCGAGAATGAATCAGGCATGTCTTGAGCCTTTAACATGCATCGAGCCATTTCAACTACTGTCCTCTTCCTGCGCTCAACAATGCCATTCTGTTGAGGTGTATGAGCTGTGGTAAGTTGCCTTTTCACACCATGCTCCTTACAGTAATTGTTGAATTTTGTTGACAAGAATTCACCTCCTCTATCTGTTCTAAATTTCTTCAGTTTCCTTCCTGATCCACGTTTTATGCCACATTTTATGCCATGTTCTACATACTTATGCCACGTTTTAAATTTTTCAAAAGCATCAGCCTTCTCTCGAATGAAATAAACCCACATCTTTCTACTATAATCGTCGACTAACATCAAAAAGTAGAAAGATCCTCCTAAAGCAGGTGTAGACATTTTACCACAGAGATCAGCATGTACGAACTCTAGAGGAGCTTGAGATCGATTGCTAGTCTCTCTTGGAAATGCCTTTCGTTGTCGCTTGCCCATCATACAAGCTTCACAAGGTTCCTGCAACTCTAAAATTGCAGGCAAATGAGCAATCATCCCTGTTCTTTGCATCTCCTTCAAAACTGCAAATCCGAGATGCCCAAATCGTTGGTGTTATAACCTGCTTACATCCTTATCTTCTATAGCAGTTAAAGCACTTAACTCATACAAGTTATCCCGTCGTATGCCTTTACCTACAACATTACCTGATGAATCCATTATTTGTGCACCACTTTTATTAAAGTGAACTTCAAGTCCACGATTTGTTATTGTAGAAACTGACAACAAATTTCTATTGAGTGTAGGTACATAGAGAACATCGGATAACTTTTTCTCAACACCTAGAGAAGTAATAAAAGAGATGGTTCGAGTTCCTTCGACTGGACACTTGGAGTCATTTCCCACCACTACATTGATGGATTCCTGGAGAGGCACTAGGGAACTATACCAATCCTTTTTACTGGTCATATGGCGAGAAGCTCCACTATCTAAAATCCATGGTTCATCAACACGAGCTTGAGCTGATGAACATACCTCTTCAATAGCTACCCAAAGTTCTAGCTATGTGTTGTTTGCAGACTCTTTGTTCTTCCGTGATGATTTTACAGTCCCATTCCATTCATCAGCTTGCTTCTTTCTGCAATCCTTGATGGCATGGCCTTTTTTTTTCACAATAGAAGCAACTTCCTGTGAACTTTTTCTTCTTTAGCTTCTTCTTTGATACATCAAAAGAGCCTTTACCTTTTGCATTTGCTGAAAATGCAGCATCACTTGTACTTCGCCGATTCTTCAACCGCATCTCTTTTTCTAAAAGCATAGCACAAACCTCTTCAAATGTGAGGGGAGTTGGTCTTACCTGAGTGTTAAGGGTTGTTACTAATTCATCATACTTTGCTGGAAGAACACGTACACATCTTCAAGCCAGCTCTTTTGGTGTTATGACAACACCAACTGCAGCCTATTGGTCTTGAAGATGTTTTATCCGTTTGATAAAATCTTCAGCCTTTTTCAGAATCAAAATGCTTTTCATTTGTCAACTGATTTTCTAAATTCTGTATCCTAGTGTGGTTCTTGGTCTCATATTTTCGAGCCAATATGCCCCAAGCCTCATGTGCTTTAGTAGTATGTTGAACTAAAGTAAGCACATAATCACTTACACTAGTGACAATTGCACATAATGCATCAGCATTCCGCCTCTTCCAAGCTCGTAGAAGATCTAGATCTGGCTGAATCATCAATCTTGAATTAGCTGGATCTTCAACT
The DNA here is from genome assembly GCA_020310875.1 of Ceratopteris richardii. Taxonomy (NCBI): domain Eukaryota; kingdom Viridiplantae; phylum Streptophyta; class Polypodiopsida; order Polypodiales; family Pteridaceae; genus Ceratopteris; species Ceratopteris richardii. The sequence goes on from CM035420.1 coordinate 4,484,794, forward strand.
GGTATAAGCACTGGATCCAATCCAATCGGTCCCATGATAGTGTCAAGTAATTCATAGGAGTCCAAAATTGCAGAAATTTTGAACTTCTAGAGTGTATAGTTGGATCCATCGAGCTTCCCTTTAGTGAATGTAGGTGGACAAATTCGAATAGGTGCAGCATTAACATTAGCTGAAGCACCAAGACCAGTGTTCGACAATGAAGCCATCATGTAATCACTCAAATAATCTACTGATATTCTAGTCTGCTAGTAGGCTAAAATAGTGATACTTGTCAAGCTATTCGAACCTTACGGCTCTGATACCATGTAAGACAATAGTTACACAATATAACACAGGAGCAGTAGCAGAGAAGATAACAGATATACGAGAATCTCAACAATTTTTTACTAACAGCAAGTACAAAGATGATGGCGTTTTCCACCCGTGCGCTCTCAAGGTAGAGCTTAAATGGTGATCTAGACAACTCTAGATAGGGAGATACAAGGTAGAGGTATGCTGGCTCAACTCAATATCTCAGGTAGTGCAAAACTCATGTATATATAGGATCATGGATGGCCTTCCGTGGACGGCTATACATGGGCGGAAGAGCATGGGCGGACACCCCCCGCGTAATTGCCATACACGGCTTAGACCAGTTGAACCGACCTAACAAATATAAATGATTTCTCACTCTGACACGGAATATTCCATGGAATATTTCCTTTACCGTCACGCCAGGGGCGCTACCCCCGGACCCCCACCAGGGGGCACGATGGCCCCTTGGGACCCTCCAGCTAGGGGGCACGCTAGCCCCCTTGGACCCCCCAACCGGGGCTGCTCACCGCTACCTTGGACTCCAGAATTATGGACCCTGGTAACTCCCTTTCCTTACAATACCTTACATGGTCCAATATGACCTTCATCCAACATGCAAGTTGGGATTCCCATCAATTGGGTAATGCATGCTTGGCTTCTCCTCATAATGGGGGCCTTACAAAATGTGCATACAATCATGAGGGGTAGACATTGATCATACACTAACACAAAGTAAACCATTGTACAAACATCTAAGTTAGATATTTGAGACAACCAAACTTCAAGTTCTCCAAAACAAAATCAAGTGAATCAAGAGTTCTCAAAGTCTTGTATGGGATAAGAATCCCACCTTCATTACTAAGTCCATGCACCAGTTATGCCTAGAAATGGACTAGTAGGTTGATTCCACCCAGTTCACATGATTGTGCCTAGATCGCACATCGCGAAACTGTGAATTGGCCGGGGATGTTTTTACATCCACCTTCATTATTCTTTCACTATATTGTACTTTGTACAGTTCATCAAAGTGCAAAATGAGACAATGTTTTGAATCATTTGGGAAGGGACGCCACCACAGAGATGAGACATGTTCTTCCAGTTTTAGAACATGACCATGTTCTTCTAGTTTTGGAACATGAGGCTCAGGGGTTGCCTACAGTTATATATATAGCTTTATTTTCGAGGATGAAAATCTTTGCCAAGGTGGAAGAATGTAATAAAGTAAGTCTATGGTCTAGGGGTCCGATGGCTTCAGACATATCTAAAATCGGATACCGTTCGGCCACTCATCTGTAGGACCAAAGATCTCAAGAGGAGACTCAAGCCTAAGTTCATGTGCTCTCATATTCAAGTAATCCACTTAGCCTAGTGGTTAAGTCTCAAGTTTGGCAAGTAGGCGGTCTTGGGTTCAACCCCCATGGGGAGCATGGGGAGAGATTTTTGCCCAAAGAGCTCTAGAGCCTTCTAACTCAAGTTAACGTGAGTTAGCTTGAGACCAGTGGACTTAACTTGAGAGGTGAGTACAACAAACACTAGTGGACTCCAGTGGAGGGTACTAAAGTAGTGGTCGAGATCACTCTAGCCACTAGTAGACTCTAGTGGTGGATATGAAAGGAGTGGAGGAGATTGCACATGCACTTGTGGACTCTAGTTACATATGTGGTCCTCGTTGATTTGAGCAGCTATATATATAGGCATTTGATTGGGAGGAGAGTCATCTCTCTAGCACGTGGTGGTCGTAATCCTTGTTCTCTTGCACACACACACACATACACATGCACACACATACATATACACATACACATACACACATGCATATGCACAAACAATATATCTACATGGACATGCATGCATGCACATACACATACACACATAAATACATACTAATACACATACGCATACATATGCATATACACACATGTTCACATATATATACACATGCATATGCACATGCACATGCATGCACATACACATGCACATGCACATGCACATGCACATGCATGCAAATGCGCATGCAATTGCGCATGCATGCACATGCACATGCACATGCACATGCATCCACATGCACATGCACATGCACATGCATCCACATGCACATGCACATGCATGCTCATACATATACACATGCATTATAATACATACACATACACATCCATATATACACATACACATACGCACATATACACATACACAAAAATACACATACACCTAGATATACACATACACACATAGATATACACATACACATACACACATAGATACACACACATACATGCACATACACACACTTACACAAATATAGATATATACATACATGTGCATATATACATATACACACACAACTATATGCACATACATACATATATACACACACATAAACACACATATAATATGAATGAATTATACAATTAAACTAATAAATCACATGTTATATATAAACTGTAATAAAAATCACTATTACATTTCAGTCATATAATTCACACCATAGACACAACTAAAAGCATACTTAGAATGAGAATATATATATATATATATATATATATGTGTGTGTGTGTGTGTGTGTGTGTGTGTTGTGTGCGCACACACGTGCGTGTGTATCAATGTAAATAATACATCCAATGTGTCATGGACAAAGGAAACCATCATGAACCGTCCTTGTTCTAGTCCTATTTAGTCTTGTATCGTAGACATCTTGTCTTGTCCTCTTGTAATCTCATAGTATGAGATCTTGTCAAGTTCTCTCTTGTATTCAGTTCATCTCCCAAAAGGGAGTTCTTGTAATGGAGACATCTTGTCTTATACTTACGATCCGGAGTTGCGGGATCTCCTGTATCATCTCTAGTCCAGTTTTCCATACCTATCGGTCCCGGGTTATGGGATGTATTGTATCTATTACATATTCCTGTATCATTTTCCCTACATGGGTGTTCTTGTAATTATAAGTGTATTTCCAAAATCTTGTCTAGTGAAGTTAGAGAGCACAATCTAGTGCTCCCCTGACACAATGTAACAAGGCAATCATCTAAATCCCCTCCTTGATCATGACCATCCACAACATCATCATCATCATCATTAGCATGATCTAATGTATGTCAAGAGGCATCATGGGTAGAGAGGTCAGTACCCTGTGACTTTCAATATCATCCCTCTTGTGTCTGTCTCTCCACCCCATCGATATAGGTCTCTCCATAATACTCTTGGACTACATATAACAAACATAAATAAATAAAACATATAAAACATCAATAAAAATAAAATAAAGTATATTAAATTTAATGATACTCCCCAAAGCATCTAGATGATTGTGTATGTACCCACTCAAACATCAATATCCACAATGTGTAGCAAATTTGATTTCCCTTCTTGTAGGATATGGAACATAATCCTTTTGTTGCATTGAAATAAAAAAAAAAGATTAATGATCAGTGTTTTAAGTAAAATAAAAATATAGTTTCAATAATACATATACTTATGAATATAATGAACAAAATTGTGATGGACCATTGGGCCTAAGCATGACATATGACCTAAATCAACTCTCTTCTTTGCAATAGACTATGTTTATTTTATGAAACAAAAGTACATAGATTCAATGTAAAATATTATATTACATGTGAGAATTATAACTCATAGTAAAATAAAATATTTAGCATACCTTCTAATGAGGAAATGATTCCTTAAGATGTACTTGCCTATGAAAATAGTGCCACATCTTAGGTGGTATATCAGCTCCTTTCTTATTTATTTCTACCTTACAATATCTCCTATTATTTCAACCTCATTAAAAGGGATCAATCTACAAAGAAAATCTTTATATTATTTATAAACATGCATAGGCACATGCATATACACATATATATACACTTAAGCATACATTCATACACATGCACATACACATACATATATATACACATACATACACATACATACACAAATACATACACATACAAACATATGCACATACACACACATAGACATACACACATAGACATACACACACATACATACACACCACACACATACATGAGCTTGAAAATATTAATGAATCACCACACATGAGTAGAGATGTATTTATATGTCAGAATGTGTATTTGTGTATATGTCAAATGTGAATATGTGTGTATGTGTAAATGTGTATGTGTGAATGTGTATGTATGTAAATAATCAAATTATTATTATGTAGTACCTTTTTTTGCTATACAATCAAATTCTGATCACTCAGAGGAACTCCACCACTGTCTCCTAATCGTGGAAGGGATACTTACTATGAGTATATCCAACTTTTAATTCTTATATTTGATAGATACATAAATGAATGATGTATGTTTTTTATTGCTATATTATAATCAAATTTCATTCAATTAGAGGGTACTCCACCACCTCCTACCCATGCACCATTATTTGGTTGAAAGCAAAACTGAGGGAATAGGTCAACTTCCAATGTTCCAAATGGTTGATGATGCATGGGGGGTGCTTCAAACACACTTAAGTGATAAAATGAAGACTCAAAGAGATGATTAATAGTTCATTTGCAAACACCTTATCATAACTTTATGTTCTTTGAAAATGCTCCTCACAATGTAGAAAGATTATCAAATAGTGTCAATTTTCTTTTGAATACAACACATCAAGTGAGCTTTAACGAATTTAATAGAATTAGGCTGAATATTGCAACGAATATATAAAGTGCATGATTTTCTTCTTAACGTGCATTAATATTGTAGGAAAGCTCAAAACAAATTGATACTTTTAAAGCAAGGCTTTCAAAGCTTTATGTAGCAAGAAAGATCATTAAATTTAAGTGCCATGGACTTTTGTCATATCAACTAATGTTTAAAAAAATAAAATACACTCATAGTGAATACAAGATTAAAGTTCTATGAAATCCTAAAATACAGCTTTATGTCTGACAACATGAGTCAATCTCTATACCTAATGTCAAGAAATCATATAGTCAATCCACTATGCTAACATTGAATTTGACACTTCTCCAGAGCGTGATCTCGACCTACGGGATGGGCTAGCACCTGTATCACATTGAGATGTCGAATGCACACATCTACTACTAGAGCCACTAGGGGATGGATGAGAAGATGGTCGTGGTGGAGTCATAAAGCTAGGAGACATACCTCCACTGGGAGTGGCACTGCCCGCAAGAGTGATGCCAATAGGAGTGAGGCCAACAGGAGTGAGGCTAGCAGGAGTAAGTCCGACAAGAGTGAGCCCAGGGGGAGTGCTACCACGAGCAATCCAAAATTGTGATGCAACAACCATATACGTGGGAGGCACGTGAGATATAAACTCCAAGAACTACTTCTCTGTCATGGAATGTGGAGTGACTAGAGGATTTTCTCCCATCGTTCTCTGTAACAAAAGAACTCAAATAATTAGCATATGATAATAAAGGTAATATAGAGAAATAGTAGTGTACAAAAGAACATAGCAAAAAAATAAACACAAATTAGTACGTACAAGTGTTTGATTCAAAAATCCTCTATTCTAGGATCCTCTTGGAGATCTGATGCACAAACAATATCTATCTCTATATTGGTGACTTACAAATCTCTTGGTATGCTAGCTTCTTCTTGATCATCATCTATTGCTTCATCGTGTATCTCATCTTCTTCAAAGACCTCTTCATCTCTAACAATGATCTCTTCCTCCTCAACTACCGAATGAATCTCAAAGTCCAGTATAGATGGACTTTCTTCTACATCGATGTTCTCACAAAACTACTACATGGGGAGACTTGTAAGACAAATAGCCACTCTCGTTTTCTTTTAATATGGTATAAAAACAACTTGCTCATAGTGTTCATGAAGTAGAAATGTATGTCTTTCATCCGTCCATAGTGCACTAACTCTATGTTTTTGGAAAACGTTATCACCCCACTATCAAAAGTAGACCTATTTTTGTTGATTCGTCTGATCTCAAATGTCGTCCATGAGACCATAGTGCACCGTATTTAGAATACTCCCAATCACATCCCTTTGTGAGTTCGTCTTCTTCAAAGATATCTTCACCCACTCCCTTTGCTTGTGAAACTGCTATATCTAGCCATGTGCTCGCTAGAAAGGGTGGAAGAGGTCGAAGATTTTTCAAACAGGGTAAAAGTCGAGTCGAACAATTCTTTCAAAACTGAGCTCTTTCCTTTGTGTTTGTCTCCTTGGCAAGCTCATACCTTTCTAACCACTTATGTATAGGCTCAGAGTTAACAATGCAAAACTTCATTTCTTTCTCTCTGAAAGTTGCATCTATTTTTCTTTGCATCCCTTTACCTTGAGGTTCATCGCCTACGAGATGAACATCTTCATCGTCGATCCATAAGCGAGGCATTTCTAGGTCAGACATGTGTAGAAACTCAGTTATGAATACAAGAGACTCTTGTACGCCATCCCTCTACCATGCTACCCTCTGGACATGCTCTTTGTTGAACAAGCCCTTTTAATGTATAAAATAAAGCACTCTAAGAAGAACATCCATCAACTATGGACAGTTCCTGCTGTTGCAACTTCATCTACCACATGAACTAGTAGATGAAGCTGAATTGTGAGAATACTTTTGGGAAAGTATTTCTCTACCATACAAACAACCTCTATAGCATTGAGTTTCACACTCTCTATGCTATCTCTATTTATCTCTTTATAAGAGATCCATCGTACCAAGGAAGTGATTTTATAAATGGTTGTTCACACATCCTCCAAAAGATAATCTTTTGAAGCTATAGGGAGCAGAGATTGTAAAAACGTATGCCAATCATGAGACTTGAGCCCTCCAAGATCATCGTTTCATGTGAAGGCAATCTTTAGAAACCTCATGCACCCATTAGGTGTCCAAAACTTTGAAATTATCTTCTTCACTTGTTCCTCTTCCATTTTGCGAAGCACCCAAGGAGCTCTTGATAATGATACTATTCCATTGGGCTTAGTAATTGCCCACAACTCTTGCATATGACCTCGCTCTTCCAAGTCCTCCCTTTGTGCTTTGCTTTCTTTCTTTTTTTATCAAAGTCTTCCAAAGAATCTCCCCCACATTCTTGAAAATATGCATCGGGTCTACCAAATGATGATCAATAGCTCGCTTCAACAAGGGATTTCATGAAAGATCGACAATTGTTTCATGCTAGCAACTGTTGTTTCTCAATCCCACAATTGTTTCCAATCGCTAGCTTTCATTTGGTGTTATGCTTGTGGACCAGTTTTCCTTTCATGTAAAACATGTCCATCAGGCAAATATCTAGGATGTCCTTCATAGACAATTCTACGAAGTGCTTTGGAATAGCATGCTTCGAGTCATGGTCCACATAGGGGACAAGCATGGTAACCCAAAATCGATAAACCTGAACATTCACCATAACCAGGCCAATCATGCATCATCCATATAAGTATGCCTTGCACTCACACGTCTCTTCTTCTTATAGGCTGAGACATGTCGCACACAGTAATCCCATCCCATAAAGCATGCAGCTCTTTCACAAGTGGTGCAAGGTGTACATCCATGTTTTTTACCTTATAATTACCTGGCACAATAAGAGCTAATAATAAATGGCCCTTCTTTGTGGCCAACCATGGTGGGATTTTATAATTGACCAAACATATAGGCCATCTACTCCATGAAGAGCTGCATAAACCAAATGGATTTCTTCCATCTATAGCTTGGCCTAGATGTATTACACCATCTACAGACTTGCTCTTTGCATGCCATGACATTAATTCAGCTATGGATTTGCATCTAAACATGCTATTAATTCTTGGAATGATAGGAAAGTGATGAAGAACCTTTGTGGGGATTGCGTCAACTACAAGGTCTTCTCTTAACCTATTTGCTCCACACTTTGGACATATGTGAAGATGCTCATACTCGTTCCGAAAGAGGATGCAATCATTCGGACAAGCATGAATCTTAGTGTAGTCCATTCCAATGGATTGTAAAATTTTTTTTTGCATCTCCATGTGTTGGAGGCATGTCATTGCTCTCTTGCAAAAATTGATCTTTAAGAAGCCTACAATGAGCAATTAGAATGATATTCATAAATAAAGTTATTTTGATACAACAATGAAAGTTTATTTCAAATCCACTTACCTAAACAATTTAGAGACACTACTATCTCACCATCCATAAATGGATTGTAGATTGAGCATCGCGAATGACACGTAGTACAGATACCTTTGCCTAGTGTACAGTGGTAAACGAGCCAGTCTTCACATGTTCTCAAATTCTTTATCGACTTCTGATCGTGGAAATTCTGTTGTGTCCATGAAACTCACAACATCGTCTCCACCATGGTGATCTTTGTCCATCTCATAAAATTCTTTGAGCATTTCTTCCATGTTTTCATTCTGTGTAATGCTATCAGTAGCTTGTACCTCTACCTCCCTTTTTGTTCTCTTTGGTCCACAAGAGGTTATCGATGCAATGTCGTTCGGGTCCACTTGCTCACAAGGGGGACCATGTGAATGGTAGTGTAGGCTTTGTAGTCGACTTTTATCGAAGGATCCATATTCTCTAACATGTGCAGTACAAATCTGTCATTTTTTATAAATTTGATACTTGCACTCAGTACAAGCTGGACATGCCATTCTCTCTTTCAGATCCAAACTAGCCATCTAATACAATATGGACATTTTAGAACATTTGATTTTTCTTATTAAACCTAAAAACCATAATCCTAAAGACCTAAACCTAAAATATGTATAGACCTCAACATATCTATTCTATTTTTTTTCCTTTTTCTTATATATATTTAATGTAATTAAAAAATGATAAATCCTTATTTTTATATATTTGATTATGTATATTTAATTATATATATATTTATTTATCTATTCTAAAGACCTAAAAAAACCTAAAACCCTAATCCTAAAGACCTAGAATTAAAACATGTATATGTGTGTATGCATGTGTATATGTATATTTATATATGTATGTATATATGTATATGTGTTATATGTGTATATGTGTATATATGTTATGCATGTATAAAAACCCTAAACTCTAATCGTAATGACTTAGACCAAAAAAATGTATATGTGTATGCATGTATGTATGTATATGTATATATATATATATATATATATATATATATATATATATATATATATATATATATATATATATATATATATATATATATATATATATATATATATATATATATATATATATATATATATATATATATTATGTGTGTATAAGTGTGTATGCATGTGTAAACAACCTAAAAACCTTAATCCTTTTTTATATATTTAATTTGATAAAAAACCCTAAGATCCTAATTTTATTTATTTAATTATATATATTTAATTGAAACACTAGCTATTCTGATATTTGTTTATCTATACTAAAATCCTATTTTTTTATATAGATTTAATTATATCATCTAATTTTTTTATTTTCTTTTTCTTATATGTATTTAATTTAGTTAAACAATCATAAATCCCAATTTTTATATATTTGATTGTATATATTTAATCATATATATATATATTTATTTATCTATGCTAAAAGCCTAAAAAACCTAAAACCCTAATCCTAAAGACCTAGCCTTGAAACATGCAGATGTGTGTATGCATGTGTATATGTATGTATATATGTATATCTATCATATGTGTTTATGTGTATATATGTTATGCATGTGTAAAAACCCTAAACCCTAATTGTAAGAACTTAGACCAAAAAAATGTATATGTTTGTATGAATGTGTATATATATGTGTATGTGTACATATATTATGTGTGTATATGTGTGTATGCATGTGAAAACAACCTAAAAAGCCTAATCCTATTTTTATATATTTAATTAGATAAAAAATCCTAAAATCCTATTTTTTTATATTTACTTATATATATTTAATTGAAACACTAGCTATTTTGATATTTATTTATCTATACTAAAATCCTATTTTTTATTTTATAGATTTAATTATATATTCTAATTTTTTATCTATACTAAAGACCTATTTTTATATATTTAAATATATACCGATGCTCTCCATACCTATTTAATTATATATATATATATATATATATATATATATATATATATATATATATATATATATATAAATATAAAATTAAAGACCTATTTTTATATATATTATTTATTCTGATACTAAAGACCTATTTTTTATATCTTTAATTATATATATTTATTTGTATTATATGTATGTAAAAACCTTAAACCCTTATTCTAAAGACCTAGACCTAAAACATGTATATGTGTATGTGCATGTGTATATATATGTGTATAGATATTATGTGTGTACATGTGTGTATGCATGTGTAAACAACCTAAAAACTCTTATCCTATTTTTATACATTTAATTATATATATTTAATTAAAACACTAGCTATTCTCATATTTTTATCTATACTAAAATCCTATTTTATATATATATTTAATTATATATTCTAATTTTTCTCTTTTCTTTTTTATATATATTTAATTTAATTAAAAAAATGTGTGTATGTGTAACTCAAGCGTAAGCACCACCTCCTTTACTTGTCAATCCGCGGAGACGTGAGGACCGGTATGAAGACCACGAGCAAATGAAGGTAGAAGTGCGTGAGTGAAAGCACACAAGCATGCACACACATACACACACACGTGCACAAGGTAAGATCAAAGAGAGGAACAATGGAAGGACTTTGATTACAAAGAAATCTATTACAAAACTGAAATCTACAAGAAGCTAACCCCAAAAATGAGCTCTCTAGCTCTTTTTATAGTTTTTGGACTAGTTTTGGCCCTGTCCAGACCTAGTGTCCGGCCTAGTTAAAAATTACGTTCTAGGGCTTATTTGAAGGCTCAAACAGAGTCTAAAAATTATGAAAATTGGTAGGATGATACTTTTAATGCTCCTCAAGCTCGAGGACTCCTCGGCTTGCACAAAATGGAGCTACAAAAATAGAAAATGGTATTTACAAAGGTTTTAGTGATGGAAATCACTATTTTTGTAGGTGATTCTTCTGAAAAGTTGACATGTACTTCATGGAGCTCCCTACTTGCTCCTTCTTCTTGTGTGTGTCCACCTTTCTGATGTGCTTCCATGCTTGTGCTTGACCTTGAGTTCCAACACTCCCCCCCCCTCTCGAGTCTGTCGTCCCTGACAGACCCTTGTTGTAGTGGTTGTTCCATGTAGTGCTTGAGGTAGTGTCCATTTTGTATGAACAAGAGCCGTCTAACTTCCAAATTTGGCAGCGTTGGTTGTCCGGTTCTTCATTTGTCACTGCAAGCCTTTGCAAGTCATAGTCCCTTGGTATGTGCTTCTTTCCTGGATTCCGCATGAATGCGTCGTTGTGAGCTTTCAAAGATTGTGAGTTGCTCGAAAGAGGTTATCAAGATTGAGTTGGAGCAACTGCTAGCTTCAAATTGCTTCCTAGGTATTGATGTTGCCTCCAGGATGTCCTCTAACTCTTCTAAAGATGATGTTCAGAGTAGTCATGCCAAGTACTCATAACCCATAGTGAATGATGGGTAAGTGTGTTAGTGCATGGGTTGAAAAAAATTATGTGCCTTGTGCACGGCCTTGTAATGTAGCCCTATGCATGCTTACTTGGAAAATGCATGGGAAGAAGTATGGTGCGAAAATTTCGGGTCTTGAGCTAAGTGCTCAAGGGTATGCTGATGAAGAGGTTTCCTACTCTATCATGGTTATAATGTGGCCCAAGTAGAAGATTCTTACCATAAGGAAAGGTCAGTTGATGCGGATCTCTTCGTGTTGTAGACCTTTCATCATGATGGACCATTGGTTGGTTTATCATTGTCGATGAATGCCCTGGTTGATGGTCCACCTAAGCATGACTCATTCATGTTCCATAAGCCAAATCTAGGAACAAGCTCTCTCTCTCTCTCTCTCTCTCTCTCTCTCTTTTTGGAAAAAATAGCACAAAACAAGAACACAAAAGTAAGTATCAATAGAAATATTTGACATATGTCAATGTGCTCTTGTGCTTGGGATTCTCAAGTGTGTCTATCCACGGCCGTGTAATGTGGCCCTATATTAATGCATACTTTGGAAATGCATGACCTGAATGGTGCAGAAGACAGGGTTGTGCAAGGAGCACATGGTTGTCGCTCGTCGAGGCTTGATGTCACTTGGAGATGTTGATGCCATCTTGGTTGAAGGTATCCATTGCATGTCGAGATGACAACTGATCATTCCTCCTTATAGGGATCCATTTGAGAACGGTCTGTGACTGGGTAGTGATCACCTTTGGCCGCTTCATGTTTGAATGATTTCATGAGGGTTTGATCCATCGTGGTTGGCTCTTTACTTTGGTGGATGCTACCAGTACTTTCGTCTTCCAAACCCATATCCTTGCAGAAGAGGTTCTTTGATCTTTGTTGGAGCTCTGTGCTTGATTCAGTCCTTTACCTTGCCTTGGTGTCGTTGTTGTGCAGGTTGTTGCCTTGAAGTCCCCCCTGGATTTTTTCTGAGGTTAGGCTTGATTGCTTGGGATCCTTGGATTGGAAGTGGTCTTTCTTGAGGATAAGTCATAGTAGGCCTAGACCATAGATTTTGAAGTCTAGTGTGAGGGGGCTGATTTTGTGCAAGGGCTTTCTTTGGTACCCATATCATAGTGCGATTTGGTTGGGCTCTAAGTAATTTCTTGGCCACCCAAATTTGCTTAACATTACCAAGAAAATGTGATTTGTGTTTCTTGATATAAGGGTCTTTGGGGCCTTCTATGTGAGTTTTTTGAGAACACTCATCTTTACATGGGGAATGCAACAAGGGTTGATCTTCTATACATACATCAGGCTTATGCAAGGGATCAATGGGTTGTGTGGTTTGAGATTGATCTAGAGATTCATCGAGACATTTATCCCTATTACACATAGAATCCCTAGGTGTACAAATGGGTGATGGATTGTCATGATTCACCCTAAAGTCGACATCATTTTCCAGATCAGTGATACAAAGCATTGGTTGATCATCTCCTTCTTGATCATATGAGTGTAGATCATCCCTGCTTATGGTTTCATGAGGGGAATCCAAATTTACAGAAAGAGAGGGTCCTTCCACATCCCCCAAACACTTGGAGTCCTCCATTTCTTCATTCTCTAAGGTTTCCTGTGATTTACTCAAAGAAGGATTAGATTCAAAAACATGAGTAGAAAGAAAATTTTTTTCATGAAAAGCACACTCTTTCGAAAGATGATTTTGACCCCAATTACCATAAGGCTGATAGTCATTAGGATTTTCCATTGCCAAATATGTAGAAGCACAGGTAACAGGTGGAGAAGACTCCTCAAATTCTTGATGATTTTGTGTAATGAACCTTTGGGTGCCAATGATCAAGTCTTCATCTATACAATCCATGACAAAGAATGTTTCTAAAAATTGCATATCATCCACCATAACAGGCAACACAACTTGACCCATGCATTCATAATGTTCATCATCCATGAGGATAGAAGAATGAGTTGTTGGTTGAATGTTCTCAAAAATAATGGTCAATAGGTCAATATGAATTAAATTCCACTCACAATGAGGATTGATATATGCACTCAACCTTCTATAGTCATATCCTATTCTTATATGCACAAAAGTATTGTGATATTCTCTTGGTGCAAATATGGATCCGACCCCCCTAGACATTTCCTCCGTTTCCTTGACTCCTTGCAATTTTTCTCTAGATGTTTCACCCTCGTGTGAGATTATTTCTTGCACTTCATGTTTATCTCCCTTCTCTTTTCCCATCTTAGCCCCCTTTCTTCTCTCTTTTGCTTTTTTCTTGCCCATGATACAATTTTTCTCCCCCTTGGTATTGCTCAAAAATCCTTTGGAGCCCCCTTGGTTTCCTAGTCCCACATGAGGCCCAACTTCAAATTATCCTATCTAAAAATCAACACATTATTCTTATAAAAAAAAGTTGAGGCCATGTAGTGTTGGTGCATTTCAAGCCTTCACACTTGGCTTGGAACCTTGGAAGATTAGCTTGGAACCCTTGAATGATATCTCTATGAGAAGCAAGAACCATGGGAACTTAGTCTTATGTGTTATTACATTTTACTCATTGTAAAAAGTCTATATGACTTGGCATTTACTTGTATCACACCTAATTGATGAGAGTCGTGGAATTTTGGATGGTGTAATTGGAGAGAATATCTCCCTACTTTTAGAGGAGTGATTGAAGGGAGCCAAGAATTCAAATTTGAATTCAAACTCTCACTCATTTCTTATATAAGTTGTACTTGAAAAGTCGCGGGTGTCCTTCATCATTCCCGAGGCTTACATCTGTGATCATAGAGTGTGTGAGTGCTACACCATAGCCTACACATCTCCAACTCATTAGGTTACATCTACCAAGCCAATGAGATTGTACATTCATGTGAACTAATAGAAAGATTTACATTCACTATCTCTGGTTTTCTCTGAGTCATCATCTCCAAGTCTGTCAACTTCAACAGGGCATATCTCAGTGGTTTCTCAACCAAATCAAGTGATTCAGAGCACATTGCATTCAGCTCAAAGTCTTCTATACACTTAAAAAGTTTGAAGTCAATTGATTCAGCCATTACAGAGAAATCGTGCTCGAAGTGGACTCTGGTATTCTGCTGCAGTGTTCCTAAAAAGTCGGGGGTACACATATTTTTGCTAAACATCTTTCTCAGAGTATAGTTTGTCATTTCTTCTCATTCCACTTGCAAATGGTAGCTTGTTAAGCTAATTTAATATGTCCAGAAGGAATTAGATCAATTGTTAGTGTGCTGGTCACACTGAGTGAAAGACTGAGCAGGTGTCACTACAAAAATAGCAAGTTTTCCTTGATTTTTGAAGTGTCAAGTTATCTGTTTTGATTTGGTCATTTCACATATCACTTGCAAAGTACATATATGCTTTTTTGGTATCATTTGGAAGCTCAAGGAGTCTACTAATCATATCTGGAGTCACTGAGGGCTGGTGCAAAGCAAGATTAGCAGCATCTACTCAATCTCTTGAGTGCATCCAACCATCTCTCCCAACAGTGGTATCAGAGCAAATAAGGTAAACATGGGAGATGGTTTTCCTTCATTCATTGACAAATTGGACAGGAACAATTACCAAGCTTGGTCATTGAGGATGAAGACCTATCTACAAGGAAGAAGCTTATTTGGATACATATCAGGAGATGAGGAATTGCCCTCATTCAAAGCTAGAGGACTACCCACCAAGGATGAACAAGAAAGGCTCAACCAATGGTGTGCAAAGGATGCTTTGGCAAGGTCTTACCTTCTTAACTCTATATCTGATTTCCTTTTACCTCATATAAGGAACTGTAAGACTTCCCAAGAGACTTGGGAAACCTTGTCAACATATTTCTCTTCCAACACAAGGGCCAGGAAGAATCAACTGTGGATTGAATTCACAACCCTTAGGAAGCAGCCCAAGCAATCAGTCTCAGAGTATGTAACAAAGATTAAAGATGTGGCAGACCAATTAGCAAGCATTGGAGAGGAGATTGAAGAGGAACAAATAGTCAGGCAAGTAACAAATGGAAACAAGGCAGATGATAAGTGGGAAAGTTTCACCACTGCAATGGACCTCTACATGGACATGCATACCCCAGATCTCACAACACTCATGGGCCAACTATTCACACATGAAGAAAAGTTTACAAAGGCAGGAGTCAATCAAAAGGTAACAACCCCTCTGCTCTATATACTGATAAGAAAGTTAAGGATAAAAGTAAAGGGAAGAAGCAGGAAGAAGAAGGCTCTACCTCCCAAGCTAATTATGCAGGGAGAGGTAGATCTTCAAGAGGAAGAGGCAGAGGAGGTAAGTCAGGTAGGGGGAGACCCTACAACTCATCACCATGCAACATTTGTGGATTGTCCAATCATACCACAGATGAATGCTACAAGAACTACAAGAATCAGAGAGGAAGAGGCTACTCAAGAGGTGGATACTCTCAAGGAAGAGGCAGGTTCAACCAACACCAAGGCTACAATGGATACAACAATCAATACAACAACAATTACAACAACAACCACAATGGTAATTATCAAGGTGGATTCAGAAATAGAAGGGATTACAACAACTACACAGAGGAGCAAGATGACTCCCTGTTGATCATGAATATGACCTCCAAGGCAGGTACAAATGATGATCATTTATTCTATATTGACTCAGGATGTTCTAACCATGTAGCTGGCAATGTGGC
Organism: Ceratopteris richardii; assembly: GCA_020310875.1. Lineage (NCBI taxonomy): Eukaryota > Viridiplantae > Streptophyta > Polypodiopsida > Polypodiales > Pteridaceae > Ceratopteris > Ceratopteris richardii. Next base: position 4,501,236 of record CM035420.1, read on the forward strand.
ACTACTTTCTGATTTGGAAGAACCCAAGGGCAAACATCAGGTACAAACAGGTGATGATACTAAACACTCTGTTGTTAAGATTGGAAATGTAAAGACATGTGATGGTAACCAGAACCTATTGAGCAGGGTACTCTATGTACCAACTATCACCAAGAATCTAATGAGTGTTGGTCAGATTGTGGAGAAAGGGTTGCAGGTCAGGTTCACTCAACATGGAGCATATGTGGAGGACCCAAGACATGGATTCAGAAGGATAGCCAAGGGAGAAAAATCAGGTAGATTGTTTACTTTTGAGCTAGAAGACACCAAGAACATTGCTTTATATAATTACAAGGATCAAACACTTTCAGAGTTAGAAATATGGCACAAGAGGTTAGGGCACATAGGTGAAAGAACAGAGGTAATCTACTTGTGTGTTTATGTTGATGACATCATCATTACAGGCAATGATGTCAATGGTATTAGACACATCAAAGGACAGATGATGGAGGAATTCAAGATCAATGATCTTGGATTATTGAAGTACTTCTTAGGTCTTGAGTTAGTCTACACCAACTCAGGTATATATATTACTCAAAAGAAGTATGTACAGGATATGGTCAAGAAGTTTGGCTTGCAGGATGCTAAAGTCTCAACTACTCCAATGGAGGTCAACCTAAAGCTAAGTGCTCATGAAGGGGAAGAGATACAAGACATTACAGGATATCAAAGCATGGTAGGTAGTTTGAATTATGCTACCTTGACAAGAATTGACATAGCATATGGAGTTAGTGTGCTAAGCCAATTCATGCACAAACCAAGGGCACCTCACCTAGAGGCAGCAAAGAAGATATTGAAGTACCTCAAAGGAACTCAAAGTCATGGTTTGTACTTTCCTTATACATCAGATATTGATATTAAAGTATACTCAGATGCAGATTGGGCAGGATGCAAGGATGTTCAAGCCATGCATATGTATCAGTAAATCCATTGTATTTTACAATCAATATATTTTCATTTTCATGATCATTTGAGTTCATATTTTCATGCTCTCGTGAAGTGTATTGTTCACTACCATATCTCTCAGCTTTCTTAGTCATGCAGAGATGCTTTCTCTAATGTTGGTGCATCATTTTCCCTTATTCAACTTGGTAACGATAGCTCTCTAAGTCTATACTCAAAAATTTTCATTGCAATTCGATGTTTTGATCATCAACTATGTTCATTTGAAGTCCACTATATCACTTCATTTTCTACTTCTTTGTCAGCAATACTCTCAAAACAATCATCTTCTTAGAGTTGTTTCTCAGTGTGTGCCTCACCATTTTCCATGATTCAATGCTTATTAGAATCATCCCACTGTCTAGTATGTGCCTACAATATTTCATATGCATTGGATTCTTCAATCTTGCATTATTGCCATTTTGTTTTATCATGGGTCTGAGTATTGCTTCACCCCCTGAAAATTGGGATGGTCATATGACTTGCTAAGTTCTTTTCTCTTTGTTTGGTTCATCTTTTTTTATCAAAGCACTCATTATTGTTAGCATATTAAGTGTACAAGAGTTCTACAAAAGGAATTAAGTTAATTGCTGCTGTGGAAAGAGAATTGTTCAAAACTTTGGACAGGTGTATGAACATAAATAACAAGTTTTTGGCTCTTGAATCTACTTCAACTTATCTGTTTTGATTCAACTTTTGAGAGTGATCTTCCAAGGTACATAGGGTTTCTAGTACATCCTTTGGCAAGCTAAAGGGGCCCACTACATATACCTGGAGTTCATTTGGCTGGTGTGGTGCAATGTTTTTGCAGCACCACTTCATCTTCATCAACTACAAATCCATCATTTCACATTGGTATCACAGCAAGGTTGGGTCCAACATGGCAGATGTACTTTCTTCATCAATTGAAAAATTGGGTAGAGGTAACTACTCAGCGTGGTCATTAAGGATGGAAGCTTATTTTCAAGGAAGGAATTTATATGGCTATTGTTGGGATACATGAATGGACACTCCAAGAAATGAGTAGGTACTACCAAATCCTACTTTGTACTAGCCCCATGTACCTTCAGAGTTAACTTGTGGGCCCTCTTAGCTTTCCAATGACACTATATAAGTACCTATGTATTTTGGAAATGATTTGAGAAATGATTGAATCAAAATAGACTACTTCCAACTTGAAAGATTAATGAAAACCTTTTATTTTTGTTCACACACATATTGCTTGTTATGCTCAGTGCTTCTAGTACAGTAGGAGTTAGAATAATTCCTTTTAGAGGTATCTAATTAGCTTAGTAAGCTAATGATTCCAAGTGGAATCACTTAAAATGATGCACTATACACAGAGCAATCAATTTAGCAATTGAATCATTACCCCCGATTTTTTAGGACCTCTGTAGAGTTTGACGAGTGAGTGATTCAACGCGCTTTTCTTTAGCATCTAGAGAACTTGGATGATTCCAACAAGCTATAGATCATTGAAAATGGTGAAGGAATTACTGAGATATGAGCAATACAAGTTGATTGTTATGAATGACTATAACAGAGAGATCATAGATGAGCAATGTAGATATATTGTATTAATGAACAATGTTGTACAAGATCATAGGCTTGGCAATCATAGCCTAATGATGATGAGAAGTGTAGGTTACAATGTAGACCTCACTCTCTTACAATATGGAAATGGAGAACTCAGGACAATGGAGTCACACACCATGACTTATGTAGACCTCACTCTCTTACAATATGGAAATGGAGAACTCCGGACAATGGAGTCACACACCATGACTTTTTACAAGTTACTTTTATACATGCTACATTCAAATTTTGAATCTGAATTCAAGTTTTGGCTCTCTCTAAAACTAGTCCTCTAATCTAGGAGATATTCTCTCAAATTTGAGTCGTGACTTCTCAACTAATAAACGCCACGAGTTTGCTGGTAGTTACAATGATTCTTCCAAGTCAAAAATGACTTTTACAAATGTAAAGGATAAAATCTTCCTAGCAATGGTTTCCATTGAGCTTCAATTGCTCATGAACTTCTAGCCAAATGTGTAGGTTTGCACTTTGCACCAAGAACTCCCCCTCAAGCCAAACATTTTGGCTTGATCTTCTTCTTCAATCTTCATGGATGTCCTGCAATCCAATCGTTGACTTAAACTTGCAAAGTTTTGTACCATCTAATGCTTCAGACAATAAGGTTGCACATTACATATTAGTAGACACATAAACCAATTGAATTTCCTTGCTCAATAGCTTCTTTCTCACATAATGATAGTGGACCTCTATATGCTTGGTCATGGCATGATAAATAGGATTTGCTGCAAGATGTAGTGAGCTTGTATTATCTCCAAAAAGCATTGGAGATGTAGTTTGCAGACCTAAATTTGTATATAATAATCTGATCCATATGGCCTCGAGTATCATTGGCCAATCCTCTATACTTTGCCTCTGTACAAGATAAAGCAACAGTAGGTTGCTTCTTTGAAGGCCACATTGATCTCTACATATCTGTTTTAAGGTTCTATCACCAACATGCCCTAATCTCTTATGCCAAATTTCAAGCTCTAATAATGTTTGATCTTTGTAACTATAAAGTGCAATATTCCTTGTATCTTCAAGTTCAAAAGTGAATAATCTACTTGTCTTTTCTCCTTTGGAAATTCTCTTGAATCCATGTTGGGGATCCTCCACAAATGCTCCATATTGATTGAACCTCACCTGCAAACCCTTTTCCACAATCTATCCAACACTCATTAAATTCTTGGTAATTATAGATACATATAGAACCCTACTCAATAGATTCTTGTTTCCATCAGAGGTCTTAACATTCCCTACTTTAATCACTGCGTGCTTAGTGTCATCACCTGTTTATACCTGATGCTTACCCTTTGGTTCCTCAAGGTCAAAGAGAAGAGCTACATTGCCTGCCACATGGTTTGAGCATGCTGAGTCAATGTAGAACAGATGGTCGTCATTTATACCTAGTTTTGAAGTCATGTTCATAATCAAAAGAGAATCTTCTTGCTCCTCTGTGTAGTTGTTATAATCCTTCCTTGATTTGTAACCTCCTTGGTAGTTGCAATTGTAGTTGCTGTTGTAGTTGTTGTTGTATCTTTGATGGTGGTTGAATCTTCCTCTTGATTGTGTATATCCACCTCTTTGATATCCTCTACCTCTCTGATTCTTTAAGTTCCTATAACACTCATCTGTAGTATGATTTGACAATCCTCAAATATTACATCGTGAGGAGTTATAAGGTCTCCCCCTACATTGCTTACCTCCTCTGCCGCTTCCTCTTGAGGTTCTACCTTTCCCTACATAGTTGGATTGGGAGGTAGTTCCTTCATCTTCAACCTTCTTGTTCTTCCCTTTCTCTTTGGACTTACTTTTATCATTGTATAGGGTAGAAGTGCTATTACCTCTTGATGAATCTCCATTCTTGTTGAGCTTGGATTCATGGGTAAACAGTTGCCCCATGAGTGTGGTAAGGTCTAGAATATGCATGTCCATGTACAAGTGCATGGAAGTTGTGAAGCTCTCCCAATTTTCATCATCTGTAATACCATTCATTACTTGACTTAGAATCTGCTCCTCTTCAATTTCCTCTCCTATGCTTGCCAATTTATCAGCTACATCTTTGACCTTGGTCACATACTCTGTGATGCCTTGCTTGGGTTGCTTTCTTTGGGTGGTAAAATCAATCCACAATTGGTTCTTCCTAGCCCTTGTGTTGGAAGAGAAATATGAAGACAATGTTTCCCAAGTCTCTTGGGATGTCTTACAGTTCCTAATATGTGGAAAAAGAAAATCACAGATTGAGTTAAGTAAGTAAGACCTTGCTAATGCATTCTTGGCACACCATGTGTTGAGTCTTTCATGCTCCTCTCTTGTAGGTTGTCCTTTGCTTTTGAATATAGGCATCTCCTCATCTCCTGAGATGTATCCATAGAGGCTCCTTCCTTGCAAATATGACTTCATCCTCAAGGAGCATGCTTGGTAGTTGTTCCTATCCAATTTATCAATGAAAGAAGGAAAACCATCTCCCATTTTACCTTAGCTTTGCTCTGATATCACTGTTGGGATAGATGGATGGACACTCCAAGAAATGAGTAGGTATTACCAAATCTTGCTTTGTACTAGCCCCTTATAGCTTCAGAGTTAATTTGTAGGCCCTCTTGGAATTCCAATGACAATATATAAGTGCATATGTACTTTGGAAATGATGTGAGAAATGATTGAATCAAAATAGACTACTTCCAACTTGAAAGATCAATGAAAACCTTCTATTTTTGTTCACACATCTATTGCTTGTTATGCTCAGTCCTTCTAGTCCAGTATGAATTAGAAAAATTCCTTTTAGAAGTATATAATTAGCTTATTAAACTAATGATTCCAAGTGGAATCCCTTAAAATGATGCACTATACACAGAGCAATCAATTTAGCAATTGAATCATTACCCTCGATTTTTTAGGACCGTTACAAGGTTTGACCAGTGAGTGATTCAACACGCTTTTCTCCCAATTGGCTACATAGATTTCCTTCAAACTTTGTGAGCGTGTAGAGAACATGGACCCAATTTGAGAAAGCTATAGATCATTGAAAATGGTGAAGGAATGACTGAGATATGAGGAATACAAGATGACTATTATGAATGACTATAATAGAGAGATCATACATAAGCAATGTAGATCTATTGTATTGATGAACAATGTTTTACAAGATCATAGGCTTGGCAATCATAGCCTAATGATGATGAAAAGTGTAGGTTACAATGTAGACCTCACTCTCTTACAATATGGCAATGGAGAACTCGGGAAAATGGAGTCACACACTGCGACTTTTTACAAATTACTTTTATAAGTGCTACATTCAAATTTTGAATTTGAATTCAACTTTTGGCTCTCGCTAAAAGAAGTCCTCCAATCTAAGAGATATTCTCTCAAATTTCAGTCGTGACTTCTCAAGTAATAAACTCCACGAGTTTGTTGTAATTACAATGATTCTTCCAAGTCAAAAATGACTTTTACAAATGTAAAGGATAAAATCTTCCTAGCAATGGTTTCCATGGAGCTTAAATTGTTTATGAACTTCTAGCCAAATGTGTAGGCTTGCACTTTGCACCAATATTTATATAGCTGGAGATGAAGCTATGCCAAGTTTCAGGAACAAAGGTCAACCAACACAAGAAGAGCAAGAAAGATTGAGCACATGGTGCTCCAAGGATGCACTTGCAAGGTCTTATCTCGTCAATCTATCTCATATTTTTTTTGCCTCACATTAGAAGTTCTAAAACATCTCAAGAAGTGTGGAATGCGATTGAAGCCTTCTTCTCTTCAAGTAAAAAGGCCAAGAAGCATCAACTATGGCTAGACTTCACAACTCTCAAGAAAGCTCCCAAACAAAATGTGATTGATTTTGTCACAAAGCTCAAGGACATAGTAGATCAATTGGGAAGCATTGGAGAGGTAATAGATGAAGAGCAAATTGTAAGGCAGGTCATCAATGGCTTGAAGGCAGATGACAAGTGGGAAGCATTCACCATAGCTATGGATCTATACATCGATATGCATGTACTAGATTTCAACGCACTCATAGGACAACTACTTACTCAAGAGGCCAAGCTTATCAAGAATGGAGAAAGCTCCAAAGGTAATCAATCTTCATCTTTGTATATTGATAAAAGAAAGTCAAAACAAAACAAAGGAAGAGGAAAGAAAGTGGATGATGAAGCAGGTACACATCATGCTAATTATGCAGGTAGAGGAAGACATGGTAGAGGTAGAGGCAGAGGAGGAAGACAAGGCAGGGGGAGATCCCAAGACTCTAATTCATGCTCTATTTTTGGATTAACTAATCATACAACTGAACTAGGAATTCCAGGAATCAAAGAGGTTGAGGTTACAATAGAGGAAGTTATGGCTACTCAAGAAGAAGGTTCAACAATTACCATGGCAACCACAACAATTACAACCATTCAAACTATCAAGGAGGCAATAGGGGAAGAAAAGACTTCAATAACTATGCAAAAGACTTAAATCAAGAGGAGTCATTTCTAATCATGAATATGGCCATGCCACAAGGTAAATCTGGTGAGCATGTTTTCTACATAGATTCAAATTGTTCCAATCATGTGGCAAGAAATGTGGCCCTTTTATCAGATTTAGAAGATCCAAGGAACAAGCATGAGGTACAAACAGGAGATGATACAAGACACCTTTTGGAGAAAATAGGAAATTTCAAAGCACTTGATGGAAACATCAACTTACTCAGTACGGTACTCTATGTCCCTACCATTACAAAGAATTTGATATGTGTTGGGCAGATAGTAGAGAAAGGGTTGCAAGTCAGGTTCACAAAAGTAGGAGCATTTGTTGAAGATCCAAGTCAAGGATTCAGGAGAATTTCAAAAGGTGAAAAGATAGGTAGATTGTTCACATTTGAATTACAAGACACCAGAAACATTGCTCTCTTTAATTATGGTAGTTAGACACTCGTAGAATTCGAAGTATCACACAAAAGGTTAGCACATATTGGTGAAAGATCATTAAAGAAAATTTGCAGGGGCCAAAGTGTACTTAGACTCCCTAACTTGTCAAAACAACACATGATTTATAAGTATGGTGCATGTCAATTTGGAAAGTCTCACATGTTACCATTCATGAAGAAAGGATATATGCATGGAGATCTCTTGGATTTGGTTCATAGAGATGTATGGGGCTAGCAAGGATGCTTCAATATCAGGATCAAGGTATTATGTCTCCTTCATTGATGACTGTAGTAGATGGACAATATTATATTTTATGAAACACAAAGATGAAGTATTTTCATGCTTCAAAAGATATTTGGCTCTTGTGGAGAATCAAATAGGTAAGACATTAAAAATGCTAAGGTTAGATGGAGGGGGAGAGCACTTCTCCCATGAATTTGACTCCTTTCTTCAAGATAGGGGAATCAAAAGAGAGATCACTACAAGGTACACTCCTGAGCAAAATGGAGTGGCAGAAAGAAGGAATAGGACAATTGTTGAAGCTGCAAGATCTATGCTAAATGAGAAGCACTTACCTAATTACTTATGGGTTGAGGCTATATCCACAATCACTTATTTGCATAATAGGTTACCTTCAAAATCACTTGATGGCATGACACCATATGAGGCTTGGAATGGAAGAAGACCAAGCTTGGATCATTGTAAGATTTTTGGATATGTTGCTTTTGTTCATGTTCCGTCGGAGGTTAGAGGCAAGATGGATCCCAAAGCAGAAAGGTGTCTATTCATTGGATATGAAAACAATCAAAAGGGCTACACATTATACAACCCAACAACCAAAGGATTCTTGGTGAGTAGAGATGTACTATTTGATGAGAATAGTTCTTGGTATGAAGATTCATGTAGAAAGGTCAACCTACCTTATGATCTTGAAGAAGATTTTCCAAAACATGTTAACGATAATTCTCCTAAAGTTGAAGAGCACGATACCTTAGAAGATGATGAAGGAACGCAATGTGAAAAACTCAAAATGAGGAAGTCTAAAGGTAAAGCAAAAGTGCCGGAACTTGGACAAGAGGTAGAATCATCACATCATGGCCTAAGAAGGTCCATGAGGGAGAAAAGAAAACCACAAAGGTATGGGTTTAATACTTCTCTAGTCACTAAACATTCAATCTATCTAGCAGAGGACATAAATCAAGAGGAACCTTCAACATTTGAGGAAGCAAAGAAGAAATCAGAATGGAGGCATGCAATGGAAGAAGAAATTGAAGCTCTTAAAGAGAATAACACTTGGGAATTGGTTCCCAAGTCACTATCAATGAAAGTTATAGGCTCAAGGTGGAACTACAAATTGAAGAAGAACTCAGATGGCTCCACTAACAGGTATAAGGCAAGGCTTGTGACAAAAGGCTTTGCACAAACTCAGGGAATTGATTATGAGAAGACCCTCTCTTATGTGGCAAAGAGGCCTACTACTAGGGTTTTGCTTAGTATTGCCTCTTGCAAGAATTGGAAGATACTTCAATTGGATGTAAAAAATACATTTCTTAATGGATGGATAACAGAAAAGGTATATATGGCACAACCACCTAGTTTTGAGAATCACATATATCCTGATTATGTGTGTATAATTAATAAAGCTTTATATGGACTCAAACAAGCCCCAAGGGCTTGGAATCACAGGCTTGTCTCATTCTTGCAGGAAAAAGGATTTACACCTAGCAAGGCAGATCCATCACTATTCATAAAAAGGAGTAATTCTGAAGTCATCTATTTGTGTGTGTATGTAGATGATATTATACTTACAGGAAATGATGCAGATGACATGAAGAGAATCAAAGAACAGATGAGAGAAGAATTCAAGATAAGTGATTTGGGTTCACTTACCTACTTTCTAGGATTGGAAGTATCTACAAAGATCATGGTTTGTTTCTTACTCAAATAAAGTACATTCAAGACATGTTGGAAAAATTCAAGATGCAAGCTTGCAGGATTGCAGGTACTCTTATGGAGGTTAATCATAAATTGAGCTCATATGAAGGTGAACTCATAGAATATGTGACAGGTTATCAAAGCCTTGTGGGTAGTTTGAACTATGCCACATTGAAAAGGGTTGATATATGTTATAATGTGAGTGTGTTAAGTCAATTATGCACACACCCAGGAAACCTCACATGAAAGCTGCCAAGAGGATACTCAGATATCTCAAAGGAACCATGAATGAAGGGTTATATTACCCTTATGTATCTGATTTAAGTTTGAAATTGTTCTTTGATGCCGATTGAGTTGGCTCCAAGGAAGACAGAAGGAGCACCTCAGGTTATCTTACCTTTGCAAGATCAAGACTTGTTTCATGGTCATCCAAGAAGCAACCCACAGTTTCTCTCTCTTCCAAAGAGGCTGAATACAGAGGTCTTTCCATAGCTACTCAAGAAGCTATGTGGATGAAGATGCTATTCACAGATCTTGGTTTGGAGATTGGAACTCAAAATATTTTTGGTGACAATATGAGCTCTATTCAATTAGCTACTAATCCAATTTTTCATGCAAGGACTAAACTTATTGAAGTTCATTATCACTATGTAAGAGAGAAGATTGTGATCAAGGAGATTCAAATCTCATATGTGTCCACTCATCAACAATGTGCAGATATTCTAACCAAAGCAGTGGATGGTACAAAGCTTTGCAAATTCAAGGCTATGATTGGTTTGCAGGTAATCTTGGAAGATTGAAGACCTCAAGATCACTTGACTTGAGGGGGAGCTGTTGGAACAAGTCCATGGCAAGTCCAAGTGATGGCTTGGGTCATCAAAAGGCTTAAAAATTTAAAGGAAATGTAAACTTCTTGTAGAGTTCACTTGTGAACTACCTCTTATAATTTTTGAAGACTTTACTTGATGTAAAGGTAAAGGAATCTAAGTGGTTGAGTCCACTTGATGAAAACGGAAAGAAAAGCCACGAATTTTGATTAGGTGAGTAGGAGAATCAATCACCAAAATATTGGAGAGTGATTTTAGGCAAGATTCAAATTCAAATCTTGGCTCCAAAGATGACTATAAATGCATGGCTCTTTAGTCGCGTTTAGAAGACCTCCATGAGCTTAGCTTTATGCCATATCAAGGTGTGGTTTTGCGGCACACATACTAAGTCCATTTTATTTTACAATCAATATACTTTCATTTTCATGATCGTTTGAGTTCATATTTTCATGCTCTTGTGAAGTGTATAGCTCATTGCCATATCTCTCAGTTTTCTCAGTCAGATTGTAGAGATGATTTCTTTGGTCATGGTGCATCATTTTTAGTGATTCAAATTTTTAAAGTTAGCTCCCTAAGACTTTTTTATACTCACAAATTTTCATTGCAATTGGATGTTTCGATCTTCAGCTATGTTCATTTGAAGTCGACTGTATCACTTCATTTTCTACTTCTTTGTTAACACTACTCTCAAAATAGTCATCTTCTCAGAGCTGTTTCTCAGTGTGTACTTCACCATTTTCCATGATTCAAATCTTGTTAGAATCATCACACTGTCTAATATATTATTACAAAATTACATAAGGATTGGATTCTTCAATCTTGAGATATTGCCATTTTTCTGCTCATGGGTCTGAGTACTGCTACAACCCATGAAAATCGGGATGGTCCTATGACTTGCTAAGTTCTTTTCTCTTTGTGTGGTTTTTTTTATCAAATCACTAATGATTGTTAGCTTATTAAGTGCATAAGAGTTCCCCAAAGGGAATTAAGTTAATTGCTACTGTGGCGATGTCAGACATTGGTCTACAGAGACCATTCCATGTGTGTGTGGGACGAGGGCTAGTTAGCCAAGGTCCTAAGCTCGGGGGTATATCCTAAGGTATTTGATGGTTAATGGGGATGAGTGTTGCATGTTGGCCACATGGCGACGCTAGAACATTCCAGATCACTGCTATTTTAGATACAAGAGGATATAAATGGATGGGTGGAGAGTGGCACAGACATCATTCGCAAGTTTCATGAGGAAAGCCTCACAGGTGAGAGAATTGATCAAAACTTTGGACAGGTGTATGAACATAAATAGCAAGTTTTTGGCTCTTGAATCTACTTCAACTTATCTGTTTTGATTCAAATTTTTGAGAGTGATGTCCAAGGTACATAGGGTGTCTAATACATCCTTTGGAAATCTAAAAGGGCCCACTACATATCCGTGGAGTTCATTTGGCAGGTGTAGTGCAAAGTTTTTGCAGAACCACTTCATCTTCATCAGCTACAAATCCATCTCTTCACACTCTTCACATAGGTATGTGCATCCATGTGAAGAGTTGGCCACCAAAGACATGCAAAAAGTATTGCTTTGATCACCCTATCTGGTCCAAAGTGTCCTCCTACTACACCGTGGTTGTTGAAGCTCAAGATCAAAGACAAAGCATAGAAGCACATCAAAGAAGTGGACACACAAGAAGAGGGAGCAAGTAGGGAGCTCCAAGAAGTGTATGTCAAATTTTTAGAAGAATCCCCTACAAAAACAGTGATTTTGATCACTCAAACCATCGTAAACATCATTTCACCTTTTTTTAACTCCATGTTGTTCAAGTTGAGGAGTCCTCAAGCTTGCGGAGTAGAAGTATCATCGTACCAATTTTCATAATTTTTAGACTTTGTTTGAGCCCTCAAATAAGCCCTGGAACCTAATTTTTAACTAGGCCGGACACTAGGTCTAGACATGGCTAAAATTAGTCAAAAAACTATAAAAAGAGCTAGAGAGCTCATTTTTGGGGTTAGCTTGTCGTAGATTTGAGCTTTTGCAAGAGAACTCTTTTGCAATCAAAGTCCTTCCGTTGTTCCTCTCTTTGCTCTTACCTTGTGTGCATGTGTGTGTATGTGTGTGCATGCTTGTGTGCTTTCACTCACACACTTGTGCCTTCGCTCACTCATGGTCTTCATACCAGTCCTCACGTCTTTGCAGATTGACAAGTAAAGGAGGTGGTGCTTATGCTTGAGCTATACCAAATTTTGTCGCCATTGTCAGGGAGAGAGCTTCGAGGATGAGCATTGTGATGGTAAGATCGTAGATTTGCAATGTTGGAAGGTTAAAAAATTGTCATTTTTGTTCATTTTCTGTTTTTTCTTCTTCGTCTTCATCATCATCAGCATCTTCATCCATCTTCTTCTTCATAGAAATTTCTTGTTCTTTAGTGCATTTTCACCATTTCCATACCATTTTTTGTGCATTATTGTGCGAGAAGGAGTTAGGAAGTGCAAGGGAGAGCAAGACCCTATGTTTTTTCACGATTTTGTGCCCATATGGAGCTCACCATTACTCGGTGCTCAGAAATTTGAATTTCTTGCCAAAAAACGTGATTCTGACTAAAAATCACGAATTTTTTTTAGTTCAATTTTTTTCAGAAAATGTGATTTTCAGTTCCCGCCTAAGTCGCACAAAAACGCGATTCTCTAAATGTCATGGAAACTTGAGTTTTAGAAAAAACACGATTTTCTGTTGGCTCAAAATCGCGATTTTCACAAATCATGATTTTCAGCTAAAAACACGAGTTTCAGAAGAACAGGATTCTCACCGAGCTCAAAATTGTGATTCTCACAAATCACAATTTTGGGAAAACATGATTCTCTGTTGGCTCCAAAATCGCGATTTTCAAAAAACATGATTTTCATCCAAAATTGTGATTTTTAGGATTTTCAGATAAGACGATTTTCACTAAGGTACAAAATCATAATTTTTAGAACTCGATTCTCAAAAACACGATTTTCAATCAAAATTGTGATTTTGTCATCATTCTCAAAATCGCGATTTTCAAGCCAAAAACACGATTTTGACAAAATGCGATTTTCAATCAAAATCACGATTTTGTGATCATTCCCAAAATCACGATTTTTTGGTCATTCTCAAAATTGCGATTTTCACAAAAAAAACGCAATTTTCTATCAGAGTCATGTTTTTCAAGATTCTTACTCAAAATTGTGTTTTTCACGATTTTCATTCGAAATTGCATTTTTTGGGGATTTCTCAGGATTGCGATTTTTCCAAAAGGTCTTATTTTCCTATTTTGACCCCTAGGAGCCTGATTGGACATAACTTTTTCATCAAAAGTCCATTTTTTGAGGTCTATAGCTCGTTGGAAAGCTCTTTTCAAATTCCGCATGGTCTCAACTATTTTTTATACGAATAATGTGTTGATTTTTAGATAGGCTAATTTGAAGTTGACCCTCAGGTGGGATTGGGAAACCAAGGGGGCTCCAAAGGATTATTGAGCAATATAAAGGGGAATTTTGGGACTATAAGACAAAGCTTATGAACCTGCGATCTAGCAACTAAGGCAAGTGTCAACCATACAGCTAAGTCTTGGGCACAACAACTAAGTGGTTATCCTTACATGCTAAGTTCAGACATAGTGATTCAAAAATATCTTTTAGCATGGGGAAACCTGTAGAGGGCTCAGGCACTACGTATCTATAAACACGAGAAGGTCCATATAAGACCCAGTTGGAATATATTCGGACCAACGGATTAGGTGCTTGCATCTATGAGGATGGCCTGAGGCAATCAATGGTCCAACTCAAAAATCTTGACCAACCCTTCAGACTTGAACACCTAGTGGTCAAGTTCGAAGAGGGTTCATACATTGATCAGGAAGGAACCATGTATGTGGTCACCAACTTACCCGACAAGATAGATGAGTTTGGAAATGTCATTCTTGAGAATGAGATAAGAGACCTAGATCAAGGGGACCTAGGACAAGAACCCAAGTCTCCTAGAGGCAAGTCAGTTTTGACCAGAGTAATCACTCCATATTCGATCCCTCAAGACAACAAAAGCACATAACTATTCTTGAATAGAGAAACCGAGGAAGCCTTTTGGAGATTCAAGCCAGATCAACCTAGCCAATTGGGCATAGTCATCATCTATGACTTCAAAGATCCAGAGACACCAGGCAAAGTTGTCTACCTAGATAACACGATAGAGAAAATGTTCTTGGTAACACAACATGATAGATATGCATATACTTGGAAGAGTGAATTGATTTTCCCTACACTAAGATCTAATGTTTCCAATGGCCTCCAAGGATTAGGATCATCCCAGGTTCATGAAACCGAGAGGGAAAGAACTAAAGAAAGACCTGAGGTAAGCTTTACACACAATGTGGGTAGAGACAGATCAAGATTTGAAGGTGAAAGACCTGAAAGAGAGAGACATAGAGCACATAGGCCTCAAAGGGATGAACATGACTTTCCATTGCCTAGACCCCGAGATCACCCAAGAACCCTTCGACCCTCTCAAGTGGTCAAGACAATGAAAAATTACTTTGATGGGTGAGGAGATCCTTATGATCATGTGGCCAAGTTCAAACAAGTGTTAAGAGCGGAACAAGTTGAGGACTTGTTCACCTAGTTTCAGGCATTTGGTTTGACTCTCAAGGGCACTACCTTAGCTTGGTTTCAACCCCTAAACAATAGCAAATATTGAGATATAGGTCAATTTCTAGATGAATTCATTGTAGAATTTTCCAAGAGTGGTATCAGACATAACACATCATCCTTGATCCACACCGTCAAGCAGACACCCCAAGAAATAGTGCGACTTGTAGGAAGAGGGTTCAGACAGTACTTAGAAAGATGCCCTATTGCAGAGTTACCCACGCTAGCCAAACAAGTGGCCTTGTTTTTAGATGGCTTACTAAGCACCAAATTGAGATCATACGTGTACTTGAAAGAGCATAGACCCATAGAAGAGTGCATGCGGATGTGCATTGACATAGAAGATAACTTGGGTGAGGAGTTAGAATTGTCCAAACTCTATAGGGATTCAGACAATTCTACTAGTCATACCTCCAAAAGCTCCACTGAGATAGAGGAGATAGTTGAGCAAGTTGTTGAGAATCTATGATCCAAAATAGGCACACACCTAGGGTCACCTCATTGAACAGGTGTTATACTTGCGAAGGGGACCACATGGCTAACATATGCCCAATGCAAAACCCGAACATAAGAGCAAGAAATGCTCCATATTGCACTATTGAGAGAAAATACACAAATCACACGGCTCAAGATTTTCCATACAATAGACAGGTTGTCAGACAAAATTATCAGCAACCTTACCAATAGGGTAGGTATCAAAACCAGTACCAACATCCATATCATAGGCCACAACAATATCAAGCCCAATACTAGAAATAATATCAAGCACCATATAGGCCACGACGGGTCCTAGGAAATCAACCGCCAACTCCTGCCACAGTGATTCTAGTTAAGTATGCAATGGTGCCTGCTGCCACTCGTAGCCTCATCTCACCTAATCGTACTAGATCAAAGATCTTGGAGTACAACTCATGTCCATTCCACTCATGCTATTGTGCTAATTTTGAAGCTGGGGTTCGGAAGTCCAATAGTAGCACAACATTCTGTCTGAAGACCATCTAAAATGGGGTGGCATTGAGTACTATTTTGTAGGCAACTCAGTAAGCCCAAACAACATGATGAAGTTGTTTATCCCAATCAGAGTGTTTGTTGTTTACTAGTTTTGTCAGTACATTACATAAGATCTTATTTGTGCTCTCGTCCTATGTGTTAGCTTGTGGATGATAGGGGGAAGACTTCTTGTGTATAAATATGAACTCTTGGAGAATATTATCAATGACTTTGTTCAAGAAGTGTGTACCTCTATCACTTATTAACTCTATTGGTAACCCATATCCGGTGAACACATTCTCAAATAAGAACTTAGTTGTTGTTTGAGCATCATTCTTTGTTGTGGCTTTTACTTCCACCCACTTTGTAAGGTAGTTGGTGGCTACAATAATGTACTCTGCATGGGAGTTTCTAGATAGGGAGTTAATAGGACCTACAAAGTCTATACTCCACTTCGATAATGCGCGTCCTCCCATCATTGGTCTCAAAGGCATTTCGTCTTTTCTAATTGGATATTGTGCATGTTTGCATGTACCACATTTCTTCACATAGGTATGTGCATCCATATGAAGAGTGGTCCACCAAAGTCTTGAGAATAGAATGGTCTTAATTACTTGATCACGACCAAAGTGTCGACCTGCAACACCACTATGTGCAGTTTCTAAGACTTTCAAATAGTCCGATTCATGAATGCACAATCTTAAGTAACCATCGTTTCTTCTTTGATATAGGTCGTTTCCTATCAAGGTGTAGCCTTGAGCCTCTTGCTCCATGCTCCGCTTTCTTGCTAGACTAGCCTCGCTGGGTAGTGTTCCTGATCGCATGAATTCTACCAATGGAGCACTCCAATCTGGATTTAATGACACGTGATAAAGGGTAGCATGCTCCACTTGGGGTCTCTCCTGGCACACTAGAAAATTCTTAATCCATTCATGTATTTCCTTATCCATACTAGGCCAATACACTGGCCACGCAAACACATCCCTATATTCCCTTAGTAAAGCTACAAGCTCTACTTCTTCTTCTGCACTTAGGTCTTCTCCTATGTATGTACATCTCTCTTTGTTCTCCTCAATGGTTACAACAATTTTTTTGGTCTTTTCTTTATTATCATAGGCTTCTCCTGTAATGGCCTCTCTCCTAGGCATTTGTACCAAAATTTTCCGGTCTTGAACTTCATTATTCTTGAAATTTTCTGGTACCTCGAACAATGATTCCTCCTCTTCTTGTTTCATTGCTTTTCTTTTCTTTTTCTTTTGACTGATCTCACTTCCATCCTTTGAATTTACCATTTTAATGCTTGTGAGAGGTTCTTCTTCTTTTTTATTAAACACATCTACATCTTCTAAATAGTGCTTTTCCAAGTTAAAGAAACTATCCCTCAATATGGACTCTAGATCATCGTCATTCTCTTCTTCTTCTATGAAATCACTAGGATCACATTCTTCTAGCAAGGGCTGACACATGAACATAGAGATATCATAACCCTCCTCATCACAATGAGGTTTCCATTGTTCTTCATTGACTGCAATGTCCATGGTGGCTAGGATTTCTGCCCAACCATGAGGCTCAAATTCCTCATCTGGAAAAATCATTGGTGTGTAGGCTGGGTCTTTAACTGGTCTTTCTCCTTGAGAAGTTCCTTCTTCCCTCGCCTTTAAGCATTTTTCATCTTCCTCTGCAACTTTGCACATCCACAAGTGAGTATCTTCATGCATCTAAGATGGATCATGTGAACTTTCAGAATTAACAGAGATTGAATCTTCTTGCACCTTGTGGATAGGATTCCACTATAGTGGTGGTACATCTTTGAAGATATAATCCTTTAGATTGACCTTAGTGGTGACCCCTAAGTGCTCTAAGTACAAGGATTTGGTTCCCAAATCTTGCACTATTTGCAGTTGTCGTAGGAACGGCCTTCCTAGGATCATCTCATAGACATCATTTTTGCCAAAGTCACATATAGCAAAGGTATGCTCAAACTCTACACCACAAGTGGTTAGAGTTATCCCTTCAAGCAATCCTAGAGGTCTTTCACTATGGCCATCAGCCATTTGAAGCTTCATTCTAGTTGGTCTTAATGCGGGTTTGCCCCATTGCTTCACAAGGAGGTGGTCGCAATCATAACACCAGCACCTAAATCTAAGATAGCTTTGGTTGTGTAACCTTGGTAGGTGATTGGAAGATAACTATTACCTTCTTCACCATCACTCATGTCCTTATTTTGTCTAGAGGTATCTTTGGTACTTTCTGCTTAGAGCCTGCTTTTGGCCTACTGGAATCAAGTTCTAGAACTTGATCCACCACATGATTCCACAACTCAGGTTTTACTTTTAGCAGCTCTTCTACGATGAGATGACATTGAACCTTAGTGTTCTTCACAACATCAATGTTCCTTGGGACCATTGAGTCTTCATTTCTTACCAATATTATGGGAGCTCTGATCTGAAGAGATTTAGATTCCCATGGGCCTATGAATTGTGGCAACTTTTGTAAAGAATTAAATTCAAAATATAATCTTTCCTCTTCCTGTTGCTCCGCTTGGTCTCCGTAAATAGATGGAATGTCTTGGGGAAATTGATCGTGAATATCATCAATTTCAAGAATTGGAGGATATCCTTCTCCTTGGCCCATTTCTCTTCTTGTATTTCCCAAAAGTACTCTTGAGAGTATTGTTGAATTGAAAGAGGTGTTGCACCATCTAGGGAATCATGAACATAAGCTTTCATCGGTGGTGAGCTTCCTCTTTCAACTACTGATTGAGCATGTGGAGGTGAAGAAATTCTTGTGGTTTCTTTACCAACTACTCTAATCTTTCTAGTAAGCCCTAAAAATGCAAATCTGGTTTGATAGAGTTTGTGTAATTGAAAGATCGACTGGTCTCGAGCATAGCCTGATCTAGCTCTACCATTTTCATGCATATTTTGGTCCGTTCAATCTCTCAATCTGCTCTAGGATTTGCAATTATAGGCCCTTTTTGAAGTCGTGCTTGGTATGCCTTGAACATCATGTCCAAGCCTTTTGGGGTTGGATCTGCAAGAACATACCCTGGTTGCGGTTTATTTACTATGGGTGGTGGGATGGGATGAAGTGGAGTGGGTGGAGTTTTGGTATGCGAGGGATTTTGAGAGGAGATATCTTCTATTTTGCTTTTTGCATGTCTCAGGCTTTCTTTGAGTTCTGATAGCTTTCTATTCCACTTGTGATTGGCCTTCTCTCTAGTATCCTTCCAAGTCCTTGTTTTCCTCTCACTAGGCTCTCCTGATTCACTTGACTCTGATTGTTCAACTAGTTTATAATGTTTTAAGGATTGTGCTTTGGTGACTGCTTGTATAGGAACCATGTTACTACTACTAGCACTTGAATCCAACACTAAGCCTACCACATTAATGTAACCTCAGGCGCACTAGAGGTGTTTCTTGGAAAATCTATGGGGAGATGGTCTTTGCCACACTCATGAAAAAAGGCTTGTATTGTGATGGCCTTTCCTTGACCTAAAGACAGTGGGTGGGGACATTCACGAATGAAATGGTTGCCCTGACATCTAAAACATGGTCCTCTAGGGGCTTGTGGTCTTACTTGTCTCAATTGGGGCCTAGGATTTGGATTCATATACATGACATTCGAGTATTCAGGCTCCCAATTTTGTTGCATAGGTGGTGTCTCGTAGTGACAAGGATAAGTCTCACTATGCTTAGGTGACTCTGTGTAATAATCTTGTGGACTATCTTCATAGGAGTAGTCAAAACTCTGAGCATGAGGAAAAGACAAAATGCATACTTTGATGCGCACATCAAGGATAAAGGATTGAAAGAGGGAGACCTCGTGTTGGTTTATACACTCAAACAACATGTCGTAAATTGGAAAAAAGAGGATATGGACCCATGATCATTAATAAAATTTCCACTAGCAGTGCGGTTCAATTGGCCACTCTAGAAGGTGATATCTTGCCAAACTATATAAGTGGATGTAGATTCAAGTTATATCAAAAACCTCTTATAGAGGATATGTTAAGGAGACTCAACATGAGGAGATGAGAAGTGGAAGCCCTTCATATTATCAAGAACACTTTCATTAGATCATTTCACTCCTGATTTGAATCAATTGTTAGGACATATGCTAAATTTTGAGCATGATATCAAAGGAGATATTGATAAGAGTGCAGGTCAAGCAATGTATTCCAAGGATAAGAAGAAGGCTAGCAAAGGAAAGCAACAATCAGCTGAAGATGAAGGTACTCCAAAGGATTCAGTGATTATTTTTTGAAATAGCAGGTATAAAAAGAGAAGTTATTTGCAAGTACTCTCCTCAACAAAATGGTGTAGCAAAAAGAAGAAACAGAACTCTTGTTGAGTTTGCAAGGTCAATGTTAAAAGAGAAGAATTGCCCTAAGTATTTGTGGGTTGAGGCTGTAAATACAGCCACATACTTCGTTAATAGGCTACCATGCAAATTTTTGCAGGATATGACACCATATGAAGCTTGATGGGGTAAGAGACCTACATTAGATCATTGCAAAGTATTTGGTTGTTTAACCTATGCTTATGTTCCTTCTCAATTAAGGCATAATTTGGAACCAAGGGCTGAAAAATATGTGTTCATTGGTTATGATGACAAGCAAATGGGATATAGTTTGTGGAGTCCATCTACAAAGCAATTTCTTGTGTCAAAGGATGTCACATTTGATGATCAAGATACTTGGTATCCATGTACAAATAGTGCTTATGCAGGACTTGAAGAAGTATTGAGTGAAAAGAAGGGTAAATCAAAGGTTCAAACCTTTGATGAAGAAGAGAATGTTGAAGCTCCAATTGATGGTGAAGAATTGCCAAGGTTTGATCCAGAATATGATGAACCAGAAACTTCAAGGAGTGGAGAACTCCGATCATCAAGGAACAAAGGAAACCCATAAGATATAGCTATGATACTTCATTCTTGACTACTAAAGTCTATGCTTACATGATAAAATTAGATGAAGATTCTTCTACATACGATGAGGCAAAAGAAAAGGAGAATTGGGAGAAAGCTATGATGGAAGAATATGAGCACTCATTGAGAATGTGACTTGGGACTTAGTACCCAAACAAGTAATCAAAAAGTGATTGGATGCAAATGGGTCTACAAAGCAAAGAGGTATGCAAATGGAAGTGTGTCTAGGTATAAAGCTAGACTTGTTGTAAAAGGATATGCACAGACACATGGTGTGGACTATGATGAAACCTATAGTCATGTTGCAAAGATGAAGACCATAAGAACTCTCATAGCTATTGCTACATGTAAAGGATGGAATTGTCTCAATTAGATGTGAAGAATGCATTTGCAAATTGTTATATTTCAGATGAATTTTATAACTTCATGGTGTTCTAAGAAGCAACTTACAATTGCTTTGTCATCTATAGAAGCAGAGTATAAAGGTATGGTAGAAGCTGCAAAGGAAGGCATATAGTTAAAACCTCTCATGAAGAGTTTTGATATCAATCGAGATACTCCTATTATTTCTAGAGATAACATGAGTTCTTTGTATTTTGCAACTAACCCTGTGTTTCATGCCAGGACTAAACACGTTGAGACAATATCATTTTTTGAGAGAGAAGGTTATGGATAAAGAGATAGAGATCATGCGTACTCCTACAAAAGATCAACTTGCAGATATGTTAACAGAGGTTGGATGGACCTAAGTTGTAGAGATTTAAAGATTTGGCAGGAATAAAGAACATGCAGGTAATCACAGTTGATGATTGAGGTGGAGCTACTGGAGCAAGACAATCATCAATTAATGATTACATGAAGCTTAGGAGTGAAGAAATAAAGAAAAGATTGAAGCTTGAAGTATGAAGTGAAGTGGAGGTTTAGGAAGAGATGATCTTTATACACATGTACATTAATCTTGTAAATACTTCACATATACTTTGAAATAGTGTCGAATCCACACTCATATGTACATATAATACTTGTATATAGACATGATAGGTATGAGAGATAAAGACTAGATCAGAAATAGATGATTAGATCATAAGTTGAGTGTGTAATATCCATGAGATGAACTTCTTATTAGAATAGAAAAAGTTTTCAAAGAGTTACACCTCGATGTTTGTCTTCTTTCTCCTTTTGTGCTTAATCAATTGAGAAATCCTTTTGTGTGTGTTTATCTCTATAGTTGATGCATCTATGTTCATGTTTTGAGAGTCGAATTGTAATCAGACTGAGAAAATTTTGTGTAGGAACATTCATATGTGTAACAGGTGATGAGTGACTCTTGAAACAAGTGCAATCTTGATGGTCAAAATTTTGATCAGATATCAGTCTACAGTGTAACGTTTTGCAGAAATAAGCATTCAAAATTTGAGTTGTAAGGTACAAAACTTATGTCTAAAAGCATTTGATCAAAGGCCGTCTAGATTGTGAGAACCATGTCTTTAAAGTTGCATATGTGAAAGTCGCTTGCAGAGAAAGCCTGTTTCAAACATAGGTTTACGTATTGAAGTAAATCTGAAGTCTTGCATCTTTGTTTGAAGAACTTTCACTTGGAGTAGTTGTGCAAGTATTAAAAGAGTGTTGTATCCAAGCTTCATAGAAAACTTTAATCATTTCTTAAGTCAATGAATGAGTTTTGTGAAGCGGACTTTTCTAAGTAAAGCCATGGTTCACAAAAGTATTGATTGTTCATAATTTGGTAAAAATTTCCAAATTGAAGGAGGTTTTGAGTTATAGGTGATATAGAGGTGTTCTAAATTCAAGTATATTTTCTTGTTTGGAGATTAATCATCTCCATCAGTTTCTTCATTTCTAATTTATACAAATATTTCAAAGCACAATGATGCTTCACAATATCCAATGTGACCTATCTATTTGAAGTTAGGATATCTTCTTTGAGTTATTTCATGAGGCCTCCTCTTAAAAAACTCATGGAAATTCTTTGTCTTCTCTCGCCCTCTCTCTCTCTCTCTCTCTCTCTCTCTCTCTCTTTGTGTGTGTGTTGACATCCTTTGCTCCACATGCTCCTGATGGAAAGAAAGATCAATAGGTGGATACGAATCAACATTGATAGGATGAGCACTATTTCATTGAGAATCTAACTTAAATGACTCAATCGAGAACACAAAAGCATTGACACATTCTAATCCATGGACATATTTCATGAAAGGATCAAGAGAAAACAATGAATTTGAAGGTCTATCAAGCTCACTAGAGACAAAGGAGGTCTAAGCATCTAACAAAAAGAGGGAGCTCATCTTGCTTGATTGAGCAAAAAGAAATGGAGAACCATTTCCTTTGTAAGCAATGAAAATGTATACATCAAGTTGTTAGATCTCCAATATGTAGATAATGATGAAGATGTTTTGTGCCCATTATGATGGATTGTGCCCATTATGAATGGTAATCTCCTGACATTATGATTGATAATGACTAGAAAGTATGATTTGAATACTCATTAATAATTATATTTATCATGGATCTTAATGATGATGAACTTTGATCTTAATAATGATAAATCATATTAATTTAGTGATAAGTTTTAATGATGGATGATGTATATCATGGATGTCCAAGAAACAGAAACAAAGATTATATCAATGAATATATCATTTCATGCATTTCTATTTTTATGTATAAAATTAAAATAACTTAGTTTGTATCTTACCTATATAGAGCACTATCATTTACAAGGTTTCATATCTCCTATCTATCTATCATATCTCTTAGATATCATTTACAAGGTTCCATAACCTTTTTTTTCTATGGTTACGTATCTATGATTTGCATTGTATCTATATTCTATCTGTTTAAATATGCACCTCTTACAAGGTTTCATATCTCTTTTGAAAACTGATATGTATTTAAGGAGATAGATAGATAGATAGATATATAGATATGTATATAAATAGATATCTCCTAATCACTTGTGAGGTATGTTTTATAGAGGTACAAAAAATGATCCTCATAAACACATAGTGAAGAGCAAATCAATATGACAAGATCTTATATCTTGGAGACATGTTCAAAGATAGACCAGAAGAAGATTTCAACTCGATCAAATAATTTGGGAAAACTTTCTTCATTTTCTCTAACGAGGGTTGTGCATGAAAGAGATCCCTAGAAAGTTTATTCTAAGAAAGGTTCTTTAGGCATATCTTTTAACTCCTATTACAAATATCTTCTATAGAAAGGACCTTCATAATAGGCCCAGTGGAAGAAACCTTGTAAGAGCTATGTATTTGAATAGCAATTTCCAAAGAAGTGCATTGTGAATTAGGAAATACAAGAACCCTAGGATGCTTTGTCTTTTCCTGTTCTAGTTGAACAACATATCAAGCCCATGCAAATTGTATGTAAACATGGTACAACATATTGCATTGCATCATAGATAGATATTCCGAGAAAGAACTTGTCGTCACTCCGAATTTTACTGAAGAACCTTGGATCAAATTATTTGTCTTGTGATTTCTCATATCATTGTTTTTATACAATCAATCAAGTTTATCTAGTTGCCCGAGCAAGAGAAATTTTCCTAGTCAAGCTAACCATGAGATGGTAATACCAACTTCGTCTAGTATATTCTAGTTGCACATGATCAAGTTACATAAGCATAGGTAAGTTACATATGGTTGATGTAATCGTAATTATACCTAGTTGAATCTACTTGAACTTGGTTAGATCAAAGTACATCTGGTTCAACTCAGCCAAATCTCTATAAATAGATGACAGTAGTTCGGTCTCATTTTCTACTAAGTTGCAGTTCAATAAAGAGCACAAAGAGAAAAAACATTAGAGAGAGAAAGTACAAAAAAAATAGGAAATTCAACAAAGGAGAAGAAGGCTACAGATAAAATGTCTCACATGTAATCCAAATTTAGCCAAAAAAATTTCTAAAAAGATTCCAATATGTAGATGATGAATTCTTTGTATATTTTTTGTGCATGGATTTAATTTACATTCATTTCACGTGTATGTGGTATATGAATATTTCTATCAGGTCAATGGGAGGCATTTCCCTTGAAAGCAAATTTGATTCTGGGCATTGAGTTTATATAAGAAGTTGATGCTTAGCATTGACTTTTGACATAAAGTCGATGTCTAGCATCCACCATAGGAGAGAGTGATGCCAAGCATCCACCTGATGGGGGAGAGATCGATGCTTGGCATCGACTTCCCAGGTAGGTGTGATGCCTGGCATCCACTTGTGTGATACCTCAATGCTAGGCATCCACCTCTCCCCCATCGGGTGGATGCCTCACATCGTCCTATCCCCAAAATCGATGTGAGGCATCAACCATAGTTAAATATCATTTGAATTCTTGTCATTGGCTGAGCATTTGCATCTTATATTTTAGGGACATTGATGTTGGAGCAAGACAATCACCAACTGATGATTACATGAAGCTAAGGATTGAAGAAATGAAGAAAAGAGTTAAGCTTAAAGCATGAAGTCAAGTGAAGATTCAGGAAGAGATGTTCTACATACTTATGTACATTAGTTTTGGAAAATACTTCAAAAATACTTTGATTTAATGACGAGTTCATACTCATATGTATATATACACTCCTTTATATAACGTATATGGGAAAGGAAGTAGAGATGAGAATATAGTCAATAGAACTCAACTTCTTTAGAGATGGATGTGCAGAGAGTATTCTTGTGAGATTAGCGACGAGTCTATCCTAGAGTTCTCCCAAACTGATCATGTGGATCAGGAAATCTTTTATAGACATCTATTCAGAAGCTAATCAAGATATGACCAAAGTTTGATTATCTAATTTTCTTCAGGTTGTGTGTATGACAAGTAGGAACATTCATATGTAGAAGTCTGCAAGTGAAGGTCCCAGAATCGCACATTTTGCTGATCGAAGATTTGGTTGCATCTCAATGCTCAGTGTAAAGTTTTTTTATGTTTGAGCATTCAAAATTTAAGTTAGAAGATAAGGAACCCTTGACTAAAAGCATTTAGTAAAACGGGTTATACTTTGAGAGAAATCAACTTATGAAGTTGACTACATCAAAGTTGCCATTTTTGGAAGGTAATTTTTAACATATATTTGATCTAAGTGATCAAATTAAAGATTTAATGGTTTGTTTGAAGAAATAATGATCATTATGATTGTGCAAAGATATTACTAATGTATGTACATCATTTGAATAATTAAAATCAAAGTCATGTGCAAAGATTGAAGTATATTTCTGAAGCAGACTTGTTGAAGCTAAAGAAAACTTCACACAGATTTCTTAATGAACTTGAAAGTTGATGTAAAGTTTGTGTAAATTTTGGTTTATTCTTGATATAAAGGAGTTCTTAAATCAAGATAGATCAAACATTTGGAGAATTAAAGGTCTCTAGCAGTGGTATCAGAGCAAAAAGGTCAAATCAATGTGAAGAAGAAGCAAGGAGAACCCCGACTGTTGCAAACATCAAAGATCTTGTGAATTGAAGGCACAAAGGTTAAAGTGTTGAAGAAAACCTGAAGAAGTATAAAGTTCTAGTTCAAAAGGATCAAGAAGGATTAAAGCTCCATATCAAAGGTACATTGTATCAAGAGATGGGAGAAAGCTTGCAGATTGATAAGCTAGATAGAGAGAACTATCCAGCATGGTCTATGAGGATGGAGGCACACCTCATGAGCAAAGATTTGATGACATTCATTACAAGAGAAGAAGAAAAGCCAGAGTTTAAGGATCCAAGCATTCCAACAAAAGAAGAACTTGTAGATTTGAAGAATTGGATGAAGAAAGATCCTCAAGCTAAAAGTATCATTTACATGGCTATAAATGATTATCTTCTACCACACATTAGAAAGTGCAGCAGATGTATGGAATGCCTTGGAATTACACTTTCAAAACATAACCAAATCGAGGAACGCTTCACTATGGGGTGAGTTTACAACTTTCAAGAAGAAATGTTTTCTGCAACATGTGATTATGTTACAAGGATGAAGGACATTACAGATAGTTTGGGTGCAGTAGATGAAGACATTGAAGAAGACAAGTTGGTAAGGCAAATACTCACAGTTCTAAGAGGAGATGAAAAGTGGAAGCCTTTTATATTGTCTATAGAATTATCATTAGATCATTTTACTCTTGATCTTAATCAATTGCTAGAACATATGCTAATATTTGAGCAAGACATTAAAGGAGAGAATGATAGAAGTTCAAGTCAAGTAATGTATTCAAAAGACAAGAAGTATAATGCTAAAGGAAAGCAATCAAATGATGAAGAAGGATCTTCAAGTCAAGTGAACTTCACAAAAGGAAAGAAGAATTTCAGAGGTAAAGGTAGAGGAGGTAAGAGTAAAGAAAATGCTAAAGCTTGTTGGATTTGTGGAATGTTGATGCAAACAAGCCTTCACACTTGGCATTGTTTTTGTACCTTGAAGACTCAACATAAGGCTTGGACAATTGGAACCTTGGAAGGCTAAAGTTTGGACCCTTGAAGGAAGTATTCACATGGAACAAGTACCATAGGAACCTAGTCTTATTGTTCTTACCATTTATCTTATGAAAAAGTCTATATGACTTTACCACTCATGTAATCACACCTACTAGACTAGAGTCGTGGAAAAAATTAGATGAATCAGTTGAGGGAATATCTCCCTAAGTCTAGTGGAGAGAATCAAGGGAACTTTAGTTTGAATTCAAATTCAAACACTCTTCAAAACTCCTATAAAAAGGCTATGTAAAAGTCGCGGATTAGTTTTTCACTCTTCCCGAGGCAATTCCAAGCAAATTATTGAGTGTGTGTGAGCTACACTATAGCCTACACCTCTGAGTACCATTGAGCATCACATTACATGCCAATGGGAATGTACAATCATTATAGTTAATCAATATACATACATTCATAGTCTCTGTTTTCTCTGAGTGACCATCTTCAAGTCTGTCAACTTCAACAGGGCATATCTCAAGATCTACTGAACCAAATTAGATGATTCAAAGCTCATTGGAACCAGCTCAAAGTATTCTACAACACTACAAAGTTTCAAGTCATTCCATTCAGCCATTTGGGAGAAATTGCAGACGAAGCAGTCTCTGTTATTTTTCTGTGTAGATCCTAAAAAGTCGGGGGTGTCTCTGATTTTGCTAAAGATCATTCTCAGTGTATAGTTTATCAATTGGATTGATTTAACTTGCTAATGGTAGCTTGTTAAGTTAATTTAATACTCCCAGAAGGAATTAATCCAATTGTAAGTGTGCTGGTCACACTGAGCTTAAGACTGAGCAGGTATCATTACAGGAATAGAAAGTTTTTGGACTTGTGAAGGTTCAAAATCATCTGTTTTGATTTGGTTATTACACAATTATTTTGTAAAGCACATATATAGTTTCTTGGTGTCATTTGGAAGCTCAAGGAGTCTCCTAAGCATATCTGAAGAGAGAAAGGAGGGCAAGTGTGAAGCAGGTCTAGCAGCACCAACTTGATCTCCTGAGTGCATCCAGCCATCACATCCAACAGTGGTATCAGAGCAAATAAGGTAATCATGGGTGATAGTTTCCCTTCCTTCATTGATAAATTGGATAGAAATAATTACCAGGCTTGGTCATTGAGAATGAAGACCTATCTACAAGGGAGAAGCTTGTATGGATACATATCAGGAGATGAGGAATTGCCCTCATTCAAAACCAGAGGCCTACCTACAAAGGATGAACATGAGAGGCTCAACCAATGGTGTGCTAAAGATGCTTTGGCAAGGTCATATCTTCTAAACTCTATCTCTGATTTCCTTCTACCCCATGTAAGGAACTGTAAGACTTCCCAAGAGACTTGGGAAACCTTGTCAACATACTTTTCATCAAGCACAAGGGCCAGAAAGAATCAGCTATGGATTGAGTTTACAACTCTTAGGAAGCAATCAAAACAATGTGTCTCAGATTTTGTCACCAAAGTCAAAGACATTGCAGATCAACTTGCAAGTATTGGAGAAGAAATTGAAGAAGAGCAAATAGTCAGACAAGTGATCAATGGACTAAAGGCAGATGACAAGTGGGAGAGCTTTACCACTGCAATGGACTTGTACATGGACATCCAAGCACCTGATCTAACAACTCTGATTGGACAACTCTTTACACATGAAGCAAAGATCACAAAGAATGGAGAGCAATCAAAAGGTAACAATCCCTCTGCCCTATATACTGATAAGAAGACTAAAGACAAGGGTAAAAGCAAGAAGGTTGATGAAGAAGGCTCTACCATCCAAGCAAACTATGCAGGGAGAGGTAGATCATCTAGAGGTAGGGGCAGAGGAGGTAAGTCAGGTAGGGGGAGACTCTACAATCAATCTCCATGTAATATTTGTGGCTTATCTAACCATACTACAGATGAATGCTACAAAAACTACAAGAACCAAAGAGGAAGAGGTCACCAAAGAGGAGGATACTCTCAAGGCAGAGGCAGATTCAATCAATCTCAAGGCTACCATGGCTACAACAATAATTACAACAATAGCTACAATCACAATAGCAATTATCAAGGTGGATACAGGAACAGAAAGGATTACAACAATTATGCAGAGGATCAAGATGATTCCTTGTTGATCATGAACATGACATCTAAATCAGGTATCAATGATGATCATTTGTTCTATATTGATTCAGGTTGCTCTAACCATGTAGCTGGAAATGTTGCCTTACTCTCTGATTTGGAAGAACCCAAGGGCAAGCACCAAGTGCAGACAGGTGATGACACTAAACATTCAGTTGTTAAAATAGGCAATGTCAAAACAAGTGATGGTAATCAGAATTTACTAAGCAGAGTGTTGTATGTTCCAACAATCACCAAGAATCTGATGAGTGTAGGTCAGATTGTTGAAAAGGGTCTACAGGTCAGGTTCACTCAACATGGTGCATATGTGGAGGATCCAAGACATGGATTCAGAAGGATAGCCAAGGGAGAGAAATCAGGTAGATTGTTTACCTTTGAACTTGAAGATACTAAGAATATTGCCTTGTACAACTATAAGGACCAAACCCTATCAGAATTGGAGATGTGGCACAAGAGGTAAGGTCACATTGGAGAGAGGACCATAAAACAAATGAGCAGGGATCAATGTGTGCTTGGGATACCTAATGTATCCAAGCAACACATGATATACAAGTGTGGGGCTTGTCAATTTGGTAAGTCACACAGATTGCCCTATACCAAGAAAGATTTTATGCATGAAGATTTTTTGGAATTGGTGCATACAGATGTTTGAGGACCAAGCAAGGAGCCATCCATATCTGGATCAAGGTACTATGTGTCCTTTATTAATGACTATAGCAGGTGGACTGTCTTGTACTTCATGAAACATAAAGATGAAGTATTTAATTGTTTCAAAAGGTATCTTGCATTAGTTGAGAATCAAACAGGTAGACATTTGAAGAGGCTAAGGTCAGATGGTGGTGGAGAATACTTCTCCAATGACTTTGAAGATTTCTTGCAGGAAAGAGGCATCAAGAGGGAGATTACTACAAGGTACTCACCAGAACAAAATGGGGTAGCTGAAAGGAGGAATAGACTCATTGTAGAAACAGCTAGGTCTATGCTCAATGAAAAAAAATTACCAAATTATCTTTGGGCAGAGAATGTATCTACTGCCACATACTTAATCAACAGGTTGCCATCAAAGACACTTGATGGAATGACACCCTATGAAGCTTGGCATGGTAAGAGACCATCTCTGGATCATTGCAAAATTTTTGGGTGTGTTGCATATGTGCATATTCCCTCACAGGTAAGGGGAAAGCTAGACCCTAAGGCTGAAAAGTGTATCTTCATTGGGTATGATTTGAATCAGAAAGGATACAGGTTCTATAACCCCTCAAACAAAGGCTTCAAGGTAAGCAGAGATGTCATATTTGATGAAAATGACTCATGGTATGAAAATGAGTGCAGGAAAGTTAGCCTACCTTATGATATGGAAGAAGACTTTCCAAAGCTTATCAGGCAAGAACCAACTCAGAAAGAGGACACAAGTTCAGATGATGAAGACACCATCAACATTGAAGAATTCAAGGCTTGGAAATCCAAAGGGAAGATGAAGATGAAGCAACTAGAAGACAATCCAGAATCCTCAACTCAAGCTATGAGGAGATCTCAAAGAGAAAAGAAGAAACCTATTAGGTATGGGTATGATACTTCACTTGTAACCAAGCATTCTGTATATCTTGCAAAGGACATCTTGAATGAAGAACCAGGTACATTTGAAGAAGCAATCACTAAACCAGAATGGAAGGAAGCAATGGATGAAGAAATGGAGGCTCTCAAGGAGAGTGATACTTGGGACTTGGTACCCAAGAAGGACTCCATGAAGGTGATAGGATCCAGATGGATCTACAAACTCAAGAGGAACTCAGATGGCACAATAAACAGGTATAAAGCTAGGTTGGTAGCCAAGGGTTTTGCACAAACCCAAGGCATTGATTATGAGGAGACATTTTCTCCTGTGGCCAAGATGCCAACTATCAGAGTTATGGTGAGTGTAGCTGCATCCAAGAATTGGAACATGTACCAATTGGATGTGAAGAATGCATTTTTGAATGGATGGATATCTGAAGAGGTCTACATGTCACAACCACCTGGCTATGAAGATCCCAATAAGGTAAATCATGTTTGTAAATTGAAGAAGGCTTTGTATGGATTGAAGCAGGCACCTAGAGCATGGAATTACAGGTTGACAACCTATCTCCTAGATCAAGGATTTGTCATGAGTAAAGCAGATACATCATTGTTTATAAAGAAGAACAATTCAGAGGTAATATACTTGTGTGTCTATGTTGATGACATCATTATTACAGGAAATGATGTTCAGGGGATAAGACACATCAAAGGACAAATGATGAAGGAATTCAAGATCAATGATCTTGGATTATTGAAGTACTTTCTAGGACTTGAATTGGTCTACACAAATTCAGGTATCTTTATTACTCAGAAGAAGTACATTCAGGACATGGTCAAGAAGTTTAATTTGCAGGAAGCTAAAGTCTCAAACATTCCTATGGAGGTCAACCACAAACTCAGTGCACATGAAGGAGAAGAACTCAAGGACATTACAGGTTACCAAAGTTTGGTAGGTAGTCTTAATTATGCTACCTTAACCAGGATTGATATATCATATGGTGTTAGTGTACTTAGCCAATTTATGCATAAACCAAGAGTACCACATTTGGAGGCAGCCAAGAAGATAATAAAGTACCTAAAGGGAACACAAAATCATGGTCTATACTTTCCATATTCATCAGACATTGATATTAAGGTATACTCAGATGCAGATTGGGCAGGTTGCAAGGATGACAGGAGGAGTACATCTGGTTACATATGCTTTGCAGGTGATAAACCAATTTCTTGGTCATCCAAGAAACAACCCACAGTAGCTCTATCATCTACTGAGGCAGAGTACAGAGGGCTAGCCAATGCCACTCAAGAAGCCATATGGTTGAAGCTATTATATTCAGAATTGGGCCTATACACAAGACCACCAATCATATTTGGTGATAACACAAGTTCACTTCACCTAGCAGCTAATCCAGTTTATCATGCTAGGACAAAACACATAGAGGTTCATTACCACTATGTGAGGGAGAAATTACTTAGCAAAGAAATTCAATTATCATATGTGTCTACTAATATACAATGTGCAGATTTGCTTACTAAAGCTCTGGATGGAAGCAAGCTATGCAGATTTAAATCCATGATTGGATTGCAGGAAATAATTGAAGACTAGAGATGAAGACTTGAGCCAAAGTGTTTGGCTTGAGGGGGAGTTGTTGATGCAAACAAGCCTTCACACTTGGCATTGTTTTTGTACCTTGAAGACTCAACATAAGGCTTGGACAATTGGAACCTTGGAAGGCTAAAGTTTGGACCCTTGAAGGAAGTATTCACATGGAACAAGTACCATAGGAACCTAGTCTTATTGTTCTTACCATTTATCTTATGAAAAAGTCTATATGACTTTACCACTCATGTAATCACACCTACTAGACTAGAGTCGTGGAAAAAATTAGATGAATCAGTTGAGGGAATATCTCCCTAAGTCTAGTGGAGAGAATCAAGGGAACTTTAGTTTGAATTCAAATTCAAACACTCTTCAAAACTCCTATAAAAAGGCTATGTAAAAGTCGCGGATTAGTTTTTCACTCTTCCCGAGGCAATTCCAAGCAAATTATTGAGTGTGTGTGAGCTACACTATAGCCTACACCTCTGAGTACCATTGAGCATCACATTACATGCCAATGGGAATGTACAATCATTATAGTTAATCAATATACATACATTCATAGTCTCTGTTTTCTCTGAGTGACCATCTTCAAGTCTGTCAACTTCAACAGAGCATATCTCAAGATCTACTGAACCAAATTGGATGATTCAAAGCTCATTGGAACCAGCTCAAAGTATTCTACAACACTACAAAGTTTCAAGTCATTCCATTCAGCCATTTGGGAGAAATTGCAGACGAAGCAGTCTCTGGTATTTTTCTGTGTAGATCCTAAAAAGTCGGGGGTGTCTCTGATTTTGCTAAAGATCATTCTCAGTGTATAGTTTATCAATTGGAGTGATTTGACTTGCTAATGGTAGCTTGTTAAGTTAATTTAATACTCCCAGAAGGAATTAATCCAATTGTAAGTGTGCTGGTCACACTGAGCTTAAGACTGAGCAGGTATCATTACAGGAATAGAAAGTTTTTGGACTTGTGAAGGTTCAAAATCATCTGTTTTGATTTGGTTATTACACAATTATTTTGTAAAGCACATATATAGTTTCTTGGTGTCATTTGGAAGCTCAAGGAGTCTCCTAAGCATATCTGAAGAGAGAAAGGAGGGCAGGTGTGAAGCAGGTCTAGCAGCACCAACTTGATCTCCTGAGTGCATCCAGCCATCACATCCAACATGGAAGAATAAATCATTTGGCCGGAAAATGCTAAAGCTTGTTGGATTTGTGGAAGAACAAATCATTTGGCAAATGATTGCTGAAATAAAAATCAAAATGGTGGTAGTTATAATCAGAATTTCAGTCCAAGAGGAAGAGGAGGTAGAAATCAGAGAGGTAATTTCAAAGGAAGAGGTGGTAGGACTTCATTTGCTAGAGGAGGTGGAAGGAGTTTCGAAACTCAATCCTGCAACATTTATTACAATTATGCTTTAGATCAGAAGGAAGATTTGACTCTCATCTTGAATGCAACACATGAAGCAATTAATGAAGATCAAATGGTGTTTTATATTGACTCAAGATGTAGCAATTATCTGAGTGGAAATATTTCCTTAACGACTGATATGGAAGCCAGAGTGAATGGACATACAGTTCAAACAGGATATAACACCAAATACAAAGTTGAAAGCATTGGATCCGTGAAGACAAAGAGTGGAAGCACATTTCTAAGCAAGTTACTTCATGTTGCAACAATTCCTAAAAATTTGATAAGTGTAGGGCAAATTGTTGAGAACGGATATGAAGTCAGATTTACAAATGATGTTTATGTTGAAGATTCAAGTCAAGGATATAAAATCATTGTTATAGGGAGAAAGGAAGGAAGGTTATTCACTCTCAAAGTCCAAGGTAATGTGGGGCCATATTATTCAATAATGGAAGTCAAAAGATGTCTGAATTGGACATATGACATACGAGGTTAGGACATTTCAATGAAAGAGGGATAAAAGAAATGACAAAGAATGGTGTAGTGCTTGGTCTACCAAATATTGAAGGTCAACATATGATATACAAATGTGAGGCTTGTCAACTAGGTAAAGCTCAGAAGAAATCATACAACAATCAAGGATACAGGTATTCAAATATGCTTGAGTTGGTTCATACAGATGTGTGGGGTCCTTCAAAGGACTATAGCATAAATGGATCAAGGTATTATGTCTTTTTTGTTGATGATGCAACAAGGTGGATTACTCTATATGTAATCAAGGATAAATCTGAAGTGTTTGAGACATTTATACACTACCATGCTTATGTAGAAAGAATTATAGGACAAAAGCTTAAGAGATTGAGATCAGATGAAGGGGGAGAATATTTTTCTAAGGATTTGGTGATTATATGTGGAATGCAGGTATAAAAAGAGAAGTGACTTGCAGGTACTCCCCACAACAAAATGGACTTGTAGAAAGAAGAAATAGAACTCTTGTAGAGTTTGCAAGATCAATGATGAAGGAGAAAATCGCCCTAATTACATGTGGGAAAAAGCAATTAATACTACAACTTATCTTGTGAATAGATTACCTTACAAAGCTTTGGAGGGAATGACTCCTTATGAAGCATGGTGGGGTAAGAAACCTACTCTTGATCATTGCAAAATATTTGGATGTTTGGCATATGCTTATGTTCCATCTCAATTGAGACATAAGCTAGAACCTAAGGCAGAAAGGTATGTATTCATTGCGTACGATGGTAGAAAAATGGGATACAGGTTGTGGAGTCTATCCACAAAATTTCTTGTTTCAAGAGATGTCACATTTGATGAGCAAATCACATGGTTTACAGGCCCAAACAATGTATGCACAGATCTTGAAGAAATCAAAAGGAAAGGAAAGTCAAAGATGAAGGTATATGAAGAAGATAATGATGATGATGTTTGCAAAAATGAAATGCAGGATAATGATGAAGATAGGTGAAGGTTTGATCCAGAACAAAATGAAGCAGAGATTTCTACATATATTAGAAGGTCATCAAGAGAAGGAAAGCAACCTATCCGGTATAGCTATGATACTTCTTTCTTAACAACCAAAGATTATGCCTACATTGTGAAGACAGATGAAGATCCATCAACATATGATGAAGCTAAAGGAAAACAAAATTGGGAAAAAGCAATCCAAGAAGAGTATGATGCTCTACTTGAAAATGAAACATGGGAATTAGTTTCAAGACCAAGGAATCAAAAGGTAACTGGATGCAAGTGGGTGTATAAGACAAAGAGGTTTGCATATGGAGAAGTGTCTAGATACAAGGCTAGACTTGTGGTCAAAGGATATGCCCAAGCACATGGAGTGGACTATAATGAAATCTTTAGTCCAGTTGCCAAGATGTCTAGAATCAGAACTATAATTGTTATCGCTACATGTAAAGGTTGGAAGCTATCTCAATTAGATGTAAAGAATGCATTTTTAAATGGATATATTGCAGATGAGGTGTACATGGAGCAACCAAAGGGCTTCAAAGAATCAAATGGATCATATTATGTTTGTAAGCTCAAGAGAGCTTTGTATGGCTTGAAGAAAGCTAAGAATGCATTTTTAAATGGATATATTGGAGATGAGGTGTACATGGAGCAACTAGAGGGTTTCAAAGAATCAAATGGATCAGATTATGTTTGTAAGCTCAAGAGAGCTTTGTATGGCTTGAAGCAAGCTCCAAGAGCATGGAATTACAAACTTGTCAAGTTCTTGAATGAATTTGGATACCAAGCTTCAAAGGCAGATAGTAGTTTGCTAGTGAACATAAATGAAGATGGATACATTTATGTTTTCATTTATGTTGATGACATTATTATCACATGTACAGATGCTCGAGGAATCAATGAGCTCAAGAAGCAAATAGAAAAGGAATTCAAGATAAGTGATTTGGGAAATTTGTCTTATTTTCTAGGAATGGATATTATGTATACTCAACATGGAGTATATGTTACACAAGAAAGATATTTGAAGAATCTTCTGTTGAAGTTTAATATGGAGAATTATAAGCCTTCAACCACACCTTTGGAGCTCAATCACAAATTGAGGAGGTATGGAGGAGAAGAGTTCAAGGACATGAAGACATATTAGAGTTTGGTAGGTAGTCTAATCTATGCTACCTTGACAAGACCAGATCTTTCATATGCAGTTAGTGTCTTATCACAATTTATGCATTGCCCAAAGAAAACTCATTGGATTGCAACACAAAGAGTGCTAAGATATATCAAAGGGATTCTAAATGAAGTTTTGTATTATGGATTCACTTTTGATACTAGAACTAAAGTGTTTAGTGAAACAGATTGGGCAGGTAATTCAGGTGATAGAAGATCTACTTGTGGTTACCTATGTTATGTTGGAGATAAGCTAATTTCTTGGTGTTCAAAGAAGCAACATACAGTTGCTTTGTCATCTACAGAAGTTGACTAAAAAGGAATGGTGGAAGCTACAAAAGAAGTAATTTGGTTGAAGACTTTGTTGAAAAGTCTTGGAATTGATCAGAGTACTCCTATCATATTTGGAGATAACATGAGTTCATTGTATTTAGTAGCTAATCTTGTTTTTCATGCCAGAACTAAACACATAGAGATTCAGTATCATTTCTTAAGAGAAAATGTGCTTGATAAAGAAATTGAAGTCATGTATACGCCAACAAAAGAGCAAGTGGCAGATATGCTAACAAAAAGTTTAGATGGATCCAAGTTACAAAGGTTTAAAGAGATGTCAAGCATAAAGAAGATGCAAGTAATCACAATTGATGATTGAGGGGGGGCTGTTGGAGCAAGACAGTCACCAATTGATGATTACATGAAGCTAAGGAGTGAAGAAATGAACAAAAGAGTTAAGCTTAAAGCATGAATTCAAGTGAAGATTCAGGAAGAGATGCTCTACATACTTATGTACATTAGTTTTTGAAAATACTTCAAAAATACTTTGATGTAATGATGAGTTCATACTCATATGTATATATACATTGTGTATAATCATAACATATATGGGAAATGAAGTAGAGATGAGAATATAGTCAATAGAATTCAAGTTCTTTAGAGATAGATGTGCAGAGAGTATTCTAGTGAGATTAGCGACGAGTATATCCTAGAATTCTCTCAGCCTGATCTTGTGGATAAAAACATATTTTGTACACATCTAGTTCAGAAGCTAATCAAGCTATGACCAAAGTTTTATGATCTAATTTTCTTCAACTTGTGTATATTACAAGTACGAACATTCATATGTAGTGTCTCGGAGCTCCAAGACAAGATATCCACCATTTGGGAGAACAAGGAGGTAAAAGGTTAGATGCAAAAGAAGGAAAAGCTTGTTCCTCATGTAGATATAAAGGGAAAAAGAAAGGGGTCAGAACGCACTATAGAAGAAGCTATTGAAGACATGAAGCTCTACAAGGCATTAAGGATGACACATTGATAATTTCAACCTTACCAAGGGTTATATCCCAAGAATTGAGCCTTGAAAAGATGGCAATGGAGCTTAACAAGTAGGTATAAAAGACTTAAGGAGATTATGGCATTGACTTTTCAATTAATTAACCATCTAGTTTCACTATAGTCATAAGGTTTATATGAAGATACAAGAGGTCATGATGAGGAGGCTTGGATGCTTCACATGGGATGAATTCCACATAGAATACCCCTCTAACTGCTCATATAAAGCATTATCAAAATGTTTTATATTGTTTTGTGATTCGGAGAGTCCTCCTTTTAACATACACATACAAACACATATACATAAACACACATAGACACACATATACATAAACACACATAGACATACATACACACACATATGCATACACTCATAGACACATATAAAGTCACATACACACGTATATATACGCATGCATACACACACATACACATACACACACATATGCATTCACTCACATACACACATACACACATACATATATACACACATATACATGCATACATAGACATAAACACACATACACTCACTTGCATACATACACACACGTGCATGAATACACAAACATGCATACACATGCATATGCATACATACATACACACATGCATATACACACACATATGCATACACACACATACACATACACACATACATATACATACACATATACATACATACACATAGACACACACACATACACTCACATGCATACATACACACATGCATACACATGCATATGCATACATACATACATGCATACACACACACATACACATACACACACTATACATACACATGCATACACACACTTATACATAGACATGCACAGATACATACACACACATACACATACACACACAGATACATACACACACATACACATACACACACAAATACATACACACACATATAAATTCACATTCACACATAAATATACACATGCATACAGACACATCCACATACATGCACATATACATAGACACACATACACACACATACATGCAAAGACATACACACATAGAGATACATACACATATACATACACACACATAGACACACACACACATATATAGTCACATGCATACATACATGCACATGCATATGCATACATACATACACACATGCACATACACACACATACATACATGTTGGAACACCAAGATTTTATTATGCTTGAGGTGGATATGCTCTTCATCAGATCCATCATCTGGATGGTGCCATATATGTACCTTGAGGAATAGCACTTATGTGCCCATTATTTCTTTGTATTAATTTGTTGATCACTTATGATCATTTCTTGTAAGGTTCAAGGTATTTACTTTTGTAAAAGGAAATAGTAAAAGGTCTAAAAGCCACGAGTTAGAAGTGGTTACGATTGATTCTCCATCAATCAATCAAGAGGTAGATATGACTTAAAATTTCTCTTTTCCTAGAGTGTAGGAAAAGATTTCAATCAATCTAAAGTACCAAACTTGCCTAAATTGGAATTCAAATTCATGAAGAAAAGATGTGGTCATATCCTCAAGAGTCTATATAAAGACTCCAAAACATTTTTACATTAATTAGAGTGTTTATTTGAAACAATACATATACTCTTTGATCATTGCTTGGTGCCACTTCTATTCTTTGCTCCTTCTTTCTCAGACTTAGTCAACTTGGAGAGCTTGTTTCTCGCTCTACAAAGCTCCAAATCCAGTGTTTAAGCATTCATTTAAGAAAGGTATAACTTTCTAGTTTATGTGTAAAACTTTTCAAGTCATTTGGTTCACTACTTTCCGATAGCTCTAAGTTTTGTAGTCTTGGGGTCATTGTCTATACATACCTGAAAAATCGAGATGACATCCAATCAGTGTTAAGGTGCTTTCTCCTTCATTGGTTGATATAAATTATGGTTTTTATGCATTTTAGCAAGCCAACCCTATGTATGACACTCTTTAAGATAATCCAATTGTAATTGTGCTCGTTGATCTCAGTGTTTGAAGTCACAACTTCCATCCGTTTTTATAAGGTTTTTGTGAGCTAGTCAAGGTGCAACTTATCTGTTTTGCATCAACATGTTCTTGTTGATGTTCCAAAGTATCTATTGGTTTTTATTGCACTAACCACAAGCCTTAAAGGTCTAGTTTACATATGTAAAGAGCTAGGGTTGGTCCTATGCGAGTTTGGTAGACCAACTTCACCACTTGAAAAGTCAACTTTCCAAGCCTCTCCAAGCTTCTCCAACTTCTTTCAATGGTACCAGAGCAACTTCAAGATGGGAGATGGATTTCCATCAACGATTGAGAAGCATGATAGATACAATAATGCTGATTGGAAAATCAAAATGGATGCTTACTTGCAACGAAGAAACCTATATGGGATTGCATCAAGTTATGAAGCAATGCCTCTTCCAAGATCCAAAGGAGGACCTATTAAAGCGGAAACAGATAAGCTCATACTTTGGTGTGCAAGGGATGCTCAAGAAAGGTCATACATACTCAATGCTATCTATGATTTTCTATTACCACATATAAGAGAATGCAATACATCTCAAGGGACTTGGGATGCCCTAGAGACTTTCTTTTTTGCTTGTATAAAAACAAGGAAGAAACATCTTTGGAATGAACTCAATCAAATGAAGCAGACTCCAAAACAAACCATCATTGAGTTTGTTACGAAGGTCAAGGTTGTTGATCATTGGAATCCATTGGAGCGTTGATTAAAAAGAGGCAATCATGAGGCAAATTCTCGATGGGATTAGAGATGACAAGCAATGGCAATCTTTTACCAGAGCCTATGATCTCATCATGGAGTCTCTCTCTCTCTCTCTCTCTCTCTCTCTCTCTCTCTCTCTCTCTCTCTCTCTCTCTCTCTCTCTCTCTCTCTCTCTCTCTCTCTCTCTCTCTCTCTCTCTCTCTCTCTCTCTCTCTCTCTCTCTCTCTCTCTCCCTCCCCCCCAAGTTCTAGCGATATACTTTTTATTTCATTTTATCTTCTACACAGGGTTACTACACTTGTACATGGTTTTTGTCTCATACGCCAAGTTTGGCCTCCAGAAGACGTTAATATGACTTTCTTTCTTTCTTTCTTTCTCTCTCTCTCTCCCTTCCACCTACTCGCTCTCTCATCAAGAGAGGAATAGGATGATTCATCAGAAGATATGGCATACATACATACAAAGGACATGGGTGAGCCCTAGGGGTACATTGCCACCGAAAATGCTCTACTACCGCGAGCAATTTTCTACATATATCGGGCACAGGCTTCATCGAGATTCCGAGATACATGCAGACCTACCTTCCCCACCACCTAGAGTTGTCATTGGGTAGCTCCGGGTTTCATCACATCAGCTCGAGATTGAGAGGGGTCGGTCCACGGGAGTCCCCCGTGAGGAGAGGTGGTGCCCAGTATGCCAGACAAAGGTAGAGAGTGAGGAGCATTTTGTTATCAGATGTCCAGCATACTTAGACCTACGAGTACAATTCCAGATCGAGGAGTCATTCCAGCTGTGCATGACTATGGGAGACCAGAGAGGCTTGGGATGCTTTCTCACAGCAGCATACGAGAGGGGTCACTACAGCCCATACATCAGCCACGGGTGAGTACCCAGTAGACCATTACCCAGTTCTTTCATAGAGTTGAGCTACATCAGAGAGGTCCATCTATAGGGCTCACGCTCCACCAGGCAGCAGCACAGAGAGCACGATGCCGACCACGCATGGGCGGATATCGTCGACCACGACTATATCAGGAGGATATCTCACGCATCAGGATTGCCTACGACCACATGATGGAGCATAGGCATACCACCACCCCCTGGGTTGTCTTCCTTCAGGAGGCACTCAGACCACCACCGATGTACCACATACTACACCCACCTCCATCCATCACCTGTAGCTAGGGCGTTTTACTCACATTTTGAATCCCCCCATGTATTAGGTGGCCACTATCTGCAAAGTCAAAGCCACGTCTCACAGCCTTTTCCAGTCCTATATAGCTTTGTGTTGCGATATACTTTTTATTTCATTTTATCTTCTACACAGGGTTACTACACTTGTACATGGTTTTTGTCTCATAGGCCAAGTTTGGCCTCCAGAAAACGTTAATATGACTTTCTTTCTTTCTCTCTCACTCTCTCTCTCTCTCTCTCTCTCTCTCTCTCTCTCTCTCTCTCTCTCTCTCTCTCTCTCTCTCTCTCTCTCTCTCTCTCTCTCTCTCTCTCTCTCTCTCTCTCTCTCTCTCTCTCTCTCTCTCTCTCCCTCCCTTCCATGGCTCCCAAGTTGGAGGAGCAATTGGCCACTTTAGACCATACCCTCCAAGAGTTGATAGGGAAACATAAGAAAGAAGGAGATTCTGGAGTAAACGGTGTTTAGCTGTAGAGTTATCGCCCTCAAAGCCAAGGTAGCAGCCTTGGAGGAGGAAAACAAGTCCTTTCCGGAAGAGCTTCTTGCTATGCGCAAGCAGTACTCACGGGATCAAGAGGAGTTGCACTCTGGGCTTACTGATATGAGGACGAAACTGGACAACATACATGAGAAGGAGGAGATCGCCGACAGCTAGAGGACATCAAGGTGACTATCAAGAAAGAGTGTGTAGAGGTTGGTTTAGAGAGAGCTTGAGACTAAAAAAGATGGATGGGTCGAAGTTGCCAAAAAAAAAACCTTCGAGAGAAGTCAAAGAAGAACAACCACCATGAGGAGATCCACATAGTACACACCACCATTGAGGAGCGGATGCGACAGGTTCAGAGGCTCAATGTCCACATCTCTAGCCTCACAAAGACATACGGGCCACTAGAGCAGGATGGGCATCGCTTGTGCACACAACTTGCATACCACGCGGATGAGCCTCTCCCTTTCACTAAAGCCTCGAGAGCAGGACGGAACACCACACGGAGCAGAGCACTTATCCTTCAGATCTCGGATGAGGCCGAGAGGAGAGACTTCCTCGGACGACGGGTGGTACTACACACTACACCAGGCACCCCGATCTATTTGGATGACGACCTCATACGGATGCAGGTAGAGCACAAACATGTATGCATGCCACATGTCCTCCAGGCCCGACGAGAGCGACATCGTGCTCTATACAAATCCGAACATGTTATCATCGATGGACGATCCATTGACTAGGGATTAGCGGCCTATGAGACAGCATAGCAGGAGGTGCGCATTGCATTCATGGAACTGCAATGGATCTTTGTGGACTCATCCACAGCCCCTCGAGGAGGTGATGGAGGGTAGAGACATGATCTTCTTAACAGAGGCACACGAGA
The DNA here is from genome assembly GCA_020310875.1 of Ceratopteris richardii. Lineage (NCBI taxonomy): Eukaryota > Viridiplantae > Streptophyta > Polypodiopsida > Polypodiales > Pteridaceae > Ceratopteris > Ceratopteris richardii. The sequence goes on from CM035420.1 coordinate 4,544,444, forward strand.
TCCCGGGGAGGAGTCTACGGAGGATTCAGGGCTATAGGTGGGAGTGAGCTCACCACTCACAGATGCGACAACACACCACACAAGGATCAGGAGGAGTAGTCATGCTCTATAGACAATCGCTACAGCACAGGGTATAGGTAGTAGCCAGAGACCCAGAGGCACGTTTCATGTGGATACGCCTCCAGCTATCAAAGGAGAGAGCAGTGTATTTTGCCGTCCACTATATTGCACCCACAGCTCATGCTTCACACATACCCTTGAGGAGCCCTCATAGGGGGAGGGACCACACACCCCATCGCCATATGACTGACTCACTGACACCATTATGGAGTATACAGGGATGGGCGAAGCCTTCCTTGTAGGAGACTTCAATGCCCACACTCAGAGCCACTAGTGTGATGCCTACATTGTGAAGACAGATGAAGATTCATCAACATATGATGAAGCTAAAGGAAAACAAAATTGGGAAAAAGCAATGCAAGAAGAGTATGATGCTCTACTTGAAAATGAAACATGGGAATTAGTTTCAAGACCAAGGAATCAAAAGGTAATTGGATGCAAGTGGGTGTATAAGACAAAGAGGTTTGCATATGGAGAAGTGTCTAGATACAAGGCTAGACTTGTGGTCAAAGAATATCCCAAGCACATGGAATGGACTATGATGAAATATTTAGTCCAGTTGCCAAGATGTCTACAATCAGAACTATAATTGATATCGCTACATGTAATGGTTGGAAGCTATCTCAATTAGATTTAAAGAATGCATTTTTAAATGGATATATTGCAGATGAGGTGTACATGGAGCAACCAGAGGGTTTCAAAGAATCAAATGGAACAGATTATGTTTGTAAGCTCAAGAGAGCTTTGTATGGCTTGAAGCAAGCTCCAAGAGCATGGAATTACAGACTTGTCAAGTTCTTGAATGAATTTGGATACCAATCTGCAAAGGCAGATAGGAGTTTGCTAGTGAATGCAAATGAGGATGAATACATTTATCATTTATTTTGATGACATTATTGTCACACGTATAGATGCTCGAGGAATCAATGAGCTCAAGAAGAAAATGGAAAAGGAATTCAAGATAAGTGATTTGGGAAATTTTTCTTATTTTCTAGGAATGGAGATTATGTATACTCAACATGGAGTATATGTTCCACAAGAAAGATATTTGAAGAATCTCCTGATGAAGTTTAATATGGAGAATTATAAGCCTTCAACCATACCTTTGGAGCTCAATCACAAATTGAGCAAGTATGGAGGGTTCAAGGACATGAAGACATAATAGAGTTTGGTGGATAGTCTAATTTATGCTACCTTGACAAGACCAGATCTTTCATATGCAGTTGTGTCTTATCACAATTTATGCATTGCCCAAAGTAAACTCATTGGATTGCAGCACAAAGAGTGCTAAGATATATCAAAGGGACTCTAAATGAAGGTTTGTATTAGGGATTCACTTCTGATACTAGAATTAAAGTGTTTAGTGATGCAGATTGGGTAGGTAATTCAGATGATAGAAGATCTACTCATGGTTACCTATGTTATGTTGGAGATAAGCTAATTTCTTGGTGTTCAAAGAAGCAACATACAGTTGCTTTGTCATCTATAGAAGTTGACTAAAAAGGAATGGTGGAAGCTACAAAAGAAGTAATTTGGTTGAAGACTTTGTTGAAAAGTCTTGGAATTGATCAGAGTACTCCTATCATATTTGGAGATAACATGAGTTCATTGTATTTAGTAGCTAATCTTGTTTTTCATGCCAGAACTAAACACATAGAGATTCAGTATCATTTCTTAAGAGAAAATGTGCTTGATAAAGAAATTGAAGTCATGTATACGCCAACAAAAGAGCAAGTGGCAGATATGCTAACAAAAAGTTTAGATGGATCCAAGTTACAAAGGTTTAAAGAGATGTCAGGCATAAAGAAGATGCAGGTAATCACAATTGATGATTGAGGGGGGGCTGTTGGAGCAAGACAATCACCAATTGATGATTACATGAAGCTAAGGAGTGAAGAAATGAACAAAAGAGTTAATCTTAAAGCATGAAGTCAAGTGAAGATTCAGGAAGAGATGCTCTACATACTTATGTACATTAGTCTTTGAAATTACTTCAAAAATACTTTGATGTAATGATGAGTTCATACTTATATGTATATATACACTCGTGTATAATCGTAACATATATGGGAAATGAAGTAGAGATGAGAATATAGTCAATAGAATTCAAGTTCTTTAGAGATAGATGTGCAGAGAGTATTCTAGAGAGATTACCGACTAGTCTATCCTAGAATTCTCTCATCCTGATCTTGTGGATAAAAAAATCTTTTGTAAACATCCTATTCAGAAGCTAATCAAGCTATGACCAAAGTTTTATGATCTAATTTTCTTCAAGTTGTCTGTATTACAAGTAGGAACATTCATATGTAGTAGTATGCACGTGAAGGTCTCAGAATCGCGCATTTTGCTGATCAAAGATTTGGTTGGATCTCAATGCTCGGTGTAAAGTTTTTTATGTTTGAGCATTCAAAATTTAAGTTAGAATATAAGGAAGCTTTGACTAAAAGCACCTAGCAAAACGGGTTATACTTTTGTTGGAGTTAGACGTCTACGAAAACACGCGAACAGTACAAGGAAGAAGAAGAAGGTTGGAGCAGAACACACAATACTGAATGTATTACTAGAGAATGTACAAAGATAAGTAGCCCATTAGGGCAATAGGCGTATATACAAGCCAGGGGAAAAAAACCTCCTAAAGAGGGAAAAAAGTGCCCTAGCGATCCTAGTGTATTCAAACACATCACTACCTAAATATATCAATAAATCCCCCCTAGGAGTGATGCGGTGAACAAGGAGCTAGCACTCATGTATAAGGAAGTGCCAAGCTATGCACCCTAACATGAGGAAGCAATGTTTGATAGAGGTTGGGATAGTTGTGGATGAGAATGTTAAGTCAGATGCAACCATAAGTTTGACCCATGGTTCCAATTAGCCTTCAGGATAGGAGAAGTCCGAGAGCTCCAAGACAAGATATTCACCATTTGGGAGAACAAGGAGGTCAAAGGTTAGATGCAAAAGAAGGCAAAGCTTGATCCTCATGTAGATATAAAGGGCAAAAGAAAGGGGTCGGAACGCACTATAGAAGAAGTTGTTGAAGACATGAAGCTCTACAAGGCATTAAGGATGACACATTGATAATTTCAACCTTATCCCGAGAATCGAGCCTTGAAAAGATGGAAATGGAGCTTAACAAGTAGGTATAAAAGACTTAAGGAGATTATGGCATTGACTTTTCAATTAATTAAATATCTAGTTTCACTATTCATAAGGTTTATATGAAGATACAAGAGGTCATGATGAGGAGGCTTGGGTGCTTCACATGGGATGAATTCCACACAAAATACCCCTCTAGCTCCTCATATAAAGCATTATCAGAATATTTTATATTGTTTCATGATTGGGAGAGTCCTCTTTTAACATACACATACAAACACATATACATAAACACACAGACACACATGTACATAAACACACATAGACATACATATACACACATATACATACATACACTCATAGATAGATAAAGTCACACGTATATATACACATGCATACACACACATATGCATTCACTCACATACACACATACACATACACACATATAGATATACACACATACACGCACACAGACACAAACACACATACACTCACTTGCATACATACACACACGTGCATGAATACACAAACATACACATGCATATGCATACATACATACACACATATACACACACATATGCATACACACATACACACACATACACATATACATACACAGAGACATACACTCACATGCATACATACACACACATGCATACACACCCATATGCATACATACATACATACATACACATAAATACACATACACATACATACACATACACATTCACACACTATACATGCACATGCATACACACATCCTTATACATAGACATGCACAGATACATACACACACATACACATACACACACAGATACATACACACACATAAATTCACATTCACACATAAATATACACATGCATACAGACACATCCACATACATGCACGTATACATGGACACACATACATGCATAGACTACACACATAGAGATACGTACACATATACATACACACACATAGACACACACGCACATAAAATCACATGCATACATACACACACATGCATATGCATGGATACATACACACATGCACATACACACACATAGACATACACACACACATACATGTTGGAACACCAAGATTTTATTATCCTTAGAGGTGGATATGCTCTTCATCAAATCCATCATTTGGATGGTGCCATATATGTACCTTGAGGAATAGTACTTATGTGCCCATTATTTCTTTGTATTAATTTGTTGATCACTTATGATCATTTCTTGTAAGGTTCAAGGTATTTACTTTTGTAAAAGGAAACAGTAAAAGGTCTAAAAGCCACGAGTTAGAAGTGGTTACGATTGATTCTCCATCAATCAATCAAGAGGTAGATATGACTTAAACTTTCTCTTTTCCTAGAGTGTAGGAAAAGATTTCAATCAATCTAAAGTACCAAACTTTCCTAAATTGGAATTCAAATTCATGAAGAAAAGATGTGGTCATATCCTCAAGAGTCTATATAAAGACTCCAAAACATTTTTAGATTAAGTAGAGTGCTTATTTGAAACAATACATATACTCTTCGATCATTGCTTGGCGCCACTTCTACTCTTTGCTCCTTCTTCCTCAGACTTAGTGACCTTGGAGAGCTTGTTTCTCTCTCTACAAAGCTCCAAATCCAATGTTTAAGCATTCATTTAAGAAAGGTATAACTTTCTAGTTTATGTGTAAAACTTTTCAAGTCATTTGGTTCACTACTTTCAGAGAGCTCTAAGTTTTGTAGTCTTGGGGTCATTGTCTGTACATACCTGAAAAATCGATATGATATCCCATCAGTGTTAAGGTGCTTTCTCCTTCATTGGTTGCTATAAACTATGGCTTTTATGCATTTTAGCAAGCGAACCCTATTTATGACACTCACTTAAAAGGAATGTTTCCAATTGTAATTATGCTCGCTGATCTCACTATTTGAAGTCACAACTTCCATCCATTTTTATAAGGTTTTTGTGAGCTAGTCAAGATGCAAGTTATCTGTTTTGCATCAACATGTTCTTATTGATGTTCCAAAGTATCTATTGGGTTCTATTGCACTAGCCACAAGCCTTAAAGGTGTAGTTTACATATGTAAAGAGCTAAGGTTGGTCCTCTGCGGGTTTGCTAGACCAACTTCACCACTTGAAAAGTCAACTTTCCAAGCCTCTCCAAGCTTCTCCAACTTCTTTCAATGGTACTAGAGCAACATCAAGATGGGAGATGGATTTCCATCAATGATTGAGAAGCATGATAGACACAATTATGCTCCTTGGCAAATCAAAATGGATGCTTACTTGCAACGAAGCAACCTATATGGGATTGCATCAAGTGATGAAGCAATGCCTCTTCCAAGATCCAAAGGAGGACCTATTAAAGCGGAAACAGATAAGCTTATACTTTGGTGTGCAACGGATGCTCAAGAAATGTCATACATACTCAATGCTATCTACGATTTTCTATTACCACATATAAGAGAATGCAAGACATCGCAAGAGACTTGGGATCCCCTAGAGACTTTCCTTTTTGCTAGTATAAAAACAAGGAAGAACCATCTTTGGAATGAGCTCAATCAGATGAAGCAGACTCCAAAACAAACCATCATTGAGTTTCTTATGAAGGTCAAGGTTGTTTATCAATTGGAATCCATTGGAGCGTTGACTGAAAAAGAGGAAACCATGAGGCAAATTCTTCATGGAATTAGAGATGACAAGCAATGGCAATCTTTTACCAGAGCCTATGATCTCATCATGGAGTCTCTCTCTCTCTCTCTCTCTCTCTCTCTCTCTCTCTCTCTCTCTCTCTCTCTCTCTCTCTCTCTCTCTCTCTCTCTCTCTCTCTCTCTCTCTCTCTCTCTCTTCCTCCCCCCTTCCCATGGCTCCCAAGTTGGAGGAACAACTGGCCGCTTTAGAGCATACCCTCCGAGAGTTGATAGGGAAACATAAGAAAGAAGGGGATTCTGGACTAGACAGGGTTTACCTATAGAGTTGTCTCCCTCGAAGCCAACGTAGTAGCCTTGGAGGAGGAAAATGAGCCCCTCCGAGAACAGCTTCTTGCTATGCGCAAGCAGTACTCAGGGCATCAAGAGGAGTTGCACACTGGGCTTATTGATATGAGGATGAAACTAGACAACATACATGAGGAGGGGGAGATCACATGACAGCTAGAGGACATCCGAGTGACTATCAAGAAAGAGTGTGTAGAGGTTGGTTTAGAGAGAGATTGAGACTAAAAAAGATGGATGGGTCGAAGTTGTCAAAAGAAAACCTTTGAGAGCAATCAAAGAAGAACCATCACCATGAGGAGATCCACATAGTACACACCACAATTGAGGAGCGGATGCGACAGGCTCCCAGGCTCAATGTCCGTAGCTCCGTCCTCACAGAGACATACGGGTCACCAGAGCAGGACGGGCATCGCTTGTGCAGATAACTTGCGTACCACGCGGATGAGACCCTCCCTTTCACTAGAGCCTCGAGAGCAAGACGGGACACCACACGGAGTTGAGCACTTATCCTTCAGATCTCCAATGAGGCTGAGAGGAGAGACTTCCTCATACGACGGGTGGTACTACACACTACACCAGGCACCCCGATCTATTTGGATGATGACCTCATACAGATGCAGGTAGAGCACAGACGTGTATGCATGTCGTGTGTCCTCCAGGCCCGACGGGAGGGACATTGTGCCCTATACAGAGACGGTCGTGTCATCATCGATGGACAACCCATTGACTAGGGATTAGCGGCCTATGAGACAGCACAGCAGGAGGTGCGCATTGCACTCTGGAACTGCAATGGATCTTTGTGGACACATCCAGGGTCCCTCGAGGAGATGATGGAGGGCCAAGACATGATCTTCTTAACAAAGAAACACGAGAGCCCGAGGAGTCTACCGAGGATTGAGGGCTATAGGTGGGAGTGAGCTCACCACTCGGAGATGTGACAGCACACCACACAAGGATCAGGAGTAGCATCCATGCTCTATAGACAATCGCTACAGCACAAGGTACAGGTGGTAGCCAGAGACCCATAGGCACCTCTCATGTGAATACGCCTCCAGCTATCAGAGGAGAGAGCAGCATATTTTGCCATGCATTATATTGCACCCATCAGCTTGTGCTTCACACATACCCTTGAGCAGCCCTCATAAGGGGAGGGACCAGACACCCCATCTCCATATGACTGACTCATTGATACCATTATGGAGTATACCGTGATGGGCGAAGCCTTCCTTGTAGGAGACTTCAATGCCCACACTCAAAGCCACCAGTGTGATATCTACAACTTTGACGACCCTCAAGTGCTCCATACCATGGAGGACATGTCTACACTCAAAGCCTCAACCGACACCGCTACACCCACCTCATACGGCTGACACCTACTCCAGATGGGAACAGCACACCGTCTCTAACGGGATGGCGACCTGTCCCATCTCGGGTGGTCTCGCCTGCATTCCACCCATGACACCACATGGAGGCAGTGTGGTAAGACTATGTTATCGGACCCCCAAAGGCGACACATCACATCACCTCATTCACAATCCCACCTATACTGATTGGAGATGGTCACACATCTCGCCCTATCCATATGCAGCTCACCATGCATATCCCACCCCGCCACCATACAGCCACACGCCCATACCACCATTCACTTTAGACATGAGCTAACAGTATCTATAGCTCCCATGTTCGAGAGCGCATCTACTCCCTTGACCCCTCCGCCCCATTGGACACCCTCATGAGTAAGGATTGCGCCACCGTGTGGAGGGCCCTATGTGAGCCACACCCACCTACACCGCACCGCGTCCTGTGATATCCACCCTATTCATGACACGCATGGTACAACAGGCCATCCATAGACTATAGCATGGCCGTTCAACAGACCACATGGGACTACAAGGCGAGCACTTTATAAACGTAGTTGATGCAGTTTCCCACATGTTCGTCCACCTCTTCAATGGTGCTTTTGTTGAGGGGTTACCTGACTCGTGGCCTATGCATACCATTGCGCCTATCCATAATTCCGGCGATATGATGGATCCGTGAAACTACACGACTATTATGATAGGCCACATCCTGGCCAAGATCTATAGGGCAATACTAGAGGCAGAGCTCAATACACACATTGAGGAAGCTAGGATCAAAGCACCCGACCAGGCAGGCTTCCGCTACACTTTCTCCACCATCAACCACATCTTCGTACTTTGTTGCTTGATTGAGACCGTGAAGGCGATGAAGCGGAGACTCTACTATTGTTTTGTGGATTTTCGCAAAGCCTTCGACATGGTTGCTCGAGAGAGACCACTACGGAGACTCCAGGCGTTACAGCTACCATCAGATATGCTATGGTCCATCCATGCTTTGTATGCATGGGTCACAGGCAGGGTGTGCTACCACAGCGACCTATCAGACAGCCTTGTTAGCACCATTGGTGTGAAACAAGGTTGCCCTCTCACCCACTCTCTTCTGTCTCTACATCGACGAGATCACGGAGTATATACGAGCAGGAGGGCTAGCAGGAGACCTCGGAGGTACGCAAGTACACATCCTATTATATGCTAAAGACATTGTCTTGCTTTTAGACTCAGAGTAGGGGCTGCACTCACATTTATAGGCGCTCGATACCTTCTGCATGGAGAGGGGAATCACAGTGAACCTTGGCAAGACCAAGGTCATGCTCTTCCACACCTCCAGCAGAGTACGCCATCACGCCTATTTCACCACAGCGAGAAGATAGATAGAGGTAGTGGACTCCTACGTCTACCTAGGTGTCACCTTCTCAGGCAGCACAAGGGTATTCTCCATGGCACAGGCAATGAGCGATAGATTGACACGAGGCTATGTGGCGCTTGTTGGATTGGAGAGACACTACTTTCAAGCACATTTCCAGGAGCCCAGGACTAAGGGGTGGCTCTTTAATACTCTAGTGACACCCGCACTGATGTACGCAATGGTAGTATGGGCACCGAGAATCACGAAGGCGATGTAAACGCGGATTGAGAGGCCCCATGTCACCATGATCTCACACTTGCTCTTCAGCAAGCCCTCCGTTCCACATGACATTATAGGAGCCGAGTTTGGCACACCACCAATGCTAGTGGAGGCCCTCTTTCAACTGGTGATCTTTATTCTGAGTCAAATAGATCCCCACTAGTCAACTCACTAGGCTTGCATTTGAGAGCTCTAGAAATTTGGCAGAGATAGGGCATGAGAGAGTATGGTATGCACAGACCTACTAATGGTTGGCAAACCATGGCATGAGCATTATCGATCTCCCCCCTTTTTCAGTATGACCTCTCTTCCCCCTACATTACCCTCTCTCGTTCGGAGAGGAACAGGATCATCCGTCAAGACCTACTACAGATACACGTCAAGGAGACATGGATAGCACCATAAGAGCCTCTTCCCACAAAGAGGCAACACTACAGAGAGCACTTCTTGATAGTGATAACGGATGGTTTCATTCAGAGACCACGATACATGGATACATACATGGCACCAACAAAGAGAGTGGCCATTGGGCAGCTCAAAGTGTCATCACACTAGCTCGAGATTGAGGTTGGGTGAGTGACACATACACATAGGGACGAGAGAGTATGCCCGATATGCCGACAGGAGGTGGACGACGAGGAGCACTACACATGTAGATGCCAGGCATATGAGGATATCAGAGACCGCTAGCCACAACTCTTCAGGGGGCCCAGAGAGAGCAGGGCTTTATTGGAGACGGAGGACCAACATTCTCTAGGTCGTTTCCTAGTAGAGCTCCAACGCCGTCGTGCCTCACTTCTCTGATAGATGGAGATACACCCGGCCCCCCACACTCATATTATAGATTTTTTCAGGCCCATAGTCACCCGAGGACCCAACTCGATGCGGGGTGTCACATTACAGAGATCAGAGGAGCTTAGATGATAGCGCCGACGAACGAGACACCCACTCCGGAGAGCCCGTCCCCACCAAAGAGAGATTCAAGCGATTCACGCACGCCATGACATGGAGATATTGAGACATCAATAGCGCACCCCTACCGATCTCAACGTGTAGAGCATTTTACGGATCACCACGATGCCTTACCCATCGATGCATTATATCCTACACCCACTGCATGCATTTAGAGGGTTATGACACCATCCAGCATCCCCTCCCTATGCATATCATATTTGTATCTCATCTATTGAGCATATAGAGTGCATACCCATAGCACCCCAAACCCTCGATGCCAACTATTATCCACTCTTTTTATACTTTGTTTTGTACTCACACTTTATTTTCCTTTTGGGATCAGATTGGATTGGATCATACTGACAGATATGTTTTGTCTCATAAGTCGATTTTGGCCTCTAATATACGTTAAAAAGTCTCTCTCTCTCTCTCTCTCTCTCTCTCTCTCTCTCTCTCTCTCTCTCTCTCTCTCTCTCTCTCTCTCTCTCTCTCTCTCTCTCTCTCTCTCTCTCTCTCTCTCTCTCTCTCTCTCTCTCTGAGATAGCACCATACCAGGAGACACCACTCAGAGGGGCAGTGTGGAACTACAATGGGGCAGTCTAGACACGACCAGACAAACTCGAGGAGATCCTCGCATCACATGACTTTGCATGCATCACAAAGACACACGAGAGCCCAGAGAGAGGTCTACCACGCATTGCAGGTTTTCATTGGGAATCTGCATTCCGGACCACGACAAGACAGAGTATAGTGCGAGGCTCGAGAGGGGTGGCCATCGTATTTAGACAGTAGATACAGAGTCGGATCCATATTATAGGAAGAGATGAGGAGGCACGATATATGTGGGTTGGCATGGAGATAGCACAGGGGAGCTAGATTTACATTGCTATATGCTACTTCCCTCCAAGCGGATCTCGATACGCATGACAGGATCTTGGGGGACCGATCCGAGACAAAGACTCACCATACACATCACTTTTAGATGACATACTACATTACAGCACACTAGGTGTGTTGGTGCAGACCAATCACCAATTGAATGTTTGGAAGATTAAAGAATGAAGGAAGATTCAATTCTTGAAGCTTGGAAGAAGGATACATTCAGAGGATATGAGGAATGTACACATATGTACATTAGTATAGTTATTGTTCACTTAGATCTTTGATTAGTCATAGACTTGTACAAATTTCTCTATAAATACCTTGAAAATGTCGAGGCGTGATATGAGAGCATATGAAAGAATAGATGAGTGAGTATAGAAGTCAAGAAAGGAGAAGTTAGATGTCATGAGACATGTGAAATGTTAGTTGAGTTTTCCTCTCATCACTCAACTGTAATTTTCTGAGTAATCGAAGAAATATTGCGCCCGATGTTTTTGTGTCTGCTCCGTCTGTGTTAGATCATTTGTGAAATCCTTTTGAGGATATCTAAGTTCATAGTTAATGAGTCTATGACTTGAGTTTCAGAGTCTAATTGTAAACAGGCTAGGAGAATTGTTAATAGGAACATTCATATGTGATGAGTGTTCACAGTTCTCTGAAACAGGCGCAAATTTCGATCTTGATTTTTTGGTCAGTTCTCACTCCACAGTTTAAAGTTTTGTGCAAGCAAGCACTTAATCTTTAAGTTAGAAGGTAAGCTGCCTGTATCTACAAGCATTTGTTTAAACGGGTTCGAGATTGATAGAACTATGTGTTAGAAGTTAAGGGTGTCAAAATTGACTTCTCAGAAGTGCAGATTTAGACATAGGTAACTTGTGAAGTTGAATTCTCAAGTTATACTAAACCTTTTGAAGAAATTTAACTTGGAGGAGGTGCGCAACTTCTAGGCGACACTCCATACAAAATTTCATAGAAAACTTTACATGGTTGATAGGTCAATGAGAAGAAATTGTGCAGCAGACTTTCTATGTTTTATCTTCTTCACAGAATTTTTCAACTTTTGATAATTTGGTGAAGATTTTGACTTACTCTTGGTATAGAGGTGCTCTAATCATAAGAGTAGGTTATTCTTTTGGAGATTAACACTCTCCATCAAGGTGAAGTCTTCCTTATGGGAGACTTCAATGGACGCACTTTGTCACATCAGTGCGATGCATACGATATGGATCGCCCACATCTCATGAGGAACAGAGACCCAGAGGAGATGAGTACCAGTAGAGTATCTGTAGATATGGGTCAGGACACCATAGGGTATGGCAGACATCTGCTTGAGCTAAGCAGCCGATATCAGCTCGTTACATATAACAGGATGCATCGTTGGCCAGGTTCGGGCGGACTTACTTGCTTCCCTCACGGGGGAGGTGAGAGCACAATCGACTACATTTTGGGTACCACCTCTGGAGCTTCACTCATCACCTCACTTACTATTGGATGACGCCCACTTGGTGCTGACCATACATTTATCACATTCACACTCTCATCCCCTATTCCATTAGACCCTCCCTCACCCACTTAGACACACATCACGATCCACTTCACACACGAGCTCTCACACGTTTATGCACACCATTTACACACCCACCTACTCTCCCTCGATCCACTCTCACCCTTGGACACACTTACATCACAGTTCACCACCATCCTACACGACTTAGCTCTCTGCAGTTTCCCACACCGCACACATACACACCCTGCACGCACAGGGTCCATGCCTCAGAACCGCTGGTATGATGCAGATTGCCGCGAGCTACGGAAGCACCTACACATTTTAGAGCATAGAGGGGATATTACACACACAGGCACATCGTCGTATGCAGAGCCTTACTCGCCGCAAATGGCAAGATTGGGAGGAGAGACAGTACTCAGATATTTATCATGTACTCATGAGTCGAGAGAGTGCAGTGGCATGGCGACATTTGAGAGAGAGGAGACAGCACACACCCATCCGAGACCCAAGCACTTGGCATAGCTATGCACAGAGCCTATACGAGATCCCAAACCAGCCCCCCATTCCCAAACCACAGAGCTCACGTCCTACTACATCTGACTTCTTCACACCCACTATGGTGGGACGCGCTATTGCCCATCTACAACATGGCAAGGCTCATGACCTTTTTAAGTTACAGGCTGAGCACCTCATCTACGGAGGTACGACCCTTACACCGCTCATTGCCCACCTCTTCAACCGTGCACTGGTTGAAGGGTTCCCTGACTCATGGACTGAGCACACCATAGTGCTCATTCATAAGTCAAGAGATACTATGGATCCAGCTACATACCGGATGATCATGATTGGCCCTATATTGGCCAAGTTATATGGGGCGGTACTCGAGACAGAGTTAAGTACTCTCGCTGAGAGGAAGGGTATCAGGGCTCCAGGACAGGCAGGCTTCAGACGAGATTACTCTACCATTGACCACATCTTCACTCTGAGATGCCTGATCGACCAAGCAAGGGTGAGGAAGAGGAGATTATATTGCTGCTTTGTGGACTTCCGCAAAGCATTTGACACCGTTCCCAAGGGACGACTCTTCGTACACCTACTTGATATCAGAGTTCCAGAGGAGATGATATGGGGGATCTATGCCTTATACGAGAGAGTAACTGGCAGAGTCAGATGTCTGAGGGGCTTATCTCATCCACTTCCTAGCACTATCGGGGTTGTAGCACCGTTGGTATGATGCAGATTGTCGTGAGCTACGGAAGCACCTCCGGATTTTAGAGCATAGGGGAGATATAACACACACACAGGCACAGCGTCGCATGCAGAGCCTTACTCGCCGCAAACGACGAGATTGGGAGGAGAGACAGTATTGGGATATTTACCATTTGCTCATGAGTCGAGACAGTGGAGTGGCATGGCGACATTTCAGAGAGAGGAGACAGCAGACACCTATCCGAGAGCCGAGCACTTGGCATAGCTATGCACATAGTCTATACGAGATCCCAGACCAGCCCCCCATCCCCAGACCGCAGAGCTCACGTCCTACTACCTCTGACTTCTTCACACCCACTATGGTGGGACGCGCTATTGCCCGGCTACAGCATGGCAGGGCCCATGACCATTTCGGTTTACAGGCAGAGCACCTCATCTATGGAGGCACGACTCTCGCACCGCTCATTGCCCACCTCTTCAACCGTGCATTGGTTGAAGGGTTCCCGGACTCATGGACTGAGCACACCATAGTGCCCATTCATAAGTCAGGTGATACTATGGATCCAGCTACATACCGGACGATCATGATTGGCCCTATATTGGCCAAGTTATATGGGGAAGTACTAGAGATAGAGTTGAGTACTCTCGCTGAGAGGAAGGGTATCAGGGCTCCAGGACAGGCAGGTTTCAGACGAGATTACTCTACTATTGACCACATCTTCACTCTGCAATGCCTGATTGACCAGGCAAGGGTGAGAAAGAGGAGATTATACTGTTGCTTTGTGGACTTCCGCAAAGCATTTGACACTGTTCCCAGGGACCGACTCTTTAGACGACTACTTGATATTGGAGCTCCGGAGGAGATGATATGGGGGATCTACGCCTTATACGAGAGAGTATCTGGTAGAGTTAGATGCCCAGGGGGCTTATCTGATCCACTTGCTAGCACTATCGGGGTGAAGCAAGGATGCCCTCTTTCACCCACCCTCTTTGGTCTCTACATTGATGAGATAGTGGACTTCATACAGCAGCAGGGGGGAGATGGCATTGAGGTACGGGGAGCCAATGTCCATATTCTTTTATACGCTGATGATATTGTATTGGTTTCAGAGTCTGCAGAAGGTCTACAGCATCATCTACATGGCCTAGATGACTTTTGCAGACACAGAGGGTTATCTGTGAACCTTGGTAAAACCAAGGTCATGATCTTTCATACATCTGCACAGGTACGCAGACATAGTTTGTTCACAACAGCAGGTGGACCGATCCAGGTGGTCGGATCATATGTTTACTTGGGAGTGACATTTACAGCAGCATCTGGGGTCTTCTGTATGTCTCAGGCAGCTCGTGACCGCATCACACGTGGGTACGCAGCATTAGCTTTGATGGAGAGAGTGCCACCAGGCATATTTTCAGGAGCCCCGCACAAAGGGGTGGCTCTTTGACACTTTGGTTACGCCAGCGCTCATGTATGGGGCAGCCATTTGGGGGCCGGGATTAGCTACATCAGTATGGACAGCATTAGAGAGGCCACAGATCCTCATGATTGCCAGACTTATCCGCAGCAAGCCTTCAGTACCGCATGATATCATTAGAGCAGAGCTCGCTGCACCACCGATGCTAGCTGAGGCACTGTTCCAGACAGTATGCCTAGTACACAGACTTCGGAGCATGGATACAGAGCGCATTGCTTATCGTGCTCTCCAGGCATCACGTGATATGGCATTAGCAGGCGACACCTCTTCATGGTATGCACAGACACGAGACTGGCTGGCCCACCATGGCTTTGACATAGATAGGCTACCACCACTACAGTACGACTCACATGCACCCACCTACTCGCTCTCTCATCAAGAGAGGAATAGGGTCATTCGTCAGGAGATATGGCATACATACATACAGAGGACATGGGTGAGCCCTAGGGATACATTGCCACCGAAAATGCTCTATTACCGCGAGCATTTTCTACATATATCGGACACGGGCTTCATCGAGATCCCGAGATACATGCAGACATATCTTCCCCACCACCTCCGAGTCGTCATTGGGCAGCTCCGGGTCTCATCACATCAGCTCGAGATTGAGAGGGGTCGCTCCAGGGGAGTCCCCCGTGAGGAGAGGTGGTGCCCAGTATGCCAGACAGAGGTAGAGAGTGAGGAGCATTTTGTTATCAGATGTCGAGCATACTTAGACCTACGAGCACAGTTCCAGCTAGAGGAGTCACTCCAGTTGTGCATGACCATGGGAGACCAGCGACGCTTGGGGCGCTTCCTCACAGCAGCATACGAGAGGCGAGAGCGGTCACTACAGCCCACACATCAGCCACGGGTGAGTACCCAGCAGACCATTACCCAGTTCTTTCAGCGAGCGGAGCTAGATCAGAGAGGTCCTTCTAGAGGGCTCACACTCCACCAGGCAGCAGCACAGAGAGCACGACGCCGACCACGCATGGTAGGATATCGTCGACCGCGACTATATCAGGAGGATATCTCACACATCAGGACAGCCTACGACCACATGATGGAGCATAGGCGTTCCACCACCCCCTGGGTTGTCTTCCTTCAGGAGGCACTCAGACCACCTCCGATGTACCACATACTACACCCACCTCCCCCCATCACCAGTAGCTAGGGTGTTTTGCTCACTCATATTATGGATCCCCCTGTATTAGGTGGCCACTATCTGCTGAGTCAGAGCCACTTCTCCCGAGCCTTTTGCCAACCCTTGATAGCTTTGTGTTTATTTCATTTCATTTTCTACACATGGTTACTACACTTGTACATGGCTTTTGTCTCATAGGCCAAGTTTGGCCTCCAGAAGACGTTAATATGACTTTCTTTCTTTCTTTCTTTCTTTCTCTCTCTCTCTCTCTCTCTCTCTCTCTCTCTCTCTCTCTCTCTCTCTCTCTCTCTCTCTCTCTCTCTCTCTCTCTCTCTCTCTCTCTCTCTCTCTCTCTCTCTCTCTCTCTCTCTCTCATCATCAGGGCAGAGCTAGCTGCACCACCCATGGCAGTAGAGGCACTATTCCAGACTCTGCTTTATTCAGAGGATTAGGGACCTCCCTACAGATAGACTCACACACAGAGCTCTTAAGGCATCTATACAGATATCAGAGTCAGGATATGAGAGAGCTTGGTACACTCAGGTTAGAGTCTGGTTTGATAGTCATGGACTTGATATGGACAAATTGCCGCCTTTTCAGTATGACCCAGACTCACCTCACATCCACCTCTCTCGTCGTGAGAGGAATGTTGTGCTCAGACAGGATCTCTGGCAGCTCTACATTAGTCAGACATGGCACACACCACACATGGGATCGAGACTATCGCACTATCGAGACCAGTTCATAGACATACTAGCTGACGGTTTCATCCAACGACCACGCTACATGGATACTCACATGCCTCATAGCTCGAGGGTAGCGATTGGCCAGCTGAGAGTCTCATCACACCGACTCGAGATTGAGACGGGCAGAGCCGCAGACATTCCCAGAGAGGAGCGGATATGCAGAGTATGCAGAGTAGAGATGGAGGATGAGGAGCACTTTGTATGCAGATGTAGCGCATATGATGGCATCAGAGGCAGATACGAGACTCTGTTTGCAGGGCAGCCCACCCTCCGAGAGATCATGGACTCTAGAGACCAGCGACAGCTCGGGCGATTCTTACTAGAGATACAGAGTCACAGAGATTCCCTACTCCAGCCTACTGTAGCACTCCATACAGGAGGGAGACAGAGTCAGCTCACTGACTTCTTTATTCCACGACGTGCTGCAGCCCTCCCCCCCTCAGCCCACACACCGAGCGGGGTGACTCTTCAGTAGGCTCAGATATCTCGAGCTAGGAGACGACCCCGTGCTATAGGATATCGGGCCCCGAGACTTCACCGACACCAGATTGCGGAGATCCAGGCTTGTGACCATCGCGCCATGGAGGAGAGACGATCCCAGATGATGGCCGATCCCGTTGCAGCCATCAGGGTGGCCCTGACTCCACCTCCACCTATGTATCACATATTACACCCACCCACTAGCACAGGATGGAGCTAGTAGTCGTCTTAGATGCATTCTCATGGTTGTTGTACTACCCTTTTGCATATAGACTATCATAGATATCGCACTCCATACACCCCCCACCATTTTCATGGGTATCCCCACATGCATACTACGGAGATCTATATCAGCTTAACCAGTTTCTTTTCAGCACTTTTATCTTTTCTGATTGACAGAAGATACACCCATGTACATCGATTTGTCTCATAGGCCGAGTTCGGCCTCCTAATAGATGTAAAAACACTCTCTCTCTCTCTCTCTCTCTCTCTCTCTCTCTCTCTCTCTCTCTCTCTCTCTCTCTCTCTCTCTCTCTCTCTCTCTCTCTCTCTCTCTCTCTCTCTCTCTCTCTCTCTCTCTCTCTCTCTCTCTCTCTCTCTCTCTCTCTCTCTCTCTCTCTCTCTCTCTCTCTCTCTCTCTCTCTCTCTCTCTCTCTCTCTCTCTCTCTCTCTCTCTCTCTCTCTCTCTCTCTCTCTCTCTCTCTCTCCGCATCCCTACCCACCCAGCTGACCCCGTCCCTCAACCCCCCGCTGACCCCTCCCCTCAGCCCCGCCACCCCCTCCCCTCAGCCCCTACGCCGCCCCCACCTCCCCCTCTCCTCAGCATCTCTCTCTCTCTCTTCCCCCTCCGCCCCCCGCATCCCACTGCCCCCGCCACCTCCTCCCCTCAGCCTCTCTCTCTCTCTCTTCCCCCCTCTGCCCCCCGCATCCCACTACCCCCGCCATCCCCTCCTGTCAGCCCCTGTGATGCCCCCACCTTCCCCTCCCCTCAACCTCTCTCTCTCTCTTCCCCCTCTGCCCCCCGCATCCCACTGCCCCCGCTACCTCCTCCCCTCAGCCCCCGCGTTGCCCCCCACCTTCCCCTCCCCTCAGCCTCTCTCTCTCTCTTCCCCCTCCGCCCCCCGCATCCCACTGCCCCCACCACCTCCCCCTCCCCTCATCCCCCCCACCGCCCCCCACCTCTCCCTCCCCTCAGCCTTTCTGTCTCCTTGAGCAGGATCACAATGGAGCCGGCACCTATATGCATGAAGGATTACAAGAAATTCTTTAGATTCTTCTTTTGCTGACTTGTAAACTGCTGAGCAAGTGGACCATATGAAAGGACCATATGAAGGAAGCTATCATGATATGGAGAGCATCTCAGCCATTAGACCTCATTAAATGAGTCCATGAGGGTCAAGAAGAGTACGTGGGGTATCTGTGGTACGTGGTAAAAAGTGTACGTGGTAAAAAGTGAAAGTTGAGAAAATGAATGTTACCGCCAACCTATCATGACGAGTGCCTATTTTTGAGGATCCAATTCAAGATTGGTGGCATATTGATCTACCCCTCTAATTTTGGGCAATCAATTGGCGCATGATCAGTGGACCTGAGGAATCGGCAAGGCCCTCTTGGCCTATTGGAGCCTATCAAAGCAATGGACTTGTGTTCATTTGGGATATATATTCAAAGACACCCATATACATACGTACGTACAGGGGTCCTCTCTCTGTGGCTACAAGCCTACTGTAGGAAGTCACTCTATGGTGAGGATACAGAGCATGGGCTTCCTAGTGAGGGCTAATAGCACTATAGTGTGAAGAGAGTTGCTTGGTTTTTGTCGTTCAGTGTGAGTCATTGGTATTTCATGCTCTTTCCCTTAGAGCAAGTCTTCATACTTTGTATTGATCAGTGCTAGTCTGCATCTAGTTGTGTCCATTGTACAGATTGGAAGAATCCCTTGTATTGATGTTAAGTTCTGGAGTGGTATGTTAGCCCAGAGCATGAACTTTTGAGCATCTCTTTTGCCTATGTTGTAATCATCTGATTCGAACTAAGGAGTGGATGGTCTTCCATTATTGTCATTTTGTCATTAATATTTTCTCGAGTATTCATAACTTTGTGCACTCATTGATATCTGCCTGCTGACAGAGGTGTTAAAGGGTATATTTCCCTAAGGAGAACCTCCCTTGAGTAGGTGAAGTACTTGAATGCTTGTTGCATGCTCCTGTTAAAAGTAGATACCCCAGTACCTCCTCTATAGTTTGGCACGCTCGGTGGGACCCTTGCATTTCTGTGAGAGGCCCTGAGGATGGTAAATAGTCATCTTCTTCAGTATTTTTGCCCTATTGCATTTGCGAATAAGTACATGACCCACACACGAGCAGATAAGGAGCCTCTTCGTGTATGAAGGAGCCTTAACAAGTCAGTGATATCTTCGACGAGTGAACCTACCTCCCCTCTACCCTCCTTGAATTTATCTATTGATTTGGGTGCGACACCACTGTCAAAGAAGAAACATAGGAGAACATTAGACTTCTCCTCAGATACGTCATAAGAAACACCAATGCAAATGGAGGATCTCTCTCATCTACTCTCCAGACTCAATATCAAGTTCCCTACCTTCAAGGGACAAGCTTATGAGGATGTTGATGACCATGTGAGGAGGTTCATCTCCTTATGCCGTGGACGAGGTTTGCAGAATAGAGAAGATGCAATGTTGGCACTATTCCCATCCACATTGGAAGGTCTTGCAACAAATGGTACAGTCAATATGCAGATGGCCATTTTGCTACATGGGAGGCTTTGAAGATGGCATTCTCACAGACATTTCGACCGAGTGACTCCTCCGAAAGAGCTCTAGATCAACTAGAGAACTTAAGGATGAGACCAGGTGAATCCTTTCATGAACTTCACACTAGGATAAAAGCACTTGTTGCACGTCTTCCACATGCTCGAGGTGATTTCTTGGTTAAAAAATGGATAGAAAAAGCTTTGCCCATGTCATCTCAGCAGAAGTTACGTGAGTCTCTTAGATTGGATGCAACCCTCAATGATTTTGTTGCACAACATCATGCATTGAAGAAGCTAGGCAACATTTTGAAGGGGATACACAACCAAATTATGCTGCAGACTAGACCCTATTGGGCAACTAAGGAAGGAACTGGAGGCATTAAGAATGCAACAAAATAAACAAAAAGAGAAGGTTTTGCCACCACTACGTCGCACTGATGATGAAGTAGCCCAACTTCGCCGTGAGTTAGAAGATTTGCGGACCACTCAGGATATAAGAAGGTAGATTTGGTGTACAATATGTAACAACAATGGGCATTCCAATGCTAATTGTCCTAACAAGGTAAGCTCTCAATTTTGTGGAAAGGATGGTCATGAAGCTAGAGACTGTTATTACCTCAAGGGTACACAGCAACGAGGTAACTCTCAAGCTTTGGATTCATATTATGCTAGTACTTCAAATGCACCTAATAGAGAGGAGAACAGACCAATGAAGCCCAGATATAATAGGCCTTTGATGTGCTACCGTTGTGGTGAGTATGGCCATATGCAAAACAAGTGTTCCCTTCAAGAAGATGCACCTTGTCAGCATTGTCCCGAGGCTAAGGATCACTACACCAAAGATTGCCCAAGAAGCCGTCCTACTCCAATCCACATGATTGCAGTCTCTCCACGAGAAGAAGGTATGACCACTCAGTCTTATGCTGTTTCATCCTCTTCAATGCCCATGATGACTAGAGCCAGACAAGCAACAGTGATCCATAGAGAGGAACAACAAGGATTCCAGGATAAAGTGGAGGAAAAGAAGTCTGGGTGGAAGGGCCAAACAAAAATTGAAGGAGCTTATGAAAGGATGGCTACTTCATTAAGGGACCAACCAACAAGTCTGCAAGCAGACCCACATGAGGTAAACATTAAGCAGGTTTTGAAAGGCATTCATCACAAGGTTAGTCTATACGAACTTATAAGGATGGATTCAAAAATAAGAAGTGACTTATTGAAGATTATACACTCTGCTCACTTGATCCAATCACCCAGTATAGATGGTTTCATGGTTGATTTTCCCCCTGCACCCTTGGCAGACTACCAAAGCTCAAGATTATCTGTTTGTATAAAGGATGAAGCTCTCACAAGTGTGATCATAGATGAAGGCTCTGGTATCAATTTGATGCCAAATTTCATAATGAAGAAACTGAATTTGAACCCCACCAAGATGGCACCATTCACGGTTACACTAGCAGATCAACATCGGGCTGCGCCTCTTGGCATTATTGGAAAGGTAGTGATGATAGTACAGGGTTGCCACTTTGTTCTAGATTTTGCTGTTATTGCACTTCCACAGGAGACTTCTTACCCTTTACTCCTACGGAGACCTTGGCTGAGGCAAGAAAAAGCTTTGCAAGATTGGGGGAAAAACAAACTATGGATTTCAACAAGCACCAATAGCCAATTGCAACTACATTTGGAAGAAGGATTCGACTCGGGGAAAACTACTGGGTATACTGCGGACACTCAGGTAATGCCCTCTTTACCCCAAGAAGAAGATACATTATTGAATTGGATGATGGAAAGTGCAAAATGTTGCACGGTGGAAATCAATGAAATACAGGAAGAAGTTGCAGATGGAGGAGTTGCAGCAAAAGGCCATGAGGTTCACAAGGAGTTGAAGAATGCGAGCTTGCAAGAGATTACAAATGTTGAAGGGGCAACAACTATAGAGGTTTCAAAACAGGAAGGTTATGAGCCTGATTGCAGAGAAGATCTCCCCTTTTCGGATATACCTCAAGGATTGACCAGACAACATATTGCAAAATATAAGTTAAAGTCCACACCTGCATACAATGGAGATGATTTCTCAAACAAGACTAGTCGTGAAACACTGGTTCAAGAATTAAATTTAGGGGATGAAGAGAATCCTCAAGTAGTCCACTTGGCCTCTTTGCTATGACATTATCCTCCTTTACTGCAGAAGGTAACTTCTTTACTTTTTGCTTATAAAAATGTCTTCGCATGGTTCTACAAAGATCTAACAAGGATACCAGAGGAGCTTGGATTACACAGAATACCCTTAGTTGAGGGAGCCGCGCCTGCAAGAAGTAGGCCGTATCCACTCAATCCAAAATATGCAGAGGCGGTAAAGTTGGAAGTTACAAAACTAGAAGAAGCAGGTATAATTGTTCTAGTAGAACATTACAGGTGGCTTTCTTCTATAGTTATTGTACCCAAGAAAAATAGTGGAAAAATAAGAGTTTACGTTGATTTTTGTGCCTTAAATAAAGTGACTGTTCAAGATGGATTTCCTCGGCCCTTTTCAGAGCAAGTGCTTGAGGAAGTAGCCGGTCACACTTTGTATAGCTTCTTGGATGGTTTTAGTGGCTACAATCAGATAGTGATCCATCCTAATGATAGGGACAAAACAGCCTTTGTTACTCCATGGGGCACTTATGTTTATACTCGCATGGCTTTTGGTTTGAAGAATGCACCAGCTTCATTCAATAGAACAATGTATCTAATATTGGGCAAATGGTTGACAACCTTCCTACGCATTTTCATGGATGACTTTTGAGTGTTTTTAGGCACAGATAGAAGAGCAGCAGTTCAAGATTTCCATGATCATTTGGAAAATCTAAAGGAAATCTTTGAGCAATGTCTCAAAACAGGTTTGAAGTTAAATCCTGTTAAATGTCATTTTTTCGTCACCAAGGGCACTTTTCTCGGTCACATAGTATCTACTGAAGGGATAACCGTGGATCCTGCGAAGGTTACTGCTATCCTTTCCATGCCTATTCCACAAAGCCCAAAGGAAGTGCAAAGTTTTTTGGGTCATGCGGAATACCATAGAAGATTTATACGAATGTAATCAAATATAGCTAAGCCCTTATCAAGGCTTACCAGTAAAAAGGTCCCTTTCTCATGGAACGCTGAAGCTGAGAAAGCATTTTGTGAACTAAAATTGAGGCTATCTACTGCTCCACTTTTAAGTGTTCCTAATTGGTCATCGGAGTTTCATGTCCATACAGATGCTAGTCTTCATGTTGTTGGTGCAGTTCTAGCTCAACCATCATCACACAAGGTTGATAGACCTATCTCCTATGCCAGCAGATTACTGACCAAGGCAGAAAGGAATTACAGTACAACAGAAAGGGAAGGTTTGGCTATTGTATTTGCTCTTCAGAAGTTTCGGCATTATCTTCTTGGTGTACATTTTATAGTCATATCTGACCATTAGCCCTTGAAGTACTTGATAAACAAGCCTAGAGTGGCTAGAAGGGTTTGGAGATGGTTACTCTTGTTTCAAGAATTTGATTTTGATATTCATATTAAGCCAGAAGAGAGCACTACATGGCAGATCAAGTGTCGAGGACTGCAATGAGCGAGAAGGCAACAGGTATTAATGATGAACTGTTGGATAGTAATCTCTTCCTACTGGCAATTCAGAATGATTGGTATGATGGAGTTCTCCATTTTCTCACTACTGGAAAACTCCCAGAACACTTGACACCTATAGAAAAGAGAAGATTGCTCCTGAAAGCCAAAGCATATTCACTTATAAATGGGAATTTATATAGATATTGTCAGGATGATATCTTGAGAAAGTGTGTTTATCCAGAGGAGGTAAATCTTTTGCTAGAGGCTCCACACAGTGAAGAACATCTAAAGGGGGAAGAGTTGGCTCACAGAATCATCCACAAAGGACTATGGTGGCCTCATATTTACAAGGATGTGATCAAGTTTGCTAAAGAACGCCATATCTACCAGAGGTGTGCTCTTACGCCAACCAGATTGAAGTTCCAACCATTAGACATATCTACAGGATGGCTCCCATTTGAACGATGGGGTCTTGATTTCATAGGACCAATTAGTCCAACTGGTCAACCGGGGGTAATAAGTATATTTTGATGGCCACATGCTACGCAACTAGATGGACTGAGGCTAAAGCTATACTATAGATTGCACAGCTTTAACAGTAGCTAAGTTTTTGTATAAATGTATTTTTTCAAGATTCGATTGCCCATTGGAAATCACTAGTGATACGGGCACACATTTCGTAAATCAATTGCTCCAATTTATATTTGATAGGTATATGGTTTTTCATAAAAAATCTTGTGCCTACTATCCAAGGGCAAATGGCCAAGCAGAGAGCTCCAATAAGATTTTGATCGGGTTGTTGCGCAAATTATCTTTTGATCATCAAAGCTTTTGGCCACGAGCATTGATCGGTGCAATTTGGGCTTCCAGAACTACAAGAAGGGGAACCACTGGAGAGAGTCCATTTCGCTTAGTATATGGAAAAGAGGCATTGGCACCATTTGAATTTGTTATCAAAAAGAAAATGGAAGCCAAAACCATTGGAATTGAACCTCCCATTAGAAGATTGGTGGCATTAGAAGAATTCAAAGAAGGAGCAATGCAAAAACTTCAAGTAACAAAGGAAGAGCACAAGAGACTGCATAACAGGAATCTGAGGTCCAGTGAGGTACAGGAAGGATCCATGGTTCTAGTGCATCAGGTCCCAGCAATTTCAACCAAATTGGCACCCACATGGATAGGTCCATATAAAGTGATCAAGGTATTACCACATGGAGCAGTGCATCTGGAGGATTTGCAGGGTAAGAGGATACCCCTAGTCAATATCTCGAGGGTGAAGAAGTACTTGAATTAAAGTCGAGTTCAATTGCAAGAACTTCATCCGCTATACATATCACATTTCATTCAGTAATTGCAGTTTATTTTGTTCATTCAATAAGCAGTAAAGGGAAGTTGCACCGAGACGGTGCAAAAACTTGATGTGGGGGTCTGTAGCACCCATTCTCTCTCTCTCTCCCTCTCTCTCTCTCTCTCTCTCTCTCTCTCTCTCTCTCTCTCTCTCTCTCTCTCTCTCTCTCTCTCTCTCTCTCTCTCTCTCTCTCTCTCTCTCTCTCTCTCTCTCTCTCTCTCTCTCTCTCTCTCTCCCTCTCCCTCCCTCCCTCCCTCCCTCCCTCTCTCCCTCCCTCCCTCCCTCCCTCCCCCCCTCCTCCCTCCACATCAGTATGGACAGCATTAGAGAGGCCATAGATCCTCATGATTTCCAGACTTATCCGCAGCAAGCCTTCAGTACCACATGATATCGTTAGAGCAGAGCTCGCTGCACCACCGATGCTAGTTGAGGCACTATTCTAGACAGTATGCAATTATTCCCGAAGTACAAAGTACCACCACATATGAGAGTATCAAGTATGTGGTAACATGGGGAAAAAACCTCTAGCCAGCACTAGAGTAAAAAGTGCCCATGTATAGGGAAAAGGTTCACATCAAAGCTACTCGAGGAACACATAAGTGTAACAAACCCCCTTGGAGCGAATGATGTGAACACATACAGGGAGTGACAGATGAGCCCGCACAAGGTAGTAAGCCTAAAGCTTTGCGAAAAATTTCAAACTTTTCCCGTGGAAGAGCTTTTAACAGTGGTATCAGAGAAGGTTTAGCTTCTTCTCAAGTTTCGGTTTTTCGCGTCGCGGCGTGCGCGCACTTTAACAGTGCAAATCGACTTCAGAGTATAGAACTGTGAATTTCAGCAGCCCGAAAACATTTCCACCAAGTGCGCAGGTGCGTTGGGGTTTTACCCCCATTTCGAAGCCATTCGTGCAGTCAGAATCGCCATCAAAGTGACGGTTTGTGAGCTGAAATTTCAGCACTCATTTTAGTTTTCGTCGAAGTGAAGATTTTGTCACATTCTTGTTCCTTAGTGAAATGGCGGGCAACAATGACTTCTTTGGCATGCTTCAAGCTGGAGATAAGCTTGATGGGACCAACTATCTGATGTGATCTTACATGATGAAGCATGTTCTTGTTGCAAAACAACTTTGGAACATAGTGGCAGATATAGATCGAAGACCGGAAGGTGCTTCTACTTCGCAGTCTACTATCACAAATGGAGCTTCTTCTTCGAGTACAGTGGTTTCTCCTTCCCCACCTACACAGGAGCAGCTTAGATGGGATGGAAAAGATGCTCAAGCTTATGCTTTGATTGCACTTTCAGTGAAGCGTCATATAGTTCCACACATTCGATCATGTTCTACATCACGCAGGCATGGGACACTCTTGTTTCTTTGTATGCCGTGCGTAATGAAGCACGTGTTGCATACTTGAGGAAGCAATTTGAAGAATTATGTATGGCTGCAAATGAGTCGGTGGATGTGTATGTGACACGCATCAAGGACTTGAAAGAGCAATTGGCAAACATAGATGAGATCCGGATGCATCACTCATTTCTACATTGTTGAAAGGATTATCGGAATGTTTTCAAAGCTTTGCTACTACACTTCACTTGGTTGCAAAAGGAAATCCTAATATGTATGCATTTGATGAGGTTGTGTCTCTTCTTTTGCAAGAAGAGCAATCTAGAGTGAATAGTAGTGGTTTGATTGAGGGAACGCAAGCACTTGCTATCTCACAAAAAGGGAAAAGCAAGTATGGTTCAACTTTGGGTTCATCAAAACCAAAGCCTCAAGCTTCCTCTTCCACTCCTCTAATGATGGTGATTTGCAAAAGAAGAAATGCAAATATTGCCGGAAGGCTGGTCATACTATTGATGAATGTAGAAAGCTTGCTAAACGCAATGAAAAGAAGAAGGAATCTGGCATGTCTATTGCTGAAAATTCAGCAAATGCAAAGAATGATGAAGCTAACATGGCTCAAGATTTTTGGGCATGTGTTGTTACATGTCATTATGATGCTTCTTTACATTCTAAATGTATGGTTGTGAGTGAGGCTGATTCGGATTGGTTCTTTGATAGTGGTGCTTCAAAGCACATATCATGCAAAAGATTTTTTGCCTCTTTGAAAGATGCACCTAAAGGAGGACATGTGATGTGTGCAAACAATGCCTCTTATCCTATCATTGGAGTAGGAGAAATTGAGCTTACGACTGCAAATGGAGGTCTGATTCTCTTGAAAAATGCATTGTATGTGCCGGGTATCAAGAAGAACTTAATTTCAGTTCCGTTGATTGCGAAACTGGACTTCATGTACACTTTGTTGATGATAAGTGTATGGTTCACGATTTCAGCAATGGCGATGTTATTGTGATGTCCGATACATTATGTAATCGTTTGTATCGCATGGATACATACAAGAGGGATGCCTCGAATGCCTTACTTGCTCATACTTCTTCCATGGCTGAAATGGAGCTTTGGCATGCTCGTTTTGGTCACTTGAACTTCAATAGTTTGCTCTATTTGCAAAAGAAGGACATGGTTATTGGCTTGCCTACACTTGAGTCCATTGAAAAGCATGCATGTGAAGGTTGCATTCTTGGAAAAATGCATCGTGCTTCTTTTCCAAAAGATAGTCATACACACACTATAAGAAAACTGCAACTTGTTCATAGTGATGTATGTGGTCCCATCAAGACTCCATCTCTTGGGAAGCATGTATATTTTGTTACCTTCATTGATGATGCTACTCGCCATACATGGGTGTATCCTATGAAAGCAAAGAATGAAGTATTTTCTTGCTTCAAAGCATTTCTAGCTATGGCTGAAAATTTTTTTTCACAAAAGCTTTTGACTCTACGCACGGATCGTGGTGGTGAGTACATGTCACATGAGTTCAATGCTTTTCTTCGTGAAAGAGGTATTTCACACCAATGTACGGTGCCATATACACCTCAACAAAATGGTGTTGCCGAGCGTAAAAATAGAACTCTACTTGAAATAGCACGATGTATGGTTAAAGAAAAGCATCTTCCTCATAAGTCTTGGATGGAAGCGCTCATGTGTGCAAACTATGTGTTGAATCGCTGCCCTACAAAAGCATTGAGAGTCATCACTCCTTATGAGGCTTGGAATGGTCATAAGCCTATGGTTAGTCATATGTGTGTGTTTGGTTGTTTGGCATATGCTCTCGTGCCATCACAACAACGTCACAAACTGGATGACAAGGCAAAGAAATGTATATTTGTTGGTGATAGTGCTGAAAGTAAGGGATATCGGTTATACCATTCATTGAAGAACACAATTATTGTGAGTCGAGATGTGGTATTTGCTGAAAATTCAGTTTTTCCTCTACTTGAATGCAAAAAACTGCCAACAGTTAGCTCACAAGATGTGTTCGATACACTCATGCCTTTGTTCCAAAATGGTGCGCTTGACTATGGCCATGTAGACCAGCCAACTGACGTTCAAAGGGCTGAAAAATTCCAGCCAAATAGGGCTGAAAAATTCCAGCCAAATAGGGCTGAAAATGCAGAGAATTTCCAGCCAAACATGGCTGAAAAAATTCAACCAAAAATTGTCAAAACTATTGGAAATTTCCAGCCACATATGGCTGAATATTTACGTCAAAATCTGGCTGAAAATGAGCATGAAATTCAGCCCACGCATGATGTACATATTGAAGATGTTTTACATAATGAACGCATGTCTATCAAGAGTGCACAATCTATGCCAAAGTGGCTGAAACAAACTTTGCAGGATAGCAAATTGAGTGCACCTTTACTTGGTAGAACAAGATCAAGCTCTCACCATGCATCAAGTAATTTTGTGGATTATTCTCTTATTGCTACAGCATGCAATGAAGAGCCACTTTCTTTTGAAGATTCATGTGAAGATCCACAATGGATGAGTGCTATGCAATCAGAAATGGATTCCATACATAGGAATGGTACTTGGGAGTTATGTGAATTACCAAAAGGAAAGAATCCCATTGGTACAAAGTGGGTTTACAAGATTAAGAGAATATCTGATGGTAGCATTGATCACTACAAAGCTAAATTGATTGCCAAAGGATATGCGCAACAATATGGCATTGACTATGAAGAAACTTTTGCACCTACTTCACGCATGACTACCATTCATACCATGGTTGCATTGGTTGCCCATCGAGGTTGGAAAGTGCATCAGTTGGACATAAAAACAGCCTTCTTGAATGGTGATTTGCAAGAAGAGGTTTATGTGAAGCAACCTCCTGGATTTGCTATGAAAGGGAAAGCATATGGTTTGTCGCTTGCATAAAGCCTTGTATGGTCTCAAGCAAGCTCCACGTGCATGGTATGATAAAATACATAAGCACTTGATTGTTCTTGGCTTCACATGTAGTCCGATTGAAAGCACACTCTATTTACACAAAAATGGGGCTGATCTTATAGTGCTTGTTCTTTATGTCGATGACATTATCTTGACTGGGTCATGTGATGCAAAACTTGACATTCTTGTGGCTGATTTGCAGCATACTTTTGATGTCACTTATCTTGGTATTTTGAGCTACTATCTTGGCATCCAGTTTGTATCCGTTGAAGGGGGAATTGTTATGCATCAAGCAAAGTATGTTGAAAAACTACTTCAGTGTTTTGATTTTGAGGATTGTAAGCCAGTTTCCACACCAGTTGAGACAAGATTCAAGTTCTCAGTTGAGGATTCCAGTGATGCATTTGACACTTCTCTCTATCAGCAAGTTGTGGGATGTCTTATATATGCATGCAACACAAGGCCGGATATACAGTATGCAGTTTCCCAGTTGAGTCGATTCATGCATAGCCCTGGCACTAAGCATTGGCAAGCGGTGAAACGTGTGTTCAGGTATCTTCGAGGCACATTGAGCTTAGGTCTCTTTTATGACAGAGATATTCAGCCATGCTTGCATGCTTTTACAGATAGTGATTGGGCTGGTTGTTATGATACTCGCGTGTCCACTAGTGGTAATTGCTTTTTCCTTGAGACTCATGCATATCTTGGTTGAGTAAGAAGCAACCTACAGTGGCGACATCGAGTTGCGAAGCTGAGTACATGGAAGTTTTCACAGCGACAGTGGAGTGTATATGGTTGAGACGCCTATTGATGGATCTCTGCATTGAGATTGATACTGGTACGCATATTCTCACAGATAGTCAAAGTGCTTTGGCTGTTGCACGAAACCCAGTATTTCATGCACAGACCAAACATATTGAGGTGCATCATCACTATGTGAGAGCGTTTGTGCTCCTTGTGTGTACTTCTTGTGTGTCTCTCGCACTTCTACACACACCCAACAATTACACAGGCTCCGCAGTTGGGATACAGAGCGCATTGCTTATCGGGCTTTCCAGGTATCACGGGACATCGCATTAGCAGGGGACACCTCCTCATGGTATGCACAGACACGAGACTGGCTGGCCCACCATGGCTTTGACATAGACAGGCTACCACCACTTCAGTACGACTCACATGCACCCACCTACTCGCTCTCTCATCACGAGAGGAATAGGATCATTTGTCAGGAGATATGGCATACATACATACATATAGAGGACATGGGTGAGCCCTAGGGGTACATTGCTACCGAAAATGCTCTATTACCGTGAACATTTTCTACATATATCGGACGAGGGCTTCATCGAGATTCCGAGATACATGCATACATATCTACCCCACCACCTTCAAGTCGTCATTGGGCAGCTCCGGGTTTCATCACATCAGCTCCAGATTGAGAGGGGTCGATCCAAGGGAGTCCCCCGTGAGGAAAGGTGGTGGTGCCCAGTATGCGAGACAGAGGTAGAGAGTGAGGAGCATTTTGTTATCAGATGCCCAACATACTTAGACCTACGAGCACAGTTCCAGATAGAGGAGTCACTCCGGTTATGCATGACTATGGGAGACCAACGACGCTTGGGATGCTTCCTCGCAGCAACATATGACAGGCGAGATCGATCACTCCAGCCCACACATCAGCCACGGGTGAGTATGCAGCAGACCATTACCCAGTTTTTTCAACGAGATGAGCTACATCAAAGAGGTCCATCTATAGGGCTCACGCTCCACTAGGTAGCAGCACAGAGAGCACAACGTCGCCCACGCATGGGCAGATATCATCGACCACCACTATATCAGGAGGATATCTCACGCATCAGGACAGCCTATGACCACAAGATGGAGCATAGGAATACCACCACCCCATGGGTTGTCTTCCTTCAAGAGGCACTCAGACCACCCCCGATGTACCACATACTACACCCACCTCCACCCATTCACCAGTAGCTAGGGTGTTTTACTCACACTTCTACTCACATGTCCCCCATGTATTCGGTGGCCACTATCTGCGAAGTCAGAGCCACGTCTTCCCACCCTTTTCCAGCCTTATATATCTTTGTGTCTTGATATACCTTTTATTTCATTTCATCCTCTACACAGGGTTACTACACTTGTACGTGGTTTTTTGTCTCATAGGCCAAGTTTGGCCCCCAGAAGATGTTAATATGACTTTCTTTCTTTCTTTCCTCTCTCTCTCTCTCTCTCTCTCTCTCTCTCTCTCTCTCTCTCTCTCTCTCTCTCTCTCTCTCTCTCTCTCTCTCTCTCTCTCTCTCTCTCTTTCTCTCTCGTCCACGGTTTCCAGTGGGAATCCACATACAGAGTGTACACGTGAGCACACCACCAGAGGATCGGGTGGAGTAGCCATACTCTTCAGAGATGGACTTCAGAGTAGGATACAGATAGTCGCACGTGACTCACAGGCCAGATACTTTGGATTCGACTCCCGCTCTCACGGGAGCAGATTATCTTCATAGCATTATGCTACTTTGCTCCTTCTAGCTCGCAGTTCGCTATCATAGATCGAGAGGAGGACTCACCATACACTTGTTTGTCAGAAGAGATTACAGAGTACTCTGCATTAGGGGAAGTCTTCCTTATGGAAGACTTCAATGCCAGGACAGGCAATGGTCAGTTTGAGATATTAGACCCAGAAGACCCACAGATACTGCATACCATAGAGGATGAGTCTAAAGCTCGATCTTGAGCTGACTCTACATGCACTCACTATGGCACTCACCTACTCAGACTAGGCTCTCGACATAACCTCTTTATCTATAACGGGATGGCTCAGTGGCCTACCTCAGCAGGATTGACGTGCATACCACACTCGGTCACATATGGCGGGGGAAGTAGAGTAGATTACATCATGGGATCTAGAGAGGCCATCCACCTACTTACCTCATTGACCATACCACCCATATCCATTGGGCCGATCACACGTACCTCGCACTCTCCCTGAAGAGAGACACCCCTACACCCACACCTACAGCACGCATCCCACATACCACCATCCATTTCACACATGAGCTAGTTCACATATATGCGGCTCAAGTCGAGAAGGATCTTCTTTTGCTTCATCCTGACACTCCACTATCCCTACTCACCTCAGAGATAGCATCAGTGCTTCATACATCAGCCATCAGCTCGTTCCCACACACCATCCATTCTCGTCACACACCTCCTCCGGGGACTATGCCACAACATCGCTGGTATGATGAGGAATGCAGAGACCTTTAGCGCCGACTACGAGCTCAGGGAGCATTGGCAGAGATCACAAAGAGAGGCCAAAGGACGGATGAAGACCCTCACACTTCAAAAGAGGCGAGCCTTTGAGGAGGCACAAGAGCTTGAGCTATACCATCTATTTATGAGAATGGACAGTGTTGCAGCATGGTGTACCCTACGACACCCATAGTACAAAAAAATCGCGAATTTTTCATAAAATAAAAATCTTTTAAATCTCGAACGATTTAAACGATTTATTCACGATTTTTATTTTTTTCGATTTTTTTTCCATTATTTTTGCTCTATTTTGAGATATTATCATGCATTATATCCATATTACATGCATTATAAATAAAGTTTATGATATATCTTATTATATTAGAATGTTTTATATGTGTATATACAGAAATTTCCAAAAAAAAAAATCACAAAAATTGCAAAAGAATAAAAATCGCGATTTTTATTTTAAATCCCATCGATTAAAACGATTAAATCGTTTAAATCCCGATTTTTTATCGCGATTTAAATCTCTTTGTTTGAACTATGACGACACCCATGCTCGACCACACCTATTGGGGACCTACACACATGGCATGATTATGTTGAGAGATTATATCAGGTACCTGGGCAACCTCCCATTACCTAGCCACTTGAGCCTCTCCCTACTAGTTCTTCTCTCTTCACAGCAAAGATGGTTGAGAGGGCCATAGGACGACTACGACATGGACGTTCGACAGAGCACACGGGATTGCAGAGCAAGCATCTCATATACGCAACCTCCACTATAGCCCCGTTGATTGCACATGTCTTCAACCGGGCGATAGGGGAGGGCTTCCCAGAGGAGTGGACTATGCACACCATTGTGCCTCTCCACAAATCTGGCGACACCCTGCAGGGAACTACAGGACCATCATGATTCGTCACACCATGGCCAAACTATACGGTGCCATACTTGAGGCAGAGCTCAGCTCATATGCAGAGACTGAGGGGCTACGAGCACGAGGCCAGGCAGGTTTTCGCCGAGCTTTCTCTACTATTGATCACATCTTCGTTTTGTGTTGCCTCATTGATGGGGCAAGGGTGCGGAAGAAGAGGTTATATTGCTGCTTTGTGGACTTCTGCAAAGCTTTTGATACAGTGCCACGAGAGACTCTTCTGATGCCTCCAGAGCTTGAGAGTACCATCAGGGATGATTTGGGCCATCTATGCACTCTACGAGCGGGTGATTGGGAGGGTACAGTGTCTAGGAGGTATGTCTGAGACCATTGCTAGCACCATCGGTGTTAAGCAAGGCTGCCCACTCTCCCCCACTCTATTTGGTCTCTACATCGACAAGATTGAGGACTACATTCTCCAAGCGAGAGGAGATGGTGCAAACCTCGCAAGTACACATGTTCACATTTTATTATATGCCGATGACATTGTATTGATTTCAGAGTCACCCGAGGGATTACAGTGCCACTTGGATGCCCTTGATGAGTTTTGTACACAGAGGGGCTTGACAGTAAACCTTGGCAAGACCAAGGTCCTGATCTTCCACACCTCCCCCATGGTGAGGAATGGAGAAGGATTCGAAGTTGGCGGTGGACAGATTGAGGTGGTCACTTCCTATGTCTACCTCCGAGTCACATTCACGAGCTTGTCTGGCCCCTTCACCATGCGACAGGCAGCCACCGATAGACTCACACGAGGATATGCAGCTTTAGCCATGTTAGAGCGGAGATGTCACCAGGCACACTTCTGGGAGCCCCGCATGAAGGGGTGGTTATTTGACACATTAGACCAGCTATGATGTATGCTTCGAGAGTTTGGGCCCCGGGCCTCACAGTCACCCAGTGGAGTGCGATCGAGAGGCCACAGGTACGTATGATCTCGCGACTATTTTGCGGGAAACAGTTAGTGCCACATGAAATCATCACGGCAGAGCTAGCTGCACCACCCATGGTAGTAGATGCACTATTTCAGCTTTATTCAGATGATGACTACAGACAGACTCACACATAGAGCTTTTGAGGCATCTATACAGATATCAGAGTCTGGATATGAGAGAGCTTGGTACACTCAGGGTAGAGACTGGCTTGATAGTCATGGACTTGATATGGACAGATTGCCTCCTTTTCAGTATGACCCACACTCACCCCACATCCACCTCTCTCGTCACGAGAGGAATGTTGTGCTCACACAAGATCTCTGGCAGCTCTACATTAGTCAGACATGGCACACACCACATATGGGATCGAGACTATCACACTACCGAGACTAGTTCTTAGACATACTAGCGGACGGTTTTATCCAGCGACCACCCTACATGGATACTTACATGCCTCATACCTTGAGGGTAGCGATTCGCCAGTTGGGAGTCTCATCACACCGACTAGAGATTGAGATGGGCAGAGCTGTAGACATTCCCAGAGAGTAGCGCATATGCAGGGTATGCAGAGTAGACATGGAGGATGAGGAGCACTTTGTATGCAGATGTAGCGCATATGATGACATCAGAGGCAGATGCGAGACTCTGTTTGCAGGGCAGCCCACCCTCCGAGAGATCATGGACTCTAGAGACCAGCGACAACGCGGACGATTCTTACTAGAGATAATGAGTCACAGAGATTCCCTACTCCAGCCTATTGTAGCAGCCCATACAGGAGGGAGACAGAGTCAGCTCACTGACTTCTTTATTCCACAACGTGGAGCAGCCCTCGCCCCCTCAGCTCACACATCGAGAGGGGTGACCCTAGAGCAGGCTCAGACCTCTCTAGCTAGGAGACGACCCTGTGTTGTAGGATCTTGGGCTCCGAGACTTCACCGACACCAGATTGCACAGATCCAGGCCCGTGACCATCGCGCCATGGAGGAGAGACGATCCCACATGATGGCTGACCCCGTTGCAGCCATGAGGGTGGCCCTGACTCCACCTCCACCTATGTATCACATCTTACACCCGCCCACTAGCACAGGATGGAGCTAGTTAGTCGTTTCAGATGCATTTCCATGCTTCTTGTACTACCCTTTTTGCATATAGATTATCATAGATCTCGGCGCTCGCAATCCATACACCCCCCACTTCCATGGGTATCTCCACATGCACACTACGGAGATCTATATCAGCTTTACCAGTTTTTTAAGTACTTTTTTCTTTTCTGATTGACAGAAGATACACCCATGTACATCGATTTGTCTCATAGGCCGAGTTCGGCCTCCTAATAGACGTAAAAACTCTCTCTCTCTCTCTCTCTCTCTCTCTCTCTCTCTCTCTCTCTCTCTCTCTCTCTCTCTCTCTCTCTCTCTCTCTCTCTCTCTCTCTCTCTCTCTCTCTCAACCTCATAACCCATAACCCTTAACAATGTCTTCCTCCTGCCCTTCCTAACTTCTCAAGTACAAATAGAAGAGGAAAATGGCTCGATTAGAAAGAAAAGAGGTGGAAGAGATGATCTGTAAAGCTATCAGAGAAGTAAAGAAAGAGGCAGACAGAGCACTAAACCAAGAAATGAGAAAGGCCTTCGAAAAGATCAAAGCTTTGGAAGAGCAAATCAAAGACACCAAAGAAGAGCAAGAAATGGAGACACTGAAGGAGAGAGAACTATGGCTAAAGAGGCAACAAGATTGGGTAGAAGAAAAAAAGATCATGCAAGAACAAATCGAGGCCCTCAAAGCATCAATAGCCTCCATCGGCCCGGAAGAAGGTGAACTTAGAGAACACACAAGAGAAGCACTTAGAATGGAGCTAACTCAAGCCTTGACTGCAAGCATTGACACCAAACTCGAAGCAACCAAAGAAGGATGGGTTGAAGTAGTGAAAAAAAACATCAAAAAAGAGGCAAAAGAAGAAGCACAAAAAGAAGAAGCTCTCATTGTACACACCACCATTGAGGAGGAGAGGATGCGACGAGCTCGACGTCTGAATGTACGAGTCACAGGTATATTAGAAAACGAAGGCTCCAACCCAGAGATGGATGGGAAGACACTATGTAAAAAACTTGGTTACAAGGAAGAGGAGGCACTCCCATTCATCAAATGTTGGAGAGCAGGAAAAGATCTTTCAAAAAAGAGAGCTCTCATTTTGCAGTTCCCCTCTGAAACAGTGAGATCCACCTTCATTTGCAAAAGAGTGGTTTTGAGGGGGCTTGAAGGCCCGCCTATTTACCTAGATGATGATCTCACACCCATGCAAGTAGCACATCGTCGTGCATGCATGCCAAGAGTACACGAGGCTCGTAGGGAGGGGAGAAAGGCTTCATACAGAGATGGTAGGGTCATCATTGATGGCAAAGCCGTACTATAGGGATTCGCGGCCTGTGAGACAGTTGAGGAGATACATCTTGCAGTGTGGAACTGCAATGGCGATTTATGGACACATCCAGAGAGGCTTGAGGAGGTGAGCAAAGATAGAGATATTATTTTGTTGACAGAGACACATGAGAGCCCCGATAGGAGCCTACCTCGGGTGCATGGCTTCCAGTGGGAGTCTATACACAGAGATTGTACACGCCACCACACTACCATAGGATCAGGGGGAGTAGCGATACTCTTCAGAGATGGACTTCAGAGCAGGATACACATCGTCGCACGAGACTCACAGGCCAGATACCTTTGGATCCGATTACACCTCTCACAGGAGAGGACCATCTATATTGCACTATGCTATTTTGCACCCTCTGGCTCCCGATTCTCTGTCATGGATCAGGAGGAGGGCTCACCTTATACTTGTCTATCAGAGGAGATCACTGAGTACTCTACTCTAGGAGAAGTCTTCCTCATGGGGGACTTCAATGCCAGGACTGGTAGCGATCAATGCGAGGCTTTTGACTCAGGGGATCCAGTCATACTACCCACTCTAGAGGAGGGATCTATGGCGCGAGTTTCAGATGATTCTACACGCACACTCTACGGTACCCACCTACTCAGACTCGGGTCCAGGCATCGCCTCGTTATTTATAACGGGATGAGACAGTGGCCTATGTCAGGGAGATTGACATGCATACCGCACTCAGTTACAGATGGAGGAGGGAGTATCGTAGATTATATCATGGGACCCAAGGAGGCCACCCACCTATTCAGTTCCTTCACCATCCCACCTATACCCATTGGAGCAGATCACGCATATCTTGCACTATCCCTCAAGGGGGACATTCACACACACACACACCCGTGACACATCCCCCACACACTACCATCCACTTCACACACGAGCTTGCTCACATATACTCAGCCCGAGTTGAGGAAAGCCTTCTTTTGCTTCATCCTGATACCCCACTACCTATACTTACCTCACATATAACATCCATCCTTCAGACATCAGCCATCGGTTCATTCCCACACACCACCCATTCTAGTCACACACCTCCCCCAGGGACCATGCCGCAGAATCCTTGGTATGATGATGAGTGCAGGAGTCTCCACCGTCGACTACGAGCTAAGAGAGCATTGGGAGAGATCACAGAGATTGATGCTAGAAGACATATGAAGACCCTCACACGCCGAAAGAGACGGGCCTTCGAGGAGGCACAGGAGCTTGAGCTATACCATTTACTTATGAGCAGGGATTGCACTGTTGCATGGCGCACACTACGAGAGCCACGACCAACCACACCTATTGGAGATCCACAGATTTGGCACGAGTATGCTGAGAGACTATATGAGATACCTGGACAGCCTCCCATCCCCCAACCACCTGGACCACGCCCTACTCGTTCCTCTTTCTTCACAGCAAAGATGATCCAGAGGGCCATTGAGCGGCTACAGCATGGGCGTTCGACTGACCACACGGGACTGCAGAGTGAGCACCTCATATATACCGGCCCCACTATAGCTCCATTGATTGCACATGTCTTCAATCGGGCTATAGGGGAGGGCTTCCCAGAGGAGTGGACGAAGAACATCATTGTACCCATTCACAAATCTGGGGATACCTTGGACCCAAGGAACTACAGGACTATCATGATTGGTCACACCATGGCCAAGCTTTATGGGACGGTTCTCGAGATAGAGCTCAGCTCTTATGCAGAGATGGAAGGGCTACGAGCACGTGGTCAGGCAGGGTTCCGACGGGCTTTCTCCACTATTGATCACATCTTCATTCTGCATTGCCTCATTGATGGGGCAAAGATACGGAAGAAGAGATTATATTGCTGCTTTGTGGATTTCCGCAAAGCCTTCGATACTGTGCCACGGGAGAAGCTTTTTCGGAGACTCCATAGCTTGGGGATACCATCAGAGATGATTTGGGCCATCTACACACTCTATGAGCGGGTGATTGGGAGGGTTCGATGCCCGAGGGGACTATCAGAGGCCATTGCTAGCACAGTGGGTGTTAAGCAAGGCTGCCCACTCTCTCCCACTCTCTTCGGGCTCTACATCGACGAGATTGAGGACTACATTCTCCGAGCTGGAGGGGAGGGTGCAGACCTTGGAGGTACACAGGTCCACATTTTATTATATGCAGATGATATTGTATTGATTTCAGAGTCACCCGAGGGATTACAGCACCACCTAGATGCCCTCCATGAGTTTTGCACACAGAGAGGCCTGACAGTAAACCTTGGCAAGACCAAGGTCATGATCTTCCACACCTCCCCCATGGTGAGGAATGGAGCAGCATTCACAGTTGGAAGTGGACAGATTGAGGTGGTCACTTCCTATGTCTACCTCGGAGTCACATTCACGAGCTTGTATGGCCCCTTCAGCATGAGACAGGCAGCCACCGATAGACTCACACGAGGATATGCAGCCTTAGCCATGTTAGAGCGGAGATGTCACCAGGCACACTTCCAGGAGCCCCGCACAAAGGGGTGGCTATTTGACACACTAGTGAGACCAGCTATGATGTATGCTTCGACAGTTTGGGCACCAGGCCTCAGGGCAGAGCTAGCTGCACCACCCATGGTAGTAGATGCACTATTCCAGACTATCTCCTTTATTCAGAGGGTGAGGGAGCTCCCTACAGAAAGACTCACACATAGAGCTTTTGAGGCATCTATACAGATATCAGAGTCGGGATATGAGAGAGCTTGGTACACTCAGGTTAGAGCATGGTTTGATAGTCATGGACTTGATATGGATAGATTGCCGCCTTTTCAGTATGATCCAGACTCACCTCACATCCACCTCTCTTGTCATGAGAGGAATCTTGTGCTCAGACAGGACCTTTGGCAGCTCTACATTAGTCAGACATGGCACACACCACACATGGGATCGAGACTATCGCACTATCGAGACCAGTTCTTGGACATACTAGTGGATGGTTTCATCCAGCGACCACGCTACATGGATACCTACATGCCTCATAGCTCGAGGGTGGCTATTGGACAGTTGAGGGTCTCATCACACCGACTAGAGATCGAGATAGGAAGAGCCACAGACATTCCCCGAGAGGAGCGGCTATGCAGGATATGCAGAGTAGAGATGGAGGATGAGGAGCATTTTGTTTGCAGATGTAGCGCATATGATGACATTAGAGGCAGATACGAGACTCTGTTTACAGGGCAGCCCACCCTCCGAGAGATCATGGGCTCTAGAGATCAGCGACAGCTCGGGCGATTCTTACTAGAGATTCAGAGTCACAGAGATTCTCTCCTCCAGCCTACTGCAGCTTCCCAGACACGAGGGAGACAGAGTCAGCTCACTGACTTCTTCATTGCACGACGTGCAGCAGCCCTCCGCCCCTTAGCTCACACATCGAGAGGGGTGACTCTTCGGCAGACTCAGACCTCTCGAGCTAGGAGACGACCCCGTGCTATAGGATATCGGGCCCTCAAACTTCACAGACACCAGATCGCAGACATCCAGGCTCGTGACCATCGCGCCATGGAGGAGAGACGATCCCGGATGATGGCAGATCCCGCTGTAGCCATCAAGGCGGCCTTGACTCCACCTCCACCCATGTACCACATCTTACACCCGCTCACTAGTACAGGATGGAGCTAGTTAGTCGTTCAGATGCATTATCATGCTTGTACTACCCTTTTGCATATAGGCTATAGATATAGCACTCCATTCACCGTCCCCCCCCTCCCACTTTCATGGGTATCTCTACATGCATACTACAGAGATCTATATCAGCCTTGCCATCTTTTTTTCAGTACTTTTATCTTTTCCGATTGACAGAAGATACACCCATGTACATTGATTTGTCTCATAGGCCGAGTTCGGCCTCCTAATAGACGTAAAAACACTTTCTTTCTTTCTCTCTCTCTCTCTCTCTCTCTCTCTCTCTCTCTCTCTCTCTCTCTCTCTCTCTCTCTCTCTCTCTCTCTCTCTCTCTCTCTCTCTCTCTCTCTCTCTCTCTCTCTCTCTCTCTCTCTCTCTCTCTCTCTCTCTCTCTCTCTCTCTCTCTCTCTCTCTCTCTCTCTCTCTCTCTCTCTCTCCCTCCCTCCCTCCCTCCCTCCATACCTCCAGGACAGTACGCCATCGCGTCTCTTTCACAGCAGCTGGAGGACAGATAGAGGTAGTGGACTCCTACGTCTACCTAGGTATCACCTTCTCGGGCAGCACAGGGGTATTCTCCATGGCACAGGCTGCGAGAGATAGATTGACGCGAGGATATGCGGCACTCGCAGGATTGGAGAGACGCTGCTTTCAGACACATTTTCAGGAGCCCCGGACTAAGGGGTGGCTCTTTGACACTCTAGTGACACCCGCGTTGATGTACGCAGCAGCAGTATGGGCACCAGGGATCACAGAGGCGATGTTGACGCAGATTGAGAGGCCCCATATCACCATGATATCACGCTTGCTGCGCAGCAAGCCCTCCGTTCCACATGACATTATACGAGCTGAGCTTGGCACACCACCGATGCTAGTGGAGGCCCTCTTCCAGTTGGTGACCTTTATTCTGAGAGTCAGAGAGCTCCCCACTAGCCGACTCACCAGGCTTGCATTTGAGAGCTCTAGACATTTGGCAGAGACAGGGCATGAGAGAGTATGGTATGCACAGACTTACCGATGGTTAGCAGACCATGGCATGAGCATTACGGATCTCCCCCCTTTTCAGTATGACCTCTCTTCCCCCCACATTACCCTCTCTCGTTCGGAGAGGAATAGGATCATCCGTCAGGACCTACTACAGATACACGTCAGGGAGACATGGATAGCACCACGGGAGCCTCTTCCCACAAAGAGGCAACACTACAGAGAGCACTTCCTGACTGTGACAGCGGATGGTTTCATTCAGAGACCACGATACATGGATACATATATGGCACCAGCTGAGAGAGTGGCCATTGGGCAGCTCAGAGTATCATCACACCAGCTCGAGATTGAGATTGGACGAGCCACACATACCCCCAGGGATGAGCGATTATGCAGGATATGTAGAGAGGAGGTGGAAGACGAGGAGCACTACACATGTAGATGCCAGGCATATGAGGACATCAGAGACCGCTACTCACAGCTCTTCAGGGGGCCTAGAGAGATCAGGGCTTTATTGGGGACAGAGGACCAGTGCCCTCTAGGTCGTTTCCTAGTAGAGCTCCAGCACCGCCGCGCATCACTCCTCCAGCAACAGATGGAGATACACCTGGCCCCCCCCCCCCTCAGACTTATATTACAGATTTTTTCAGACCCACATACACTCG
The DNA here is from genome assembly GCA_020310875.1 of Ceratopteris richardii. Classification (NCBI taxonomy): domain Eukaryota; kingdom Viridiplantae; phylum Streptophyta; class Polypodiopsida; order Polypodiales; family Pteridaceae; genus Ceratopteris; species Ceratopteris richardii. The sequence continues at coordinate 4,586,825 of CM035420.1, forward strand.
AGGGCCGAGCTCGATGCGGGGTGTCACATTACACAAAGCAGAGGAGCTTAGACGACAGCGTCGACGACCGAGACCCCTTGTCCGGAGAGCTCGTCCACATCAAAGAGAGATTCAGGTGATTCACGCACGCCATGACATGGAGATACAAAGACGTCAGCAGCGCACCCCTATCGATTTGGACGCCCATAGCATTTTGAGGATCGCCATGATGCCTTACCTACCGATGCATTATATCCTACACCCACTCCAGGCATTTAGGGGGTTGTGATACCATCGAGCCTCCCCTCCCTATGCATATCATATTTGTATCTCACCCATTGACCATATAGAGTGCATACCCATAGCACCCCACAGCCTTGATGCAAGCTACTATCTGTCCTTTTATACCCGTTTGCAGTACTCACACTTTATTTTCGTTTTGGATCACAGTGGATTGGATCATACTGATGTATATGTTTTGTCTCATAGGCCGATTTTGGCCTCTAATAACGTTAAAAAGTCTCTCTCTCTCTCTCTCTCTCTCTCTCTCTCTCTCTCTCTCTCTCTCTCTCTCTCTCTCTCTCTCTCTCTCTCTCTCTCTCTCTCTCTCTCTCTCTCTCTCTCTCTCTCTCTCTCTCTCTCTCTCTCTCTCTCTCTCTCTCTCTCTCTCTCTCTCTCTCTCTCTCTCTCTCTCTCTCTCTCTCTCTCTCTCTCTCTCTCTCTCTCTCTCTCTCTCTCTCTCTCTCTCTCTCTCTCTCTCTCTCTCTCTCTCTCTCTCTCTCTCTCTCTCTCTCTCTCTCTCTCTCAGATGAGGCAAGGAGGAGAGACTTTCTCAGACGACGGGCGGTACTACGCACTACACCGGGCACCCCCATCTATTTGGATGACGACCTCACACGGATGCAGGTAGAGCACATACGGGCATGCATGCCACGTGTCCTCCAGGCCTGACGAGAGGGACGTCGTGCCCTCTACAGAGACGGTCGGATCATCATTGATGGACGGCCCATTGACTAGGGATTCGCGGCCTATGAGACAATACAGCAGGAGGTGCACATTGCAGTCTCGAACTGCAATGGATCTTTATGGACACATCCAGGGCGCCTCGAGGAGGTGATGGAGGGCAGAGACATTATCTTCTTGACAGAGACACACGAGAGCCCGTGGAGGAGCCTACCGAGGATTGAGGGCTATATGTGGGAGTCAGCTCACCGCCGTCAGATGAGACAGCACACCACACGAGGATCAGGAGGAGTAGCCGTGCTCTATAGACAGTCGTTACAGCACAGGGTGCAGGTGGTAGCCAGAGACCCAAAGGCACGTTTCATGTGGATACGCTTGCAGCTATCAGAGGAGAGAGCAGCGTACTTCGCCGTATGCTATATTGCACCCATTGGTTCACGCTTCACACATTCCCCTGAGCAGCCATCAGGAGGGGAGGGACCAGACACCACATCGCCATATGACTGCCTCAGTGACACGATTATGGAGTATACCGGGATGGGTGAAGTCTTCCTTGTAGGAGACTTCAATGCCCGCACTCAGAGCCACCAGTGTGATATCTACGACTTTGACGACCTTGAGATGCTTCGTACCATAGAGGACATGCCTACACTCAGAGCCTCAGCCGACACCGCCACACCCACCTTATATGGCCGACACTTACTCCAGATGGGAGCAGCACACCGTCTCGTTATATATAATGGGATGGGGAGCTGGCCCACCTCGCACGGTCTCACCTGCATTCCACCCACGACACCACAGGGGGGCAGTGTGGTAGACTATGTTATCGGGCCCCCGGAGGCGACACATCTGATCACCTCATTCACTATCCCACCCTTACCGATTGGAGCTGATCACGCATATCTTGCCCTATCCATTCGCGGCTCACCATGCATACCCAACCCCATCACCACACAGCCACGAGCCCGTACCACCATTCACTTTAGACATGAGCTAGCACATATCTATAGCTCCCATGTTCGAGAGCGCATCTACTCCCTTGATCCCTCTGCCTCCTTGGACACCCTCACCGCCCACTTCTCCTCGATCCTCCATACATATGCTACTCTCAGCCTCCCATACACCACCCACAGCACTGCACATCCGACACGGCTGGGGCATACACCCCAGAATAGATGGTACGATGAGGAGTGTAGGCGACTATACCGACATCTCAGAGCACAGAGTATCTTGGGATCCATCACAGAGAGGGAGGCACGACGACAGATGCGAGCCCTCACACGCCGGAAGCGGCGAGCTTTCAAAGAGTGACAGGAGGCAGAGTTAATCGACCTTCTCATGAGTAGGGATTGTGCCACCGCGTGGAGGGCACTACGTGAGCCACGTCCACCTACACCCATAGCCGATCCTTCGACTTGGCACACCTACGCCCAGAGGTTATATGACGTCCCAGGACAGCCACCATTACCGATTCCTTCCACACCGCGTCCGGTGATATCCACCCTCTTCACAGCAGGCATGGTACGACAGGCCATCCATAGGCTACAGCATGGCCGTTCAGCAGACCACACGGGGCTACATGGAGAGCACTTTATATACGCAGCAGATGTAGTTTCCCACTTGATCGCCCATCTCTTCAACCGTGCTCTGGTTGAGCGATTACCCGACTCATGGACTATGCATACCATTACGCCTATCCATAAGTCCGGCGATATGATGGACCCAGGGAACTACAGGACTATTATGATAGGCCATATCCTGGCCAAGATCTATGGGGCAGTACTAGAGGCAGAGCTCAGTACACACGCTGAGGCAACGGGGATCAGAGCACCCGGCCAGGCAGGCTTCCGCCGCACTTTCTCCACCATCGACCACATCTTCGTGCTTCGTTGCTTGATTGAGAGCGCGAAGGCGAGGAAGCAGAGACTATACTGTTGCTTTGTGGATTTCCGCAAAGCCTTCAACATGGTCCCTCGAGAGAGACTACTACGGAGGCTCCAGGAGTTACAGCTTCCATCACACATGCTATGGGCCATCCACGCTTTGTATGCACGAGTCACAGGCAGGGTACGCTGCCCCGGCGGTCTATCAGACAGACTTGTTAGCACCATTGGTGTGAAACAAGGTTGCCCCCTCTCACCCACTCTCTTCGGTCTCTACATCGACGAGATCACGGAGTATATACAGCGACCAGGAGGGAGAGGAGGAGACATCGGAGGTACGCCAGTACATATCCTATTATATGCTGATGACATTGTCCTCCTCTCAGAGTCACAGGAGGGGTTGCAGTCACATTTACAGGCGCTCGATACCTTTTGCATGGAGAGAGGACTCACAGTGAACCTTGGCAAGACCAAGGTCATGATCTTCCATACCTCCAGGACAGTACGCCATCGCGCCTCTTTCACAGCAGCCGGAGGACAGATAGAGGTAGTGGACTCCTACGTCTACCTAGGTATCACCTTCTCGGGCAGCACAGGGGTATTCTCCATGGCACATGCTGCGAGAGATAGATTGACGCGAGGTTATGCGGCACCTGCAGGATTGGAGAGACGCTGCTTTCAGACACATTTTCAGGAGCCCCGGACTAAGGGGTGGCTCTTTGACACTCTAGTGACACCCGCATTGATGTACGCAGCAGCAGTATGGGCACTAGGGATCACAGAGGCGATGTGGACGCAGATTGAGAGGCCCCAGATCACCGTGATATCACGCTTGCTGCGCAGCAAGCCCTCCGTTCCACATGACATTATACGAGCTGAGCTTGGCACACCACCGATGCTAGTGGAGGCCCTCTTCTAGTTGGTGACCTTTATTCTGAGAGTTAGAGAGCTCCCCACTAGCCGACTCACCAGGCTTGCATTTGAGAGCTCTAGACATTTGGCAGAGACAGGGCATGAGAGAGTATGGTATGCACAGACTTACCGATGGTTAGCAGACCATGGCATGAGCATTACGGATCTCCCCCCTTTTCAGTATGACCTCTCTTCCCCCCACATTACCCTCTCTCGTTCGGAGAGGAATAGGATCATCCGTCAGGACCTACTACAGATACACGTCAAGGAGACATGGATAGCACCACGAGAGCCTCTTCCCACAAAGAGGCAACACTACAGAGAGCACTTCCTAACTATGACAGCAGATGGTTTCATTCAGAGACCACGATACATGGATACATATATGGCACCAGCTGAGAGAGTAGCCATTGGGCAGCTCAGAGTATCATCACACCAGCTCGAGATTGAGATTGGGCGAGCCACACATACCCCCAGGGATGAGCGATTATGAAGGATATGTAGAGAGGCGGTGGAGGACGAGGAGCACTACACATGTAGATGCCAGGCACATGAGGACATCAGAGACCGCTACCCACAGCTCTTCAGGGGGCCTAGAGAGATCAGGGCTTTATTGGGGACAGAGGACCAGCGCCCTCTAGGTCGTTTCCTAGTAGAGCTCCAGCACCCACCGCGCATCACTCCTCCAGCAGCAGATGGAGATACACCTGGCCCCCCCCCTCAGACTCATATTACAGATTTTTTCAGACCCACATACACTCGAGGGCCCAGCTCGATGCGGGGTGTCACATTACACAGAGCAGAGGAGCTTAGACGACAGCGTCGACGACCGAGACCCCTTGTCCGGAGAGCTCGTCCACATCATAGAGAGATTCAGGCGATTCACGCACGCCATAACATGGAGATACACAGACGTCAGCAGCGCACCCCTATCGATTTGGACGCCCAGAGCATTTTGAGGATCGTCATGATGCCTTACCCACCGATGCATTATATCCTACACCCACTCCAGGCATTTAGGGGGTTGTGACACCATCGAGCCTCCCCTCCCTATGCATATCATGTTTGTATCTCACCCATTGAGCATATAGAGTGCATACCCATAGCACCCCACACCCTTGATGCCAGCTACTATCCCTCCTTTTATACCCGTTTGTAGTACTCACACTTTATTTTCGTTTTGGATCACAGTGGATTGGATCATACTGATGTATATGTTTTGTCTCATAGGCTGATTTTGGCCTCTAATAGACGTTAAAAAGTCTTTCTTTCTTTCTTTCTTTCTCTCTCTCTAGGACGAGGGCTTCATCGAGATTCCGAGAAACATGCAGACATATCTACCCCACCACCTTCCAGTCGTCATTGGGCAGCTCCAGGTTTCATCACATCAGCTCGAGATTGAGAGGGGTCGATCCAAGGGAGTCCCCCGTGAGGAGAGGTGGTGCCCAATATGCGAGACAGAGGTAGAGAGTGAGGAGCATTTTGTTATCAGATGCCCAACATACTTAGACCTACGAGCACAATTCCAGATAGAGGAGTCACTTCCGTTATGCATGACTATGGGAGACCAGCGACGCTTGGGACGCTTCCTCGCAGCAGCATACGAGAGGCGAGATCGGTCACTCCAGCCCACACATCAGCCACGAGTGAGTACGCAGCAGACCATTACCCAGTTTTTTCAGTGAGCTCAGCTACATCAGAGAGGTCCATCTATAGGGCTCACACTCCACCAGGCAGCAGGACAGAGAGCACGGCGTCGACCACGCATGGGCAGATATCATCGACCACGACTATGTCAGGAGGATATCTCACGCATCAGGACAGCCTACGACCACATGATGGAGCATAGGCGCACCACCACCCCATGGGTTGTCTTCCTTCAAGAGGCACTCAGACCACCCCCGATGTACCACATACTACACCCACCTCCACCCATTCACCAGTAGCTAGGGTGTTTTACTCACACTTTTACTCACATGTCCCCCATGTATTCGGTGGCCACTATCTGCGGAGTCAGAGCCACGTCTTCCCATCCTTTTCCAGCCTTATATATCTATGTGTCGCGATATACCTTTTATTTCATTTCATCCTCTACACAGGGTTACTACACTTGTACATGGTTTTTTGTCTCATAGGCCAAGTTTGGCCTCCAGAAGACGTTAATATGACTCTCTCTCTCTCTCTCTCTCTCTCTCTCTCTCTCTCTCTCTCTCTCTCTCTCTCTCTCTCTCTCTCTCTCTCTCTCTCTCTCTCTCTCTCTCTCTCTCTCTCTCTCTCTCTCTCTCTCTCTCTCTCTCTCTCTCTCTCTCTGGGGGGACCGATCCGAGATAGAGACTCACCATACACAGCGCTTTCAGATGAGATACTACATTACAGCACACTAGGTGAAGTCTTCCTTATGGGGGACTTCAATGGCCGCACTCAGTCGCATCAGTGCGAGGCATACGACATGGACCACCCACAGATCATGAGGGCCAGAGACCCCGATGAGATTAGCACGAGCAGGGTATCAGCAGATACGGGTCAGGACACCACCGGCTATGGCAGACATCTACTCGAGCTAGGCAGCCGACATCATCTCGTTATATATAACGGGATGAATCGTTGGCCAGGTTCAGGCGGATTTACTTGCTTCCCTCACGGGGGAGGTGAGAGCACAGTCGACTACATTTTGGGTACTACCTCTGGAGCTTCACTCATCCCTTCACTTAGTATTGGACGACGCCCACTCGGTGCTGACCACACATTTATCACATTCACACTCTCATCTCCGATTCCATTAGACCCTCCCTCACCCACTGAGATACATACCACGATACACTTCACACACGAGCTCTCACATGTTTATGCACACCATTTACAAACCCGCCTACTCTCCCTTGATCCATTCTCACCTTTGGACACACTTACATCACATATCACCTCCATCCTACAGGACTCAGCTCTTCGCAGCTTCCCACACCGCACACATAGGCACCCTCCACGCACAGGATCCATGCCCCAGAACCGCTGGTATGATGCAGATTGTCGTGAGCTACGGAAGCACCTACGGATTTTAGAGCATAGAGGAGATATTACACACACACAGGCACAGCGTCGCATGCAGAGCCTTACTCGCCGCAAACGGCGGGACTGGGAGGAGAGACAGTATTGGGATATTTACCATTTGCTCATGAGTCGAGACAGTGCAGTGGCATGGCGACATTTGAGAGAGAGGAGACAGCAGACACCTATCCGAGACCCGAGCACTTGGCATAGCTATGCACGGGGCCTATACGAGATCCCAGGCCAGCCTCCCATTCCCAGACCGCACAGCTCACGTCCTACTACCTTTGACTTCTTCACACCCACTATGGTTGGACGCGCTATTGCCCGGCTGCAGCATGGCAGGGCCCATGATCATTTCGGTTTACAGGCAGAGCACCTCATCTATGGAGGCACGACTCTCGCACCGCTCATTGCCCATCTCTTCAACCGTGCATTGGTTGAAGGGTTCCCAGACTCATGGACTGAGCACACCATAGTGCCCATTCATAAGTCGGGTGATACTATGGATCCAGGTACATACCGGACGATCATGATTGGCCCTATATTGGCCAAGTTATATGGGGCGGTACTAGAGACAGAGTTGAGTACTCTCGCTGAGAGGAAGGGCATCAGGGCTCCAGGACAGGCAGGTTTCAGACGAGATTACTCTACCATTGACCACATCTTCACTCTGAGATGCCTGATCGACCAAGCCAGGGTGAGGAAGAGGAGATTATATTGTTGCTTTGTGGACTTTCGCAAAGCATTTGACACTATTCCCAGGGATCGACTCTTCAGACGACTCCTTGACATCGGAGCTCCGGAGGAGATGATATGGGGGATCTACGCCTTATACGAGAGAGTATCCGGTAGAGTCAGATGTCCAGGGGGCTTATCTGATCCACTTACTAGCACTATCGGGGTGAAGCAAGGATGCCCTCTCTCACCCACCCTCTTTGGTCTCTACATTGATGAGATAGTGGATTTCATACAGCAGCAGGGGGGAGATGGCATTGAGGTACACGGGTCCACTGTCCATATTCTTTTATACGCTGATGATATTGTATTGGTTTCAGAGTCTGCAGAAGGTCTACAGCATCATCTACACGGCCTAGATGACTTTTGCAGACACGGAGGGTTATCTGTGAACCTTGGTAAAACCAAGGTCTTGATCTTTCATACATCAGCACAGGTACGCAGACATAGTTTGTTCACAGCAGCAGGTGGACCGATCGAGGTGGTCGGATCATATGTTTACTTGGGGGTGACATTTACAGCAGCATCAGGGGTCTTCTCTATGGCTCAGGCAGCCCGTGACCGCATCACACGTGGGTACGCAGCACTAGCTTTGATGGAGAGACAGTGCCACCATGCATATTTTCAGGAGCCACGCACAAAGGGGTGGCTCTTTGACACTTTGGTTACGCCAGCGCTCATGTATGGGGCAGCCATATGGGGACCAGGATTAGCTACATCAGTATGGACAGCATTAGAGAGGCCACAGATCCTCATGATTGCCAGACTTATCCGCAGCAAGCCTTCAGTACCACATGATATCATTAGAGCAGAGCTCGCTGCACCACCGATGCTAGTTGAGGCACTATTCCAGACGGTATGCCTATTACACAGACTTCGAGGCATGGATACAGAGCGCATTGCTTATCGTGCTTTCGAGGCATCACGTGATATGGCATTAGCAGGCGACACCTCCTCATGGTATGCACAGACACGAGACTGGCTTGCCCACCATGGCTTTGACATAGACAGGCTACCACCACTACAGTACGACTCTCATGCACCCACCTACTCGCTCTCTCATCAAGAGAGGAATAGGATCATTCGTCAGGAGATATGGCATACATACATACAGAGGACATGGGTGAGCCCTAGGGGTACATTGCCACCGAAAATGCTCTACTACCGCGAGCATTTTCTACATATATCGGGCACGGGCTTCATCGAGATTCCGAGATACATGCAGACCTACCTTCCCCACCACCCACGAGTCGTCATTGGGCAGCTCCGGGTTTCATCACATCAGCTCGAGATTGAGAGGGGTCGGTCCAGGGGAGTCCCCCGTGAGGAGAGGTGGTGCCCAGTATGCCAGACAGAGGTAGAGAGTGAAGAGCATTTTGTTATCAGATGTCCAGCATACATAGACCTACGAGCACAGTTCCAGATCGAGGAGTCATTCCAGCTGTGCATGACTATGGGAGACCAGAGACGCTTGGGACGCTTTCTCACAGCAGCATACGAGAGGCGAGAGCAGTCACTACAGCCCATACATCAGACACGGGTGAGTACCCAGCAGACCATTACCCAGTTCTTTCAGCGAGTTGAGCTACATCAGAGAGGTCCATCTATAGGGCTCACGCTCCACCAGGCAGCAGCACAGAGAGCACAGCGCCGACCACGCATGGGCGGATATCGTCGACCACGACTATATCAGGAGGATATCTCACGCATCAGGATTGCCTACGACCACATGATGGAGCATAGGCGTACCACCACCCCCTGGGTTGTCTTCCTTCAGGAGGCACTCAGACGACCACCGATGTACCACATACTACACCCACCTCCACCCATCACCAGTAGCTAGGGCGTTTTACTCACATTTTGGACCCCCCCCATGTATTAGGTGGCCACTATCTGCAGAGTCAGAGCCACATCTCCCCAGCCTTTTCCAGCCCTATATAGCTTTGTGTAGCGATATACTTTTTATTTCATTTTATCTTCTACACAGGGTTACTACACTTGTACATGGTTTTTGTCTCATAGGTCAAGTTTGGCCTCCAGAAGACGTTAATATGACTTTCTTTCTTTCTTTCTTTCTCTCTCTCTCTCTCTCTCTCTCTCTCTCTCTCTCTCTCTCTCTCTCTCTCTCTCTCTCTCTCTCTCTCTCTCTCTCTCTCTCTCTCTCTCTCTCTCTCTCTCTCTCTCTCTCTCTCTCTCTCTCTCTCTCTCTCTCTCTCTCTCTCTCTCTCTCTCTCTCTCTCTCTCTCTCTCTCTCTCTCTCTCTCTCTCTCTCTCTCTCTGCACCCGCTCGGTGCTGCCCTGCACCCGCTTGGCGCTGCCCTGCACCCGCTCGGCACTACCCTGCCGCCCTCTGCTCCGGGCACCCGCTCCGCGCTGACCCTCTCCCTGCACCCGCTCGGCGCTTCCCTTCCGCCCTTTGCTCGGCGCTGCCCGGCCCTTCTCTACCCCGCCTGGCCCTACACCGGGATTGCCTCGCTCCGCCCTCGTCTCTACCCGACGTCTCCTTCCCCACCACCATTGTGCCTGCCCGACCCAGCCCGCCGCCCTCCACAACCGATCCCTGCCCAACGTGTCAACAGTTCCCGCCACAGTCGTCGGCACCCCCGATCCAGCCAGAGCTGTCACCCACTTACCCTCCAACCCTTATCGAAACCCTAATCCACATCATGTATACATACGACTCAAGCACTAACCTTAAAATGCCAAAAAAACCTAACCCTAACCCTAACGCTAGCCATGACCTAACCCTAACCCTAACCCTAACTTGGACCTGAAAACCATAACCCTAGCCCTAAGCTAAAGCCCAACCCGAAAACTTGAAACCCCAATAATCTGAACTCTCTCTCTCTCTCTCTCTCTCTCTCTCTCTCTCTCTCTCTCTCTCTCTCTCTCTCTCTCTCTCTCTCTCTCTCTCTCTCTCTCTCTCTCTCTCTCTCTCTCTCTCTCTCTCTCTCTCTCTCTCTCTCTCTCTCTCTCTCTCTCTCTCTCTCTCTACCCGAGCCCTAATCCTAAACCTTAAAATGGCTCCCATGGACCGGAAGGAAGTGGACAACCTTATCGCTAAAGCTCTCAAAGAGTCCAAAAAGGAAGCAGACCGCAACCTCAATATGGAGATACGAAAGATGATGGAAAAGTTCAAAGGACTCGAAGAACAAGTAATGAATAAAGTCAAAGGACTGGAAGAACAAGTGAAGACTCTCACAGAAGAAAGAGACCATTGGAGGACAGCTTATGAGCACATGAAAGAAGAGCAGGAGATCTCCAACGTGGAGATACTCAAGGAAGAAATAAAGAAGGAAATCAAAACGGGGGTAGAATCTACTCGAGAGTCATGGGTGGAAGTAGTACACAAAAGGGTTCAGAAGGAAGTTAGGGAAGACGTGCAGAAAGAAGAGCTCACACGAGTCCAGGATACACTTGAGGAGGAGAGGCTTCGACACACTCGAAGACTTCACATTCGGATTACAGGCCTACCCGAACGGGTATCACCGGAGACAGACGCCACTGACATTTGCCATCGACTTGGATACGAGAGCATGCCTTACACAGACGCATGGAGGGTTGGGAGGGATACATCACGTTTGCAAGCACTCATCCTCAAGATGAGTTCGGAGGAGGCACGGACCGCCTTTTTTAGACGTCGATCGGTACTACGTGGACTACCCGGCGGCACCCTCTACATGGACGAGGACCTCACGCGTATGCAGGTGGCACACTGACGCGCTTGCATGCCACATATACTCCAGGCACGTCGAGAGGGGAGGAAGGCCTTTTACCGTGATGGTAAGGTCTTCATAGATGGACGCCCTATCAAATAGGGCCATGCGGCCTATGAGACATCACTACACCAGGAGACACCACTCAGAGGAGCAGTGTGGAACTGCAACGGGGCACTCTGGACGCGACCAGACAGAGGAGAGGAGATCATCGCATCACATGACTTTGTGTGCATCACAGAGACACACAAGAGCCCAGAGAGAGGTCTACCACGCATTGCAGGTTTTCATTGGGAATCTGCATTCAGGACTACGACGAGACAGAGTACAGCGCGAGGATCGCGAGGAGTGGCCATCGTATTTCGACAAGAGATACAGAGCCGGATCCATATTATAGGTAGAGATGAGGAGGCACGATACATGTGGCTTCGCATAGAGATAGCACAGGGGAGCTCGATTTAGATTGCTATATGCTACTTCCCACCAAGCGGATCTCGATACGCAGGACAGGATCTAGGGGGACCGATCAGAGATAGAGACTCACCATACACAGTGCTTTCAGATGAGATACTACGTTATAGGACACTTGGTGAAGTCTTCCTTATGGGGGACTTCAATGGCCGCACTCAGTCGCATCGGTGCGAGGCATATCACATGGATCACCCGCATCTCATGAGGGCCAGAGACCCGGTTGAGCTTAGCACAAACAAAGTATCGGCAGATACGGGTCAGGACACCACCGGCTATGGAAGACATCTACTCAAGCTAGGCAGTCGACATCATCTCGTTATATATAACGGGATGAATCGGTGGCCAGGTTCAAGCGGATTTACTTGCTTCCCTCACGAGGGAGGTGAGAGCACAGTCGACTACATTTTGGGTACTACCTCTAGAGCTTCACTCATCCCTTCACTTAGTATTGGACGACACCCACTCCGTGCGGACCACACATTTATTACATTCACACTCTCATCTCCGATTCCATTAGACCCTCCCTCACCCACTGAGATACATACCACGATACACTTCACACACAAGCTCTCACACGTTTATGCACACCATTTACACACCCGCCTACTCTCCCTCGATCCATTCTCACCTTTGGACACACTTACATCACATATCACCTCCATCCTACAGGACTCAGCTCTCCGCAGCTTCCCACACTGCACACATATGCACCCTCCATGCACAGGATCCATGCCCCAGAACCGTTGGTATGATGCAGACTGTCGTGAGCTGCGGAAGCACCTACGGATTTTAGAGCATAGAGGAGATATTCCACACACACACACAGGCACAGCATCGCATGCAGAGCCTTACTCGCTGCAAACGACGAGATTGGGAGGAGAGACAGTATTGCGATATTTACCATTCGCTCATGAGCCGAGACAGTGTAGTGGCATGGCGACATTTGAGAGAGAGGAGACAGCAGAAACCTATCCGAGACCCGAACACTTGGCATAGCTATGCACGGAGCCTATACGAGATCCCAGACAAGCCTCCCATTCCCAGACCGCAGAGCCAACGTCCTACTACCTCTGGCTTCTTCACGACTCTCGCATCGCTCATTGCCCATCTCTTCAACCGTGCATTGGTTGAAGGGTTCCCAGACTCATGGATTGAGCACACCATAGTGCCCATTCATAAGTCAGGTGATACTATGGATCCAGCTACATACCGGACGATCATGATTGGCCCTATATTGGCCAAGTTATATGGGGCGGTACTAGAGACAGAGTTGAGTACTCTCGCTGAGAGGAAGGGCATCAAGGCTCCAGGGAAGGCAGGTTTCAGACGAGATTACTCTACCATTGACCACATCTTCACTCTAAGATGCCTGATCGACCAGGCCAGGGTTAGGAAGAGGAGATTATATTGTTGCTTTGTGGACTTCTGCAAAGCATTTGACACTGTTCGCAGGGATCGGCTCTTCAGACGACTACTTGACATCGGAGCTCCGGAGGAGATGATATGGGGGATCTACGCCTTATACGAGAGAGTATCTGGTAGAGTCAAATGTCCAGGGCGCTTTTCTGATCCACTTGCTAGCACTATCCGGGTGAAGCAAGGATGCCCTCTCTCACCCACCCTCTTTGGTCTCTACATTGATGAGATAGTGGACTTCATACAGCAGCAGGGGGGAGATGGCATTGAGGTACACAGGTCCACTATCCATATTCTTTTATACGCTGATGATATTGTATTGGTTTCAGAGTCTGCAGAAGGTCTACAGCATCATCTACACGGCCTAGATGACTTTTGCAGACACAGAGGGTTATCTGTGAACCTTGGTAAAACCAAGGTCTTGATCTTTCATACATCAGCACAGGTACGCAGACATAGTTTGTTCACAGCAGCAGGTGGACGGATCAAGGTGGTCGGATCATATGTTTACTTGGGGGTGACATTTACAGCAGCATCAGGGGTCTTCTCTATGGCTCAGGCAGCCCGTGACCACATCACACGTGGCTACGCAGCACTAGTTTTGATGGAGAGACAGTGCCACCAGGCATATTTTCAGGAGCCCCGCACAAAGGGGTGGCTCTTTGACACTTTGGTTACACCAGCGCTTATGTATGGGGCAGCCATATGGGGACCAAGATTAGCTAGATCAGTATGGACAGCATTAGAGAGGCCACAGATCCTCATGATTGCCAGACTTATCCTCAGCAAGCCTTCAACACCACATGATATCATTAGAGCAGAGCTCGCTGCACCACCGATGCTAGTTGAGGCACTATTCCAGACAGTATGCCTATTACATAGACTTCGGAGCATGGATACAGAGCGCATTGCTTATCGTGCTTTCGAGGCATCACGTGATATGGCATTAGCAGCCGACACCTCCTCATGGTATGCACAGACAGGAGACTGGCTTGCCCACCATGGCTTTGACATAGACAAGCTACCACCACTACAGTAAGACTCTCATGCACCCACCTACTCGCTCTCTCATCAAGAGAGGAATAGGATCATTCGTCAAGAGATATGGCATACATACAGACAGAGGACATGGGTGAGCCCTAGGGGTACATTGCCACCGAAAATGCTCTACTACCGCGAGCATTTTCTACATATATCGAGCACGGGCTTCATCGAGATCCCGAGATACATGCAGACCTACCTTCCCCACCACCTACGAGTCGTCATTGGGCAGCTCCGAGTTTCATCACATCAGCTCGAGATTGAGAGGGGTCGGTCCAGGGGAGTCCCCCGTGAGGAGAGGTGGTGCCCAGTATGCCAGACAGAGGTAGAGAGTGAGGAGCATTTTGTTATCAGATGTCGAGCATACTTAGACCTACGAGCACAGTTCCGGATCGAGGAGTCATTCCAACTGTGCATGACTATGGGAGACCACAGACGCTTGGGACGCTTTCTCACAGCAGCATACGAGAGGCGAGAGCGGTCACTACAGCCCATACATCAGCCACGGGTGAGTACCCAGCAGACCATTACGCAGTTCTTTCAGCGAGTTGAGCTACATCAGAGAGGTCCATCTATAGGGCTCACGCTACACCAGGCAGAAGCACAGAGAGCACGGCCCCGACCACGCATGGGCGGATATCGTCGACCACGACTATATAAGGAGGATATCTCACGCATCAGGATTGCCTACGACTACATGATGGAGCATAGGCGTACCACCACCCCCTGGGTTGTCTTCCTTCAAGAGGCACTCAGACCACCACCGATGTACCACATACTACACCCACCTCCACCCATCACCAGTAGCTAGGGCGTTTTACTCACATTTTGGATCCCCCCATGTATTAGGTGGCCACTATCTGCAGAGTCAGAGCCACGTCTCCCAAGCCTTTTCCAGCCCTATATAGCTTTGCGTAGCGATATACTTTTTATTTCATTTTATCTTCTACACAGGGTTACTACACTTGTACATGGTTTTTGTCTCATAGGCCAAGTTTGGCCTCCAGAAGACGTTAATATGACTTTCTCTCTCTCTCTCTCTCTCTCTCTCTCTCTCTCTCTCTCTCTCTCTCTCTCTCTCTCTCTCTCTCTCTCTCTCTCTCTCTCTCTCTCTCTCTCTCTCTCTCTCTCTCTCTCTCTCTCTCTCTCTCTCTCTCTCTCTCTCTCTCTCTCTCTCTCTCTCTCTCTCTCTCTCTGTTTTTAGGTGCAGGACTGAGCCTCTGATTTTAGGGTTTCGAACCCCTGATTTAGGATTTGGCACTTGTATCCCATTGTATCCCAAAGCTGATTTTCAGGTTTCCTGCCTGCTGTGCAAACATCCACAACCACCCCTCTCTCTCTCTCTCTCTCTCTCTCTCTCTCTCTCTCTCTCTCTCTCTCTCTCTCTCTCTCTCTCTCTCTCTCTCTCTCTCTCTCTCTCTCTCTCTCTCTCTCTCTCTCTCTCTCTCTCTCTCTCTCTCTCTCTCTCTCTCTCTCTCTCTCTCTCTCTCTCTCTCTCTCTCTCTCTCTCTCTCTCTCTCTCTCTCTCCCCCCCCCCATGTATTAGGTGGCCACTATCTGCAGAGTCAGAGCCACATCTCCCCAGCCTTTTCCAGCCCTATATAGCTTTGTGTAGCGATATACCTTTTATTTCATTTTATCTTCCACACAGGGTTACTACACTTGTACATGGTTTTTGTCTCATAGGCCAAGTTTGGCCTCCAGAAGACGTTAATATGACTTTCTTTCTTTCTTTCTTTCTCTCTCTCTCTCTCTCTCTCTCTCTCTCTCTCTCTCTCTCTCTCTCTCTCTCTCTCTCTCTCTCTCTCTCTCTCTCTCTCTCTCTCTCTCTCTCTCTCTCTCTCTCTCTCTCTCTCTCTCTCTCTCTCTCTCTCTCTCTCTCTCTCTCTCTCTCTCTCTCTCTCTCTCTCTCTCTCTCTCTCTCTCTCTCTCTCTCTCTCTCTCTCTCTCTCTCTCTCTCTCTCCAGGCTTGTGACCATCGCGCCATGGAGGAGAGACGATCCAAGATGATGGCCGATCTCGTTGCAGCCATCAGGGTGGCCCTGACTCCACCTCCACCTATGTATCACATATTACACCCACCCACTAGCACAGGATGGAGCTAGTAGTCGTCTTAGATGCATTCTCATGGTTGTTGTACTACCCTTTTGCATATAGACTATCATAGATATCGCACTCCATACACCCCCCACCATTTTCATGGGTATCCCCACATGCATACTACGGAGATCTATATCAGCTTAACCAGTTTCTTTTCAGCACTTTTATCCTTTCTGATTGACAGAAGATACACCCATGTACATCGATTTGTCTCATAGGCCGAGTTCGGCCTCCTAATAGACGTAAAAACACTTTCTTTCTTTCTTTTCTTTTCTCGAGGGTGAGGGAGGGGACCCTCTCCTTGAGCTTTCCAGCACCCTTCTCCTCGCTCCCTGTCTACAGCAACAACATGGAAGGCAGGAAAAGCTTTGCCTCTGCCCTCTTGCACGAGCCGCTTTCTATACCAGCCCCAGTCAACAAACCAACAGCATGGGAGTCTTACTTACTCCAAGAAGTGAAGAAACTCCAAGGAGAAATGGAAGCAATGAAGCAGGAAATTAGTAAGAAATTTGAACAATTAGCCAGATTGCAACAAAAGCTTGATGAAACACAAGGAAACAGCCAGCAAACAGGAGCTGAATCAACAAATAAAGTCGACTTGGGAACACAATTATCCGAGGTAAAACTATCAAGCTCTACACATTTTTCAAAAGAAGTAATGTCTGTGGTAAAGGAGCGGGAATTGGTGGACAGCAACAAGAAAGTTATCAGGATTGGAGGCCTCCCCCTAGGATGGGACAGGGAGGACATCGCACCCGAGTTAAAAGATGACTGCATCCTTGAAACAGAAGTACTAGAAGCACAACTAACCAAGGTGGTCCCCTTCATCAATCTAGGGTCTCCGGTCTTCATCACACCCAAAGGAACTCAGGCAAGGGTAAGCTATTTTGACATGTCAGATAAGATAGCTGTCATGAAGCAAGCAAAGTCACTACAAGGTACTAAAGTATGGATAGCATATGAACTCACCCCACTCCAACTTAAAAATCGACCAGCAGAGTTAACTAAAGTCAGAGAAGCCAGGAAGAATGGAAAGTGGGCAGTATACAGAGGAGGTCAAGCTATTATCAGAGATTTCCATACCCATACCACATAGGAAGAAACAGCTATCTCCCTCATTTGTAATATATATTGATGTAATTTTGAAACTCTTATGATTCATAAGAGTGCTTTGGAAGCCACATCCCCCCCCCCTTTTATTTTTATTTTGATTTTTCCCTTTTATCCCCCCAAGTGGAATGTAATGTTTTGATGTACCTGATCGGTCCCATAGGTCGATTTCGGCCTCCCCTGGACGTTAATATATCTTTTTTTTTCTCTCTCTCTCTCTCTCTCTCTCTCTCTCTCTCTCTCTCTCTCTCTCTCTCTCTCTCTCTCTCTCTCTCTCTCTCTCTCTCTCTCTCTCTCTCTCTCTCTCTCTTGGCAAGACCAAAGTCATGATCTTCCATACCTCCAGGACAGTACAGTACGCCATCGCGCCTCTTTCACTGCAGCCGGAGGACAGATAGAGGTCGTGGACTCCTACATCTACCTAGGTGTCACCTTCTCGGGCAGCACAGGGGTATTCTCCATGGCACAGGCAGCGAGAGATAGATTGACGCGAGGCTATGTGGCACTTGCAAGATTTGAGAGACGTTGCTTTCAGACACATTTTCAGGAGCCCCGGACTAAGGGGTGGCTCTTTGACACTCTAGTGACACCCGCATTGATGTACGCAGCAGCAGTTTGGGCACCAAGGATCACGGAGGCGATGTGGACGCGGATTGAGAGGCCCCCAGTCACCATGATATCACGCTTGCTGCGGAGCAAGCCCTCCGTTCCACATGACATTATACGAGCTTAGCTTGGCACACCACCGATGCTAGTGGAGGCCCTCTTCCAGTTGGTGACCTTTATTATGAGAGTCAGAGACCTCCCCACAAGCCGACTCACCAGGCTTGCATTTGAGAGCTCTAGACATTTTGCAAAGACAGGGCATGAGAGAGTATGGTATGCACAGATTTACCGATGGTTAGCAGACCATGGCATAACATTACCAATCTTCCCCCTTTTCAGTATGACCTCTCTTCCCCCCACATTACCCTCTCTCGTTCGGAGAGGAATAGGATCATCCGTCAGGACATACCACAGATACACGTCAGGGAGACATGGATAGCACCACGAGAGCCTCTTCCCACAAAGAGGCAACACTACAGAGAGCACTTCCTGACTGTGACAGCGGATGGTTTCATTCAGAGACCACGATACATGGATATATACATGGCACCAGCTGAGAGCATGGCCATTGGGCAGCTCAGAGTATCATCACACCAGCTCGAGATTGAGGTTGGGCGAGCGACACATACCCCGAGGGACAAGAGATTATGCAGGATATGTAGAGAGGAGGTGGAGGACGAGGAGCACTACACATGTAGATGCGAGGAATATGAGGACATCAGAGATCACTACCCACAGCTCTTCAGGGGGGCCAGAGAGATCAGGGCTTCATTGGGGACAGAGGACCAGCGCCCTCTAGGTCGTTTCCTAGTAGAGCTCCAGCACCGCCGTGCATCACTTCTCTTGCAGAAGATGGAGATACACCTGCCCCCCCCCCCCCCCCTCAGACTTGTATTACAGATTTTTTCAGACCCACAGCCACTCGAGGACCCATTTCGATGCGGGGTGTCACATTACACAGAGCAGAGGAGCTTAGACGACAGCGTCGACGACCGAGACCCCCACTCCGGAGAGCCAGTCCACACTAGAGAGAGATTCAGGCGATTCACGCACATCATGACATGAAGATATGAAGACGTCAGCAGCACACCCTGTCGATTTGGACGTTCAGAGCTTTGAGGATCGCCATGAAGATACGAAGACGTCAGCAGCACACCCCTGTCGATTTGGACGTTCAGAGCTTTGAGGATCGCCATGATGCCTTACCCACCAATGCATTATATCCTACACCCACTCCAGGCATTTAGAGGGTTGTGATACCATCGAGCCTCCCCTCCCTATGCATATCATATTTGTATCACACCCATTGAGCATATAGAGTGCATACCCATAGCACCCCACACCCTTGATGCCAATTATTATTATCCCTCCTTTTATACCTGTTTTTTGTACTCACACTTCATTTTCCTTCTGGGATCACAGTGGATTGGATCATATTGATGTATGTGTTTTGTCTCATAGGCCGATTTTGGCCTCTAATAGACGTTAAAAAGTCTCTCTCTCTCTCTCTCTCTCTCTCTCTCTCTCTCTCTCTCTCTCTCTCTCTCTCTCTCTCTCTCTCTCTCTCTCTCTCTCTCTCTCTCTCTCTCTCTCTCATGGCTCCCAAGCTGGAGGATCAGTTGGCCACCTTAGAGCATGCCCTCCGAGAGTTGATAGGAAAACACAAGAAAGAAGGAGATTCTCCATTGAACGGGGTTACCCGTAGAGTTGTCGCCCTCGAAGCCAAGGTGGCAACCTTGGAGAAAGAAAACGAATCCCTTTGGGAAGAGCTTCTCGCTACCCGCAAGCAGCACTCACGGGACCTCGAGGAGTTGCACACTGCGCTTACTGATATGAAAACGAAACTGGACAGCATGCACGAGGGGAGATCGCTCCACATCTAGAGGACATTCGGGTGACTATCAAGAAGGAGTGTATGGAGATGGTGCAGAACGAGCTTGAGACTAAGAAAGATGGATGGGTCGAGGTTGTCAAAAAGAACCTTCGACAGGAGGCAAAGAAGAACAACCACCATGAGGAGATCCACATAGTGCATACCACCATTGAGGAGGAGCGGATGCGAAAGGCCCGCAGGCTCAATGTTCGAGTCTCCGGCCTCACAGAGACAGACGGATCACCAGAGGAGGATGGGCGTCGCTTGTGCACAGAGACAGACGGATCACCCATGACACCACAGGGGGGCAGTGTGGTAGACTATGTTATCGGACCCCCGGAGGCGACACATCTGATCACCTCATTCACTATCCCACCCTTACCGATTCGAGCCGATCACGCATATCTTGCCCTATCCATTCGCGGCTCACCATGCATACCCCGCCCCGTCACCATACAGCCATGAGCCGGTACCACCATTCACTTTAGACATGAGCTACCACATATCTATAGCTCCCATGTTCGAGAGCGCATCTACTCCCTTGATCCCTCTGCCTCCTTGGACACCCTCACCGCCCACTTCTCCTCGATCCTCCATACATCCGCTACTCTCAGCTTCCCATACACCACCCACAGCACTGCACATCCGACACGGCTGGAGCATACACCCCAGAATAGATGGTACGATGAGGAGTGTAGGCGACTATACCGACATCTCAAAGCACAGAGTATCTTGGGATCCATCACAGAGAGGGAGGCACGACGACAGATGCGAGCCCTCACACGCCGGAAGCGGCGAGCTTTCGAGGAGCGACAGGAGGCAGAGTTGATCGACCTTCTGATGAGTAGGGATTCTGCCACCGCGTGGAGGGCACTACGTGAGCCACATCCACCTACACCCATAGCAGATCCTTCGACTTGGCACACCTACACCCAGAGGTTATATGACGTCCCAGGACAGCCACCATTACCGATTCCTTCCACACCGAGTCCAATGATATCCACCCTCTTCACAGCAGGCATGGTACGACAGGCCATCCATAGGCTACAGCATGGCCGTTCAGCAGACCACACGGGGCTACAGGGAAAGCACTTTATATACGCAGCAGATGTAGTTTCCCACTTGATCGCCCATCTCTTCAACCGTGCTCTGGTTGAGGGATTACCCGACTCATGGACTATGCATACCATTACGCCTATCCATAAGTCCGGCGATATGATGGACCCATGGAACTACAGGACTATTATGATAGGCCATATCCTGGCCAAGATCTATGGGGCGGTACTAGAGGCAGAGCTCAGTACACACGCTGAGGCAGCGGGGATCAGAGCACCCGGCCAGGCAGGCTTCCGCCGCACTTTCTCCACCATCGACCACATCTTCGTGCTTCGTTGCTTGATTGAGAGCGCGAAGGCGAGGAAGCAGAGACTATACTGTTGCTTTGTGGATTTCCGCAAAGCCTTCGACATGGTCCCTTGAGAGAGACTACTACAGAGGCTCCAGGAGTTACAGCTTCCATCAGACATGCCATGGGCCATCCACGCTTTGTATGCAGGAGTCACAGGCAGGGTACGCTTCCCCGGCGGTCTATCAGACAGCCTTGTTAGCACCATTGGTGTGAAACAAGGTTGCCCTCTCTCACCCACTCTCTTCGGTCTCTACATCGACGAGATCACGGAGTATATACAGCGAGCAGGAGGGCGAGGAGGAGACCTCGGAGGTACGCAAGTACATATCCTATTATATGCTGATGATATTGTCCTGCTCTCAGAGTCACAGGAGGGGTTGCAGTCACATTTACAGGCGCTCGATACCTTTTGCATGGAGAGAGGACTCACAGTGAACCTTGGCAAGACCAAGGTCATGATCTTCCATACCTCCAGGACACTACGCCATCGCGCCTCTTTCACAGCAGCCGGAGGACAGATAGAGGTAGTGGACTCCTACGTCTACCTAGGTATCACCTTCTCGGGCAGCACAGGGGTATTCTCCATGGCACAGGCTGCGAGAGATAGATTGACGCGAGGTTATGCGGCACTTGCAGGATTGGAGAGACGCTGCTTTCAGATACATTTTCAGGAGCCCCGGACTAAGGGGTGGCTCTTTGACACTCTAGTGACACCCGCATTGATGTACACAGCAGCAGTATGGGCACCAGGGATCACAGAGGCGATGTGGACGCAGATTGAGAGGCCCCAGATCACCATGATATCACGATTGCTGTGCAGCAAGCCCTCCGTTCCACATGACATTATACGAGCTGAGCTTGGCACACCACCGATGCTAGTGGAGGCCCTCTTCCAGTTGGTGACCTTTATTCTGAGAGTCAGAGAGCTCCCCACTAGCCGACTCACCAGGCTTGCATTTGAGAGCTCTAGACATTTGGCAGACACAGGGCATGAGAGAGTATGGTATGCACAGACTTACCGATGGTTAGGAGACCATGGCATGGGCATTACGGATCTCCCCCCTTTTCAGTATGACCTCTCTTCCCCCCACATTACCCTCTCTTGTTCGGAGAGGAATAGGATCATCGGTCAGGACCTACTACAGATACACGTCAGGGGGACATGGATAGCACCACGGGAGCCTCTTCCCACAAAGAGGCAACACTTCCTGACTGTGACAGCGGATGGTTTCATTCAGAGACCACGAAAGCACTTCCTGACTGTGACAGCGGATGGTTTCATTCAGAGACCACAATACATGGATACATATATGGCACCAGCTGAGAGAGTGGCCATTGGGCAGCTCAGAGTATCATCACACCAGCTCGAGATCGAGATTGGGCGAGCCACACATACCCCCAGGGATGAGCGACTATGCAGGATATGTAGAGAGGAGGTGGAGGACGAGGAGCACTACACATGTAGATGCCAGGCATATGAGGACATCAGAGACCGCTACCCACAGCTCTTCAGGGGGCCTAGAGAGATCACGGCTTTATTGGGGACAGAGGACCAGCGCCCTCTAGGTCGTTTCCTAGTAGAGCTCCAGCACCGCCGCGCATCACTCCTCCCGCAGCAGATGGAGATACACCTGGCCCCCCCCCTCAGACTTATATTACATATTTTTTCAGACCCACATACACTCCTAGGCCCAGCTCGATGCGGGGTGTCACATTACACATAGCAGAGGAGCTTAGACGACAGCGTCGACGACCGAGACCCCTTGTCCGGAAAGCTCGTCCACATCAGAGAGAGATTCAGGCGATTCACGCACGCCATGACATGGAGATACAGAGACGTCAGCAGCGCACCTTTATCAATTTGGACGCCCAGAGCATTTTGAGGATCGCCATGATGCCTTACCCACCGATGCATTATATCCTACACCCACTCCAGGCATTTAGGGGGTTGTGATACCATCGAGCCTCCCCTCCCTATGCATATCATATTTGTATCTCACCCATTGAGCATATAGAGTGCATACCCATAGCACCCCACACCCTTGATGCCAGCTACTATCCCTCCTTTTATACCCGTTTGCAGTACTCACACTTTATTTTCGTTTTGGATCACAGTGGATTGGATCATACTGATGTATATGTTTTGTCTCATAGGCCGATTTTGGCCTCTAATAGACGTTAAAAAGTCTTTCTTTCTTTCTTTCTCTCTCTCTCTCTCTCTCTCTCTCTCTCTCTCTCTCTCTCTCTCTCTCTCTCTCTCTCTCTCTCTCTCTCTCTCTCTCTCTCTCTCTCTCTCTCTCTCTCTCTCTGACTTCTTCACACCCACTATGGTGGGACTCGCTATTGCCCAGCTTCAGCATGGCAGGGCCCATGATCATTTCGGTTTACAGGCAGAGCACCTCATCTATGGAGGCACGACTCTCTCACCGCTCATTGCCCATCAAACCGTGCATTGGTTGAAGGGTTCCCAGAGTCATGGACTGAGCACACCATAGTGCCCATTCATAAGTTAGGTGATACTATGGATCTAGCTACATACCGGACGATAATGATTGGCCCTATATTGGCCAAGTTATATGGGGCGGTACTAGAGACAGAGTTGAGTACTCTCGCTGAGAGGAAGGGCATCAGGGCTCCCGGACCGGCAGGTTTCAGACGAGATTACTCTACCATTGCCCACATCTTCACTCTGAGATGCCTGATCGACCAGGCCAGGGTGAGGAAGAGGAGATTATATTGTTGCTTTGTGGACTTCCGCAAAGCATATGACATTGTTCCCAGGGATCGACTCTTCAGACGACTACTTGACATCGGAGTTCCGGAGGAGATGATATGGGGGATCTACGCCTTATACGAGAGAGTCTCTCGTAGAGTCAGAGTCCACTTGCTAGCACTATCGGGGTGAAGCAAGGATGCCCTCTCTCACCCACCCTCTTCGGTCTCTACATTGATGAGATAGTGGACTTCATACAGCAGCAGGGGGGAGATGGCATTGAGGTACACGGGTCCACTGTCCATATTCTTTTATACGCTGATGATATTGTATTGGTTTCAGAGTCTGCAGAAGGTCTACAGCATCATCTACACAGCCTAGATGACTTTTGGAGACAGAGAGGGTTATCTCTGAACCTTGATAAAACCAAGGTCTTGATCTTTCATACATCAGCACAGGTACGCAGACATAGTTTGTTCACAGCAGCAGGTGGACCGATCAAGGTGGTCGGATCATATGTTTACTTGGGGGTGACATTTACAACAGCATCAGGGGTCTTCTCTATGGCTTAGGCAGCCCGTGACCGCATCACACGTGGGTACGCAGCACTAGCTTTGATGGAGAGAGAGTGCCACCAGGCATATTTTCAGGAGCCCCGCACAAAGGGGTGGCTCTTTGACACTTTGGTTACGCCAGCGCTCATGTATGGGGCAGCCATATGGGACCAGGATTAGCTACATCAGTATGGACAGCATTAGAGAGGCCACAGATCCTCATGATTGCCAAACTTATCCGCAGCAAACCTTCAGTACCACATGATATCATTAGAGCAGAGCTCTCTGCACCACCGATGCTAGTTGAGGCACTATTCCAGACAGTATGCCTATTACAGAGACTTCGGAGCATGGATACAGAGCGCATTGCTTATTGTGCTTTCGAGGCATCACGTGATATGGCATTAGCAGGCGACACCTCCTCATGGTATGCACACACACGAGACTGGCTTGCCCACCATGGCTTTGACATAGACAGGCTACCACCACTACAGTAGGACTCTCATGCACCCACCTACTCGCTCTCTCATCAAGAGAGGAATAGTAACATTCGTCAGGAGATATGGCATACATACATACAGAGGACATGGGTGAGCCCTAGGGGTACAATGCGAGCTGCATTTTCTACATATATCGGGCACGGGCTTCATCGAGATTCCGAGATACATGCAGACCTACCTTCCCCACCACCTACGAGTCGTCATTGGGCAGCTCCAGGTTTCATCACATCAGCTCGAGATTGAGAGGGGTCGGTCCAGGGGAGTCCGCCGTGAGGAGAGGTGGTGCCCAGTATGCCAAACAGAGGTAGAGAGTGACCAGCATTTTGTTATCAGATGTCCAGCATACTTAGACCTACGAGCACAGTTCCAGATCGAGGAGTCATTCCAGCTGTGCATGACTATAGGAGACAAGAGACGCTTGGGACGCTTTCTCACGGCAGCATACGAGAGGCAAGAACGGTCACTACAGCCCATACATCAGCCACGGGTGAGTACCCAGCAGACCATTACCCAGTTCTTTCAGCGAGTTGAGCTACATCAGAGAGCTCCATCTATAGGGCTCACGCTCCACCAGGCAGCAGCACAGAGAGCACGGCGCCGACCACGCATGTGTGGATATCGTTGACCACGACCATATCAGGAGGATATCTCACGCATCAGGATTGCCTACGACCACATGATGGAACATAGGCATACCACCACCCCCTGGGTTGTCTTCCTTCAGAAGCACTCAGACCACCACCGATGTACCACATACTACACCCACCTCCACCCATCACCGGTAGCTAGGGCGTTTTACTCACATTTTGGATCCCCCCATGTATTAGGTGGCCACTACAGAGTCAGAGCCACGTCTCCCTAGCCTTTTCCAGCCCTATATAGCTTTGTGTAGCGATATGTGTAGCGATATACTTTTTATTTCATTTTATCTTCTACACAGGGTTACTACACTTGTACATGGTTTTTGTCTCATTGGCCAAGTTTGGCCTCCAGAAGACGTTAATATGACTTTCTTTCTTTCTCTCTCTCTCTCTCTCTCTCTCTCTCTCTCTCTCTCTCTCTCTCTCTCTCTCTCTCTCTCTCTCTCTCTCTCTCTCTCTCTCTCTCTCTCTCTCTCTCTCTCTCTCTCTCTCTCTCTCTCTCTCTCTCTCTCTCTCTCTCTCTCGCTCTCGCTCTCGCTCTCTCTCTCTCTCTCTCTCTCTCTCTCTCTCTCTCTCTCTCTCTCTCTCTCTCTCTCTCTCTCTCTCTCTCTCTCTCTCTCTCTCTCTCTCTCTCTCTCTCTCTCTCTCTCTCTCTCTCTCTCTCTCTCTCTCTCTCTCTCTCTCGATTTGCATGGAGATGAGGAGGCACGATACATGTGGGTTCGCATGGAGATAGCAAAAGGCAGCTCGATTTACATTGCTATATGCTACTTCCCACCAGGCGGCTCTCGATACGCAGGACACGATATGGGGGACCGATCCGAGATAGAGACTCACCATACACAGCGCTTTCATATGAGATACTACATTACAGCACACTAGGTGAAGTCTTCCTTATGGGGGACTTCAATGGCTGCACTCAGTCGCATCAGTGCGAGGCATACGACATGGATCACCCACATCTCATGAGGGCCAGAAACCGGGTTGAGATTAGCACCAGCAGAGTATCGGCAGACATCTACTCGAGCTAGGGAGCCGACATCATCTCGTTATATATAACGGGATGAATCGTTGGCCAGGTTCAGGCCGACTTACTTGCTTCCCTCACGGGGTAGGTGAGAGCACCGTCGACTACATTTTGGGTACTACCTCTGGAGCTTCACTCATCCCTTCACTTAGTATTGGACGACGCCCACTCGGTGCTGACCACACATTTATCACATTCACACTCTCATCTCCGATTCCATTAGACCCTCCCTCACCCACTGAGATACATACCACGATACACTTCACACACGAGCTCTCACACGTTTATGCACACCATTTACACACCCGCCTACTCTCCCTCGATCCATTCTCACCTTTGGACACACTTACA
Source organism: Ceratopteris richardii (assembly GCA_020310875.1). Taxonomy (NCBI): domain Eukaryota; kingdom Viridiplantae; phylum Streptophyta; class Polypodiopsida; order Polypodiales; family Pteridaceae; genus Ceratopteris; species Ceratopteris richardii. Next base: position 4,613,872 of record CM035420.1, read on the forward strand.
TCACATATCACCTCCATCCTACAGGACTCAGCTCTCCGAAGCTTCCCACACCGCACACATATGCACCCTCCACGCACAGGATCCATGCCCCAAAACCGTTGGTATGATGCAGATTGTCGTGAGCTGCGTAAACACCTACGGATTTTAGAGCATAGAGGAGATATTACACACACACACAGGCACAGTGTCGCATGCAGAGCCTTACTCGCCGCAAACGGAGAGATTGGGAGGAGAGACAGTATTGGGATATTTACCATTTGCTCATGAGTCGAGACAGTGTAGTGGCATGGCGACATTTGAGAGAGAGGAGACAGCAAACACCTATCCGAGACCCGAGCACTTGGCATAGCTATGCACGAAGCCTATACGAGATCCCAGACCAGCCTCCCATTCCCACACCGCAGAGCTCACGTCCTACTACCTCTGACTTCTTCACACCCACTATGGTGGGACCCGCTATTGCCCGGCTGCAGCATGGCAAGGCCCATGATCATTTCGGTTTACAAGCAGAGCACCTCATCTATGGAGGCACAACTTTCGCACCGCTCATTGCCCATCTCTTCAACCGTGCATTGGTTGAAGGGTTCCCAGACTCATGGACTGAGCACACCATAGTGCCCATTCATAAGTCAGGTGATACTATGGATCCAGCTACATACCGGACGATCATGATTGGCCCTATATTGGCCAAGTTATATGGGGCGGTACTAGAGACAGAGTTGAGTACACTCGCTGAGAGGAAGGGCATCAGGGCTCCAGGACAGGCAGGTTTCAGACGAGATTACTCTACCACTGACCACATCGTCACTCTGAGATGCCTGATCGACCACGCCAGGGTCAGGAAGAGGAGATTATATTGTTGCTTTGTGGACTTCCGCAAAGCATTTGACACTATTCCCAGGGATCGACTCTTCAGACGACTAGTTGACATCGGAGCTCCGGAGGAGATGATATGGGGGATCTACGCCTTATACGAGAGAGTATCTCGTAGAGTCAGATTTCCAGGGGGCTTATCTGATCCACTTGCTAGCACTATCGGGGTGAAGCAAGGATGCCCTCTCTCACCCACCCTCTTTGGTCTTTACATCGATGAGATAGTGGACTTCATACAGAAGCAGGGGGGAGATGGCATTGAGGTACACGGGTCCACTGTCCATATTCTTTTATACGCTGATGATATTGTATTGGTTTCAGAGTCTGCAGAAGGTCTACAGCATCATCTACACGGCCTAGATGACTTTTGCAGACACATAGGGTTATCTGTGAACCTTGGTAAAACCAAGGTCTTGATCTTTCATACATCAGCAAAGGTACGAAGACATAGTTTGTTCACAGTAGGAGGTGGACCGATCGAGGTGGTCGGATCATATGTTTCCTTGGGGGTGACATTTACAGCAGCATCAGGGGTCTTCTCTATGGCTCAGGCAGCCCGTGACCGCATCACACGTGGGTACGCAGCACTAGCTTTGATGGAGAGACAGTGCCACCAGGCATATTTTCAGGAGCCCCGCACAAAGGGGTGGCTCTTTGACACTTTGGTTACGCCAGCGCTCATGTATGGGGCAGCCATATGGGGACCAGGATTAGCTACATCAGTATGGACAGCATTAGAGAGGCCACAGATCCTCATGATTGCAAGACTTATCCCCAGCAAACCTTCAGTACCACATGATATCATTAGAGGAGAGCTCACTGCACCACCGATGCTAGTTGAGGTACTATTCCAGACAGTATGCCTATTACACAGACTTCGGAGCATGGATACAGAGCGCATTGCTTATCGTGCTTTCGAGGCATCAGGTGATATGGCATTAGCAGGCGACACCTCCTCATGGTATGCACAGACACGAGACTGGCTTGCCCACCATGGCTTTGACATAGACAGGCTACCACCACTACAGTACGACTCTCATGCACCCACCTACTCGCTCTCTCATCAAGAGAGGAATAGGATCATTCGTCAGGAGATATGGCATGCATACATACAGAGGACATGGGTGAGCCCTAGGGGTACATTGCCACCGAAAATGCTCTACTGACGCGAGCATTTTCTACATATATCGAGCACGGGCTTCATCGAGATTCCGAGATACATGCAGATCTACCTTCCCCACCACCTACGAGTCGTCATTGGGCAGCTCCGGGTTTCATCATATCAGCTCGAGATTGAGAGGGGTCGGTCCAGGGGAGTCCCCCGTGAGGAGAGGTGGTGCCCAGTATGCCAGACAGAGGTAGAGAGTGAGGAGCATTTTGTTATCAGATGTCCAGCATACTTAGACCTACGAGCACAGTTCCAGATCGAGGAGTCATTCCAGCTGTGCATGACTATGGGAGACCAGAGACGCTTGGGATGCTTTCTCACAGTAGCATACGAGAGGGGAGAGCGGTCACTACAGCCCATACATCAGCCACGGGTGAGTACCCAGCAGACCATTACCCAGTTCTTTCAGCGAGTTGCGCTACATCAGAGAGGTCCATCTATAGGGTTCACGCTCCACCAGGCAGCAGCACAGAGAGCACGGCGCCGACCACGCATGGGCGGATATCGTCGACCACGACTATATCAGGAGGATATCTCACGCATCAAGATTGCCTACGACCACATGATGGAGCATAGGCGTACCACCACCCCCTGGGTTGTCTTCCTTCAGGAGGCACTTAGACCACCACCGATGTACCACATACTACACCCACCTCCACCCATCACCAGTAGCTAGGGCGTTCTACTCACATTTTGGATCCCCCATGTATTAGGTGGCCACTATCTGCAGAGTCAGAGCCACGTCTCCCCAACCTTTTCCAGCCCTATATAGCTTTGTGTAGCGATATACTTTTTATTTCATTTTATCTTCTACACAGGGTAACTACACTTGTACATGGTTTTTGTCTCATAGGCCAAGTTTGGCCTCCAGAAGACGTTAATATGACTTTCTTTCTTTCTCTCTCTCTCTCTCTCTCTCTCTCTCTCTCTCTCTCTCTCTCTCTCTCTCTCTCTCTCTCTCTCTCTCTCTCTCTCTCTCTCTCTCTCTCTCTCTCTCTCTCTACAGCCCATACATCAGCCACGAGTGAGTACCCAGCACACCGTTACGCAGTTCTTTCAGCGAGTTAAGCTACATCAGAGAGGTCCATCTATAGGGCTCACGCTACACCAGGCAAAAGCACATAGAGCACCGCGCCGACCACGCATGGGCGGATATCGTCGACCACGACTATATGAGGAGGATATCTCACGCATCAGGATTGCCTACGACCACATGATGGAGCATAGGCGTACCACCACCCCCTGGGTTGTATTCCTTAAGAGGCACTGAGACCACCACCGATGTACCACATACTTCACCCACCTCCACCCATCACCAGTAGCTAGGGTGTTTTACTCACATTTTGGATCCCCTCATGTATTAGGTGGCCACTATCTGCAGAGTCAGATCCACGTCTCCCCAGCCTTTTCCAGCCCTATATAGCTTTGTGTAGTGATATACTTTTTATTTCATTTTATCTTCTACACAAGGTTACTACACTTGTACATGGTTCTTGTCTCATAGGCCAAGTTTGGCCTCCAGAAGACGTTAATATAACTTTCTTTCTTTCTTTCTTTCTTTCTTCTCTCTCTCTCTCTCTCTCTCTCTCTCTCTCTCTCTCTCTCTCTCTCTCTCTCTCTCTCTCTCTCTCTCTCTCTCTCTCTCTCTCTCTCTCTCTCTCTCTCTCTCTCTCTCTCTCTCTCTCTCTCTCTCTCTCTCTCTCTTTCTCTCATACGAGAGGCGAGAGCGGTCACTACAGCCCATACATCAGCCACGGGTGAGTACCCAGCAGACCATTACCCAGTTCTTTCAACGAGTTGAGCTACATCAGAGAGGTCCATCTATAGGGCTCACGCTCCACCAGGCAGAAGCACAGAGAGCACGGCGCCAACCACGCATGGGCGGATATCGTCGACCACGACTATATCAGGAGGATATCTCACGCATCAGGATTGCCTACGACCACATGAAACATAGGCGTACCACCACCCCCTGGGTTGTCTTCCTTCAGGAGGCACTCAGACCACCACCGATGTACCACATACTACACCCACCTCCACCCATCACCAGTAGCTTAGGGCGTTTTACTCACATTTTTGGATCCCCCATGTATTAGGTGGCCACTATCTGCAGAGTCAGAGCCACGTCTCCCCAGACTTTTCCAGCCCTATATAGCTTTGTGTAGCGATATACTTTTTATTTCATTTTATCTTCTACACAGGGTTACTACACTTGTACATGGTTTTTGTCTCATAGGCCAAGTTTGGCCTCCAGAAGACGTTAATATGACTCTCTCTCTCTCTCTCTCTCTCTCTCTCTCTCTCTCTCTCTCTCTCTCTCTCTCTCTCTCTCTCTCTCTCTCTCTCTCTCTCTCTCTCTCTCTCTCTCTCTCTCTCTCTCTCTCTCTCTCTCTCTCTCTCTCTCTCTCTCTCTCTCTCTCTCTCTCTCTCTCACACACACACACACACACGCAAATGAATGAATGAACGAGATAAGTAGGCTCAATAATAGGGATGAATGATGATGAGGTCCTCCCCAGACATAGGATCTTTAAGAAAACCAGCTGAATTCTATTTCTTGTGAGCTACTATGGTGCGATGCCTCGGAGAATTTTCAAGCTGCCGAGGGTATTCAAATCCTCGTTCTTCTATAGCCTTCTCAATGCTGAATGTCATGTAGTCTTCCAAGTATGGTTCTGTGGACTTGAACTGCATATAGATTCAATGATTATAGAAATATTAGCAAATGCACCTCAGTTTTATATCGAAGGCATATAAAGTTCCACTCATAGAATTACTTCCTCAAGATAAAGCTTTATCACTTACAGCAGTGAACGCAAAAATATTTTTAACCATTTTCTGCAACAGAGGAGAATATGGGTTCATCTCCATAATTGCAAGTGCCCCTCCACGCTTAAGAACCCGGTGCGCTTCTTCAATGATCTTTGTATACAACAGGGAACATTTGTGACATATATGCACAGATCTATTATTAGAAAAAGACTTTCCGTGTTTACCAGAGCACTACCTGTTGTGTAGCAAATCTAGGAAGTTCATGGCAGACCAAGCTGAGCGATACAAGGTCAAAGGACTCACTCGGAAGCCCCGTTTCCTCGCCACCAGCATGTATGAATTCCACAGCTGTCTTCTCTTCCTGGAAAGTTCACTTCATTTTATTTTCACTTCAACAACTTAAAGTATTTCATAGAGTGAATCCCGTGTTTGGGATTTCATGCTTCACAATGGTCGTTATGCTTATGTAAAAATGTTCAAACTACAACACATTAGAGACGTCTCCTTCCGTAATGTCTAATGTACAATGTTTGATCCGTTAAAGGTTAGTGTAAAGCATGATCTAACACGATGGTATAAATCAGTTGTAGAGACATTGTGGCTATCTAACTACCGTACAAAAAAACACATTTTCTGTGGCAAAACGGGCACATGCCATTTCTCGAAAAGCAGGTGCCTTAAAGCGGAAACGCTTTCCTTCTGTAAAACTACTTTGGCAGACCTCGAATGTACGTGCCATTTTAGACATGATAACAGCAATTTCATACCTCAAGCACTGTAAAATATGCGAATTAGGAATGATAATACAAATGGAATGTACGTGCCATTTTAGACATGATAACAGCAATTTCATACCTCAAGCACTGTAAAACATGCGAATTAGGAATGATAATAAAAATATTGTACCTTGACCGCTTTTGTCAATGATTTGACAAAGGCTACCTAAAAGGTGTCCTTATCTTTGGCCTTCGTTTTCTTGCTCTAATTGTGATATCAGAGTTATTTGTGATAAGATATAAAGGGCGAGGCCACATATCAGCAGCAGTTCTACATACACATGTCATAGCCCCAAAGACACCGAAAAGCAAAAAGAATTCCCAAGCACAGCAACCTTGACTGCCTCTTGCTGCTGGGAAAATCAATTCATTATATTTTGTTTTCAACAACATTTACCAGCGAGAAAGGAAATGAAATGAAAATATATTAAAGTCGTTAGGGGCCAAATCGACCCATGAGACAAATCATACAATCTAAAGGGTGTGGAACTCTGTCATCATGAAAAGAGGCAATAAGCAAGTACAGAAGAGACATGTGTGGAATACATCATAATCAAGATCAAGCAAACAATGGAAGCATGAAGAGAGTGAATCTTTATGTTACAGGGATATAATTATGGTATGTGTATGAGGAGTCCTAGCACCATCATAGACAGGATATGTAATAAGGGGTATGTGTGGTAGCTCTAAGGATAGGTCAAAGCCTGATCCTTGGTATCTCCAACTTATGAATCTAATATATCTGAAGCTTGGGAAATGTGTTCATCTAATATATCTGAAGCTTTGTGTGTGTGTGTGTGTGTGTGTGTGTGTGTGTGTGTGTGTGTGTGTGTGTGTGTGTGTGTGTGTGTGTGTGTGTGTGTGTGTGTGCGCGTGTGTGCGCGCGCACGTGTGTGTGTGTGTGTGTGTGTGTGTGTGTGTGTGTGTGTGTGTGTGTGTGTGTGTGTGTGTGTGTGTGTGTGTGTGTGTGTGTCAATACAAATTAGCGAAGAGCAATATCAAAAACTTCAGTATTCTACAATTTAAGGATGGATTAAGATGAAGCCGAAAGAGTATGGCCACATTTGGTTTCAAATAAGATGCAAGGAGCTCAGAAGCACTTTTTCCACCACATATGAGATCCTTAGTGATGGTGTTTTCCTTCTACTTACCAACAGATATGCAGGTAAAGAATCATGAAAATGGTCTTAGCCATCTGTTAGTCAAAACCAATTTTGAGCATTATTTTATCAATGAAGAAACTACTAACAATATCAAGAGTTTTGATAAAGTCAACGAGAAGAATGACAGTGTTTTGGTTTCTTTGTATTGCCATGATATCATCATTATTTATCACCTTTTACAAGATCCCACTATTGCAGGATGTATGTACTTCGCCATAAATGGTTGCATTAGCTTTGCACCCTCCCACCATGAGCTCTCATGAATTTTTTTATTTTCCACTTTTCTGGGTTGGTTTTGACTTTTGAGGTCCTCAGCAGAGGCTCCTGACTCAAAAGGCAGGAAAGCTATTCATTGGCTTCATCTTAACAAGTTAAGAATTATACAAGCTCTTATGGCAAACCATGAGCTCTCAAGTTGGGGCCCATGGTGTTGAGTGATGGATGCTTTTTTAGCCTGGAGTGACGTAGGATTTTCACCTACCAAACCACCTCACCCAATTTGTTCCTGAAGAAGGAATGTCATTGCCCACTAAGAAGCATCGGCTCACAAAAGGAGTCTACGATTAGAGAATTTTCCATCTCCATTCTGGTTCAAGGCAAGACTACCTTAGCCAGCCCGTTGGTAAACCAAAGCACATTTATGATATTCACTCCATCATGAGAGAGAATATCATCATTTCTCGAAGGATCAATTTTTTTAAAAAAGGGGCCTTAGTCCCCATAAAGGGCTTTCATATACCTAAAGTCAACCTCACCAAGGAAGCAATCACCATAAACCTAGCCACTCCTCCCTTATGTGTGGTCTCAAATTAATCCAATGGGTCAACCATTCTCCACTCAACTCCCCTCCAATGAGGTAAAAGCAAAGCTTCGTGAGACACACTGAAGAAACAAGAAGAGACAATACATGGACAAGCGAGCTCACAAGCCATCTCTCCTCAAGTTGTGCCACCCCTATGCGATCTAACATGAGATGGTTCAAAGACTTAACCCCCTTCCAAGTTCCAACTGTAAGCAAAGCACACATCTGCATATTCTGCCATGAAGAATCCTATCAGCTCAGCTTAACCCTCCCACCCCAGCAAGCATAGACATTCTCTCCATCGTAGGATAAACATGTTTCTATGCGTGCTCCTCGAAAGATATTCCCGTGATACCTAAAAAATAAATTTGTTGTAGAAGGACATAGAAGCATAACGTTTTTCTCACTTCACCCATGAGGTGTTTCCAATCATTCAAAAGAAAGCAAACGTTATTTTTAGGAATCAGAACTATGACATTTTTTTTACATTCAAGCACTTTATGAGTAAATGCATGTGACTAGCACCTTATAAGTAAATGCAGCCCTGCCTAGTATTATTTTTCAGCTACTTCTGTTGACAAAGTACAAATTATTCAGATAGCCCATCTTTTCCAAAAGCTCTGATGTTTACCATGACTTTATGGCCTCATTGTCATAAAATACAATGTCCATATGTTGTTCTCTAACATATGGATATATATGGGATATCAGATTTTGGGTACCAATTAAGTTTTCCAAGATCTCTATGTTTGGACTCTAGTAATGCAAATTCAAATGATGGAAATTCAGAAACAAGGAGTTTTTTTGCATTGAAGATTGATTGACCTTGCTCATGAATAGTTAAACATTGACACATTTCTTCAATTTTATTCTATTAAAAATTTCCTTAGAGGCTAAACCAATGTCATTGCATTCCAATATTTTGATTGCCAATTCCTTAACTTGCAATCAATGCATTTTATGTACATCAAGAATCCATTTACACATGTAATACTCATGTTGATTCTTTATGCGATGCCATGTTCTCTACAACCTCACACAACTAAACAATTCTCATATTTGCATGCGATTTTGGAGTTGACCATAGACTCCCCCCCATGTTATGATAATCCTATTGGGATAAAGCTTTTTGTAAGCTTCTTTTAATAGAGTATGCTCATACACTTGGGGATCTCTCTACTCTTGTGAGAGAGGTTGCTTTGGAGATCTTATCTTAGCCTCTTCCTGTCATTCCTTACCCTCACTTGCTCTCTTTGATTGACGGGTTATTTCATGCTTTTATGTTACCATGTATATTTGAATTAGAGCATACCATCATCTTATACATGTATTATCATTAATTGGAGCATACAACTTTTTGTCTACATCTTGTGTATTCTCTTTAGTCTGTGTACATGTTCTATCATATTTGTTAATATTTCTCTATCTTTGGCTTCTATTTGCTAACAATTTGGTATCAAAGCATGACTTCTTGTAGGTCCAGCAAGAGTTCAAGGAGAAAATAAGCTAGACAATTCTATTTGACCTTGGACAATTCACTTTGACCTAATTGCTTCATAGAAGCTCTATTTCCCTATTTCTTTCTCTCTCAATTCTTTTTACACTCTTTGACTTAATTCAGGCTGGCCAATAATGATCAACCTTTGGCCAACTTTGGTCAATACTATCAATAGGGTCAAATCTGCTAAAACAGAGTCAGCACAATCAAAGGAAGCCTTTGCTAAAAGGTGAGGTACAAAAATCTTAATTTTGGTCAATTTTAGAGCTTTTGTAATTCTCTCTTGGAGTTGCGCTTGTTCCTAGATGTTACAAATCAGCTTAAAGTTTCAACACAACTTGTTGTGATCCTATAAATGATAGATTTGCTCACCTAGTACTTGATTTGATTCAACATTGGCAAAGCTTTCCTATTTACACCGGAGTCAATCTACCTCTTGTCCAACATTGTACTTGATTTGATTCAACATTGGCAAAGCTTTTCTATTTACACCGGAGGCAAACTACTGCTCTTGGTATGGCTCTTTGGATTTCTTGTGAGTATACATTGGTATGATAAAGCCTAGTTTGACTTTGGAAGAGCATCTTGTAACTTTAAGCAATCTTGTTAACTTGCTTTTGACCTAGTAAGTATTGAGGTTACTTAAGGGTAACAAATAACCTTCTTATATGAAGGGTTAGACTTGTGCAAGGTTTTCTATGAGGATTCTAGTAAATAACTTAGTGTATAAAAGCTTAATCTTATGATTTACAAGATTTCTTGTCGAGTAATTTGTGTACTAAACCTTATCTTGTTTGAGCTTTAGGATTCTTATCTACTATCACACCAATTGAGATGGGAGATGGAGACCAATCTAGTATTCTTGGAATATTGTTTCTGGATGATTGTCTTGAGGCTAGCTCCAATTTTCCATTTTCGAGTTTTATGCTCAAGAATTTCTTGGCAGCAAGAGATCTGCGGGACATTGTATCAAGTAATTTACTACGTCCTGATAGACATCTAATAGAGGTACAAGACATGTGTTTACTAGAGAAGCAAGTAGTGCCGAGGCTTCTGCATCAACTGAGCCACAAATCCCACCTAGGAATGCCCCTGCAAGTGATGAAGCTTCTCAAAACCAAAAAAGATGGGATACTAGAGATGTGCAAGCCTTAGCCATCTTATCTCTTCTTTTTGTGATTACTTCATCTTAGACCATGCAAAACATCTAAAGAATCTTGAGATAGCTTAGAACTCCGAACATTGCAAGAAAGCAATACTTGAGACATCAACTACATAACTTGAGAATGGAAGAAGGAAGTTGTGTTCAAGCACATCAGATCTAGTTGATCAATTAGCTAATATTGATGTTTTCATTGAAGATGATGAGTCTGTGATCATCACACTAAATTCTTTGCCTACGTCGTCCATGTCTTTCCTTCCTACTTTGTTTATCATTGATACGATGATCACTTTCAGAAAGTTGCAAAATCTTTTGCTTCAAGAACAGCAATCTATAGTCAATCTAAAACTCCATGGCTTAATGGAGCCTCTTTAATCATTTTAAGTGGGAGGTTGTTAAGTCACATATGTATTGAAGCACTTTTATCAAACTTGTATTTGCACATTCTCTTCATCTTCTTCTTTAAAACTTGGACAAAAATTCTCTCGCTCTCTACTTTCTCTCTCCTCTCATCCAAGCTACTTGGGCATCCATCAAAGCTCCAACCACGACTTTGGATGGCTCCCAAAGATCTCTTTCATTTCATATTGGTGAATGAGGGCCAGCCTCTTACATTATACATATAGAGAGGCCACATTATGTTAGCACGCCAAGAAGTGGAAGTTTGCAATGCAAGTAGAAGAAATTAAACCTTTGCATGCATATGATAATTGGGATTTGCTTGCGTTGCCCAAAGGAAGGAAACATGCCCCAAAAAAATTATGATGAGCTTGTACCCATACCTTAGACTTCAGTAGCAAGGAAAATCGATGGTTCACCAAGAGGGAAAAATGTTTTAAGCCTTATCAAAGTCTGGTGTCTTGCTCAACTAAATCATTGATAGACACCTCTAGAGTCCCAGCTTCTAGCAGCTCATTCCTCTTTTGAAGATTATTGCGATTTGCCCGCATCGCTCCTATCCATGAAGCATTATGAATAATGATAATATCTATTGTCATCTTTGTGTTACATGTATGACATATGTAATAATGTATGTATGTAAAATTGTAATATGTACTAATAGTTATGTATGTATGATGTAATTGTTGGAAATCAATCTCACATCAGTCCAAAATCCATTTAGGGCAGAAACCCTAATTTTGGTACTTGGTCATTTTTGGCACAAAAATTGCGTAAAATTTTTATGAGCCTATCTTGTAGAGCTTGAAGAGAGCTTTCTAATGGTATATGACATGCAGTCATCAGAGATCAGATTTGGGAGAAAACCCTAACCCTAATTTTCTACTGATTTAGGGTTTTTACCTCATTTGATAGCTTTCAGCTTGGAGGTCATGAAAATGTTTTTAGATTATTCATCAGGTGATCATAAGTGTGAAAAAGCAAGTCAAAAAGAACTTTCAGAGATTAAATTAAAATAAAGCAAAAGCAATTAAAAAAGTGCGATGAGTTTTCTAAAAACTAACGATCCTCAATTTTTACGCTAAAAGCAGCTTTATGCTTTATTCTTCGCATGGGATCGCTATGAGTCATGGAGGGCTATAAATTAGAGGTTTTATGGTCACTTTTAGATTATCCCAACGCCAATCTCAATGCCAGCTTGTGGTGGAGCTTGAGGAGGTGGTGCTCTAGCACTCATGGAGCAGCCATGGTGCACTTTATGAGCAGCCATGGAGTTCTTCATGGAAAAGAGTGTGCTCACACTTGCTTATGGAGAAGACTTACCTATCAGCAGCTTGGTGGTGTGGATCATCCATCTACATGATGTATTTGAAGATTGTCTCCTACATGAAGATTATGGAGTACTTCAAACACATTGGATGGAGCTTAACATAAGATTGCATCTTATGTTAACTATTCAGGTACATATTCTCTTTATGCACACAGGTACTACTTGGAGCTTATGGAGGACGTGGCATCCATATCTGGAGGAGTCCTATTTGGCATCCATGGAATCAGTGGCATCCATAAAAGAGAATAGTACATGCATGCTACATGCATTCAGATGAGGTGTTAGAGAAGATGTTTCCATATGAGTATTAAGGATTTCTGTCAGCAACATGTTAGCATTCTATGCTAATTTTGTAAGTATGTGATCTGTCACACACACACATCTCATTTAGGGTCTTCCATAGCCTAAAATCAGATTAGGGTTTGCTGAATATCAGTTTTATACTGATCCCTCCTCTTTCTGTCACTCATATACACTCTTCTACAACCTATCAGGTCATACATCTCATACGTATTCAGATTTCTGTCCCTACACCTGAATATCTTGTAAATTATGTACATACACTCTTCCATCTATTTCTGTTCACATAGAGTGGTTGAGATTTTGACTCCCACATTGTAATTTGACATTTGTATGATAGTGTGGGTAAGCAGTGGCTTACGTAACACTTTACACATGTTGTCTAATCTCTCTCTATCTTTGTTTCTTCATTGTATGATTAAGTGTTGTATGTTTGTCACTTTTGGAAGAAGCGGGAATCTGTTTTGTAGATCCTGGAAACCTGTGGGACCTGTGGAATTTAGTTATGGGACTACCTAATTTCCAATAGTAACATGTAATATGTATGTATGACGTACATATTACGTTTGTAAGTACTACACACACATATATATAAAGCTTTCTATGATCATATACGCATTGAGGACAGGACATGATTACCTTGGTTGATAATATGTTACTTTGTTAAAAAAAGGGGGGATCCAATCCTACGATCTAGATCTCCCTCAGCCACTTAGGAGCTTATCACATAAGGTAAAGACCTATTAAGGGACTTCATCATCACATCCTGGCATCTTCTCATAAACATTGAAGTTCTTATAAAAACATTCAAGAAGGGTGCCCATTAAGATATAATTACAGAAAATCATGATCAGCAAAATAATGAAAAGTTCTCTACCCATCACAACATTCTACTCTACATGACCCTTTCTCGATTCAAGAACCATTTAAGATGATTTCGAACTGTTCCATTATGTTTCGGAAAAACATAGCCAATAATTAAGGCTCTTTCCTTAGAAATAAAGCTTTCCCATGATCCTCCAAAGGGCATGCAATGGATGATTGACCCCCATACATAATGTACTCTATTATGGTAACTCTTTTGAATCCATGACTATAAAAGGACTGAGTTAGGCACAGGAAATCTCTCTTTGTTGCTGCCACAACTTGTTTCAAACTTTCATGCATACCATTCACCTCAACCATTTATCGATTAACCATTAGCATGCATGCTATTTGTAATAGCACACATGGGTACACACACAAACTTCCACATATGATCATTATCAAGAGAGAAGATTATTCATCATTATGAATCACAATACAACTGATATTATCAGCAAAATTAAGCATCTCATTATTAATGGTTCCCATTCAGCTATATATGCTTCATCAACGAAATGTTGCACATAATATTGGAAACAAAAAATGAGGTACCTACCTTACTCTTTTTCCTCTCTTTGAGCCGGTAGTTGGCTACAGATAAGAAATATGGTGAGAGGTCAACTCCAACAACGTGTGTGCCTGGAAACACCTGAAAACATGCAGCAATTTTTATGGAGCTCTCAAGTCAGAGTGAGCATCAATGTTATCATCATCAAAAATCAAAAAGTCCACATTTATAAATTTGATGTTTCTTGATATCCTATACAACATGGAATGAATTGTAATGCAAATGTAGAAAATAACTGTTTCCTAGTTCTCAGATAAGAACCATCAACATACAATCTTGCACCTGCACAACTACACACTCATAACTACCATGGAAGTGAATCGTAACTCTTTGCCTCCAACAGGTCCGTAATCCGTTTCATTTGATTGTTCCATTGTTTCACACAGCGTTCTCTTAGAAGTAATCTCTGCATTTGGGACTCGCTATTCTCCTCTCTGAGCAGTTAATTTGGGTTTTCACAATTAGAATATTTTTGCCTCAAGAAAGAGTTCAAAACATGGTTGTTCTGCAGTGTTTTCAGGTGTCCTGGTTGCATGCAAATCACTTCTGAATGGTCAGTCAAGGGCAAATATTTCTTTGCTACGGATTGGCTTCTTACTTCCTTGGTTGACCCTGCTCTGCTTCCCATGATTGTTAGGCTGTTTCATAGATAAGTTGAAGCTCCTCCTCCACTGATCTGTGCATTTTCCTTGTCAACATTTGCATGCCCCCCACCTTATGGCTTTCCTCCCTCCTTTCTTTCTCTCTATATGCCTTCATGAAAACACCCATCCTGCCACCAGCAGAAATGATATACAAGGCAAATTACAAGAGACCTTCTCCATTCCCATCAACCGGTGTACTTGAGAGTTAGAGGTTGAAGTTCAAACTTAGGTTGCCTAGGTTTGATTTTGAACTCAGGTAGGACTGATTTTGAGGTGCCAAATTGTAGAGCAATCGACTTGAGCATGGCTCAATGGTTAGCAACTCATGTATGTTGCTTGAAGTAGGTCTATGCACCTTGAGGTAGGTTGCATGGTGCATATAATAGCTTGAGAGTTGAGACACAAAACACTTTGCAAGCATAGGATGCACGAAGGACATAACAATGATCAAATTGTTGCCCCTCAACTGACTAATAAATTTCGAACAGCACACCTTACCAGTCAGTGCTACTCATTGCACTTGATACTGAATAGAACCTTAAAAGTATTCGGTGTGTGGCACTGAATCAACCTTGAGTGGCAGTACGTGTGATCACATATATGGTCATTTGTCGACAGAACATGGTCATGATGTTGTCATGGGTGATTCAATGGAAACCATTAGTACACGTGATCACATATATGTTCATGTGTAGAGAGAACATGGTCAATGGTGTTCTCATGGATGATTCAATGGAAACAGTTAATAATGCATCACATTGCAAGAGCAAAATTTTCCATGTCTTCTATGTTAGTTGATGAACACTTTCAAAAAGTGGGCTTCATCTCAGGGTATGTGATCTACACTGAGACAAATAGGCTTGTAAAGCTTCTGAGGCATTCATAACCTTGTCAACGTCAAGGACTGCAAGATCCTAATAGAGTCAGATAGTTGCTTCCTTCTCTGAGCATGGTTTACATACTGATCACGTAGCACCACTCCAGCACATCAGTCATGCATCTACAAGTCTCCTGTCATAAGATGAGTAAAGGAGAGTGATCAAGAAGAACATGGCAGGTATGAATTAGTCCACCAGCATTTCTTACCTGAAGATGCAATACTATGAATGGCAGTTCATGCAGTGCTGAACATGGTAATTTTATGTCTACAGACCTCTTAAGTGAGAAGAGGAAAGAAACAATTCCCGTGTACAATTCTTTATCTCTATGCTCCCATATATGCCATAGCAAGTGAAACACACATCTATGCAAAATCCAGAGCAAATGCTCGTCCTAAGTTTTGAAGTCCAAAAAGTGCCAAACAAGGAAAAGGAGGAATGTCAAGATTAAATCTCAGGAAAGCTATTAAATCACTGAATAATATTAAATTTAAGTTTTAAGCCCCAAAATGTATGCCATAGCAAGTGAAACACACATCTATGCAAAATCCAGAGCAAATGCTCATCCTAAGTTTTGAAGTCTAAAAAGTGCCAAACAAGGAAAGGGAGGAATGTCAAGATTAAATCTCAGGAAAAGCTATAAAATCAATGACTAGTATTAAATTTAAGTTTTACGCCTCAAAATAAGCCAAATTAAAAATTAAAAAAGCCAAAATACCTCCTGCAATTTCCACTGCGAATCACAACGGATTTTGCCGGGAGGTGATTTTAGGGCAAATTCGCTATAAATTAGGCCCTAGGGGGCACAAAAATAATAGATTATCGCATGCTTTAGGAGTTGGAGGTCTTGTTGCTGCTGATTGCTGCTTTGTAGCTGATATTGGAGTGTTTTCTTGCTGCCTTCTTCTTCACACATACCATGAACATACCATGTACATAACCTGTTGGCTAACATATTCCAATACTGCAAATATTGATGCATTATCACAAGAATGAGTCAAACAATTATTCACCTCATAAAGTCCAAAGGTGCTCAATCCAGTTGCACATCCAATATCGAGAATTGTTGTGGGCCTTATTTTCAGCATGGAAAGTAAGTTTTCATGGTAGAAATCTCGTAATTTTACATCACCATATGGATCAAGCTTTTTTCTCTGCACATGAAATGGGTAAGCTGATAAGAACATTTCTGATTCTGATTTTGAAGAAGAAAAATATCAGATCAATCCATAGGCATACCTCAGGATCGAAAATATTGGCATGAACTGATTTCGCAGCTAGTTCTACTTCCAAAGCTGCATCCCATGAAAGATTTCCCGCCTCATAAGCGTGAAAGGGTTTCATGTAATACTAAATAGAATAGCAAAAAGTAGAGAAGTATATAGATTAAATATATAATAAACGTACAGCCTGTTATTCAATAAAGAATATGCGAATTCTTACATCTGGGTATGTAAGACTGATGTTTTGCACTGCTTCTAGCTCAGAAGACCAGTCATGAAGCTGCAGTTGTGCAAGCTCTGGAGCCCAAGGATACCCAATTTCTTCTCCACGTTTGACAATCATACTCTTAGCCTGAGATGCTGCAAAATTGAAGAAAGGCTTGTACTGAAAAAGCGCATTGACGCCCCTGGATGCAATATTGATCAGGGAGAGCTGTCCAGGAATCACAGGAGCATCATCTGAAGGGTAGCCTTCATAAGGATGTGTCGGTTTCCAGCAAACCACACTCGATGAATTGCAATGCAATCTTCGAATGTCCTTGTACCCTTTCTGTGCATTTGTGTTTTTTTTTAAAGGGGAGGGGGAGGGAGAGGAACATTCAATAAAACAATTCCTCCTTTGTAAACAATTAAATTATGCATCTCATCTTTTCTTTTCCTGAATAGTCACATAAACAGTGAGAAAAAATGAAAATTCCTGAATCGCTCATAGACAAATCAAAATGGAAATAGAAAAAATTTGAATTCCTCCATCTCAAGCGTTTTTATTTAAAATGAGGGAATGCAAAAGTATATAGGATAAAGGATAGGTTTTCCACAACATGACAAATGCATGAGAACACTTAAACAATAAATTCAACAGCTAGATAGTTGTTTCCGGTATGTGGCCTATAACAACTATCCTGATTTCGTTGTAGCATAAGTCAATGTGTAAACAGTTATAATATTTGGCGAGAATGGTAGACTACATACAGACTACTTAATGTACTTTTGTTTAGGAAAGTAAACGTATGATAATCATGCTCTATGTACGAATTTGTGTGGAGTGTGTATGTCAATCGGTTGTAGCTCTCCACTTCAAAAAACTATGGCCTCCTTTATTCATTGATTTAGAACTATTAAAAAATCCAAAATTACGGATAATAAGCTGATTATACTGATAATGAATGAAAATAACAGGTGCAACAATTTCACTTCACATGAAGCAATGAAATTACACATTGAAGTATGAGAAAACAAACCATATATGAAATGTTTTCAAACATGTACATTTTTTGAGATACCATCCATAGACAACTATGGATAAGTGGAACAGTAAACTTGCCATTGCAGATACAGCAATTAAATATATTAAGCCTGTATATCTATATATATATCTATATATATACATACATGCGTACATATATAACTTTTTTTATTTTTCTTCTTATTGCGGGGGGGAGACATGTACTTGTTGTGTTCCTTCAATGGGGGTTAACAGCTCAGAGTTGTTTGGTGCGTCCAAGACAAGGAGAGGAGGGGTAGAGGATCAACAATGAAAAGAAAAAATTGAAAAAAGTAAAGAGTTTATTAAAGGGAACTAGAACTTAGAACCTAAGAGTCAAGACAGTCAGTCTTCATGGAGGGAAGATGGGAGTACAGTCACTGATAAAATGAAAATGAAGCTAACCAAAGGGGGGAAAAAAAAGAAAAAGGAAAAGAATGTGTAAGACAAAAGAGGTGCAGCAATGAATAAGATACATGTGTTACATGTTATATATACTCAACACTCCACCCTCAAGTAACCACAAATGATCCATGGTGCTCTAAGTTGTAAGGCCCCCATTATGAGGAGAAGCCATTGTGAGAGCTCAAACACTTGCGGAACCCTAACTTCCAAGTTAGACAAAGTTTATGTGTGACCAATGATGGTAATAGATGATCTTCGTGAGCCTAACCATGAGGTAGATAGGGCATAAACTCACTCTCTCTCTCTCTCTCTCTCTCTCTCTCTCTCTCTCTCTCTCTCTCTCTCTCTCTCTCTCTCTCTCTCTCTCTCTCTCTCTCTCTCTCTCTCTCTCTCTCTCTCTCTCTCTGATGTATATGTTTTGTCTCATAGGCCGATTTTGGCCTCTAATAGACATTAAAAAGTCTTTCTTTCTTTCTTTCTTTCTTTCTCTCTCTCTCTCTCTCTCTCTCTCTCTCTCTCTCTCTCTCTCTCTCTCTCTCTCTCTCTCTCTCTCTCTCTCTCTCTCTCTCTCTCTCTCTCTCTCTCTCTCTCTCTCTCTCTCTCTCTCTCTCTCTCTCTCTCTCTACCCGAGCCCTAATCCTAAACCTTGAAATGGCTCTCATGGACCGGAAGGAAGTGGACAACGTTATTGCTAAAGCTCTCAAAGAGGCCAAAAAGGAAGCAGACCGCAACCTCAATATGGAGATATGAAAGATGATGAAAAAGTTCAAAGAACTCGAAGAACAAGTAATGAATAAAGTCAAAGGACTGGAAGAACAAGTGAAGACTCTCACAGAAGAAAGAGACCATTGGAGGACAGCTTATGAGCACATGAAAGAAGAGGGGGAGATCTCCAACGTGGAGATACTCAAGGAAGAAATAAAGAAGGAAATCAAAACGGAGGTAGAATCTACTCGAGAGTCATGGGTGGAAGTAGTACACAAAAGGGTTAAAGAAGGAAGTTAGGGAAGACGTGCAGAAGAAGAGCTCACACGAGTCCAGGACACACTTGAGGAGGAGAGGCTTCGACACACTCGAAGACTTCACATTCGGATTACAGGCCTGCCCGAAGGGGTATCACCGGAGGAAGACGCCACTCACATTTGTCGTCGACTTGGATACGACAGCATGCCCTACACAGACTCATGGAGGGTTGGGAGGGATACATTGCGTTCGCGAGCACTCATCCTCAAGATGAGTTCCGAGGAGGCACGGACCGCCTTTTTTAGACGTCGATCAGTACTACGTGGACTACCCGGCAGCACCCTCTACATGGACGAGGACCTCACGCGTATGCAGGTGGCACACCGACGCGCTTGCATGCCACAGATACTCCACGCACATCGAGAGGGGAGGAAGGCCTTTTACTGCGATGGTAAGGTCTTCATAGATGGACGCCCTATCAAATAGGGCCATGCGGCCTATGAGACATCACTACACCAGGAGATACCACTCAAAGGAGCAGTGTGGAACTCCAACGGGTCACTCTGGACGCGACCAAACAGAGTCGAGGAGATCCTCGCATCACATGACTTTGCGTGCATCACAGAGACACACGAGAGCCCAGAGAGAGGTCTACCACGCATTGCAGGTTTTCATTGGGAATCTGCATTCAGGACCACGACGAGACAGAGTACAGCACGAGGATCGGGAGGAGTGGCCATCGTATTTCGACAGGAGATACAGAGCCAGATCCATATTATAGGTAGAGATGAGGAGGCACGATACATGTGGTTCGCATGGAGATAGCACAAGGCAGCTCGATTTACATTGCTATATGCTACTTCCCACCAGGCGGCTCTCGATACGTAGGACACGATCTGGGGGGACCGATCCGAGATAGAGACTCACCATACACAGCGCTTTCAGATGAGATACTACATTACAGCACACTAGGTGAAGTCTTCCTTATGGGGGACTTCAATGGCCGCACTCAGTCGCATCAATGCGAGGCATACGACATGGATCACCCACATCTCATGAGGGCCAGAGACCCGGTTGAGATTAGCACCAGCAGAGTATCGGCAGATACGGGTCAGGACACCACCGGCTATGGCAGACATCTACTCGAGCTAGGCAGCCGACATCATCTCGTTATATATAACGGGATGAATCCTTGGCCAGGTTCAGGCGGACTTACTTGCTTCCCTCACGGGGGAGGTGAGAGCACAGTCGACTACATTTTGGGTACTACCTCTCGAGCTTCACTCATCCCTTCACTTAGTATTGGACGACACCCACTCGGTGCTGACCACACATTTATCACATTCACACTCTCATCTCCGATTCCATTAGACCCTCCCTCACCCACTGAGATACATACCACGATACACTTCACACACGAGCTCTCACACGTTTATGCACACCATTTACACACCCGCCTACTCTCCCTCGATCCATTCTCACCTTTGGACACACTTACATCACATATCACCTCCATCCTACAGGACTCAGCTCTCCGAAGCTTCCCACACCGCACACATATGCACCCTCCACGCACAGGATCCATGCCCCAGAACCGTTGGTATGATGCAGATTGTCGTGAGCTCCGTAAACACCTACGGGTTTTAGAACATAGAGGAGATATTACACACACAGAGGCACAGCGTCGCATGCAGAGCCTTACTCGCCGCAAACGGCGAGATTGGGAGGAGAGACAGTATTGGGATATTTACCAATTGCTCATGAGTCCAGACAGTGTAGTGGCATGGCGACATTTGAGAGAGAGGAGACAGCAGACACCTATCCGAGACCAGAGCACTTGGCATAGCTATGCACGGAGCCTATACGAAATCCCAGACCAGCCTCCCATTCCCAGACCGCAGAGCTCACGTCCTACTACCTCTGACTTCTTCACACCCACTATGGTGGGATGCGCTATTGCCCGGCTGCAACATGGCAGGGCCCATGATCATTTCGGTTTACAGGCAGAGCACCTCATCTATGGAGGCACGACTCTCGCACCGCTCATTGCCCATCTCTTCAACCGTGCATTGGTTGAAGGGTTCCCAGACTCATGGACTGAGCACACCATAGTGCCCATTCATAAGTCAGGTGACAATATGGATCCACCTACATACGGGACGATCATGATTGGCCCTATATTGGCCTAGTTATATGGGGCGGTACTAGAGACAGAGTTGAGTACTCTCGCTGAGAGGAAGGGCATCAGGGCTCCAGGACAAGCAGGTTTCAGACGAGATTACTCTACCATTGACCACATCTTCACTCTGAGATGCCTTATCGACCAGGCCAGGGTAAGGAAGAGGAGATTATATTGTTGCTTTGTGGACTTCCGCAAAGCATTTGACACTATTCCCAAGGATCGACTCTTCAGACGACTAGTTGACATCGGAGCTCCGGAGGAGATGATATGGGGCATCTACGCCTTATACGAGAGAGTATCTGGTAGAGTCAGATGTCCAGGGGGCTTATCTGATCCACTTGCTAGCACTATCGGGGTGAAGCAAGGATGCCCTCTCTCACCCACCCTCTTTGGTCTTTACATTGATGAGATAGTGGACTTCATACAGCAGCAGGGGGAGATGACATTGAGGTACACGGGTCCACTGTCCATATTCTTTTATACGCTGATGATATTGTATTGGTTTCAGAGTCTGGAGAAGGTCTACAGCATCATCTACACGGCCTAGATGACTTTTGCAGACACATAGGGTTATCTGTGAACCTTGGTAAAACCAAGGTCTTGATCTTTCATACATCAGCACAGGTACGCAGACATAGTTTGTTCACAGCAGCAGGTGGACCGATCGAGGTGGTCGGATCATATGTTTACTTGGGGGTGACATTTACAGCAGCATCAGGGGTCTTCTCTATGGCTCAGGCAGCCCGTGACCGCATCACACGTGGGTACGCAGCACTAGCTTTGATGGAGAGAGAGTGCCACCAGGCATATTTTCAGGAGCCCTGCACAAAGGGGTGGCTCTTTGACACTTTGGTTACGCCAGCGCTCATGTATGGGGCAGCCATATGGGGACCAGGATTAGCTACATCAGTATGGACAGCATTAGAGAGGCCATAGATCCTCATGATTGCCAGACTTATCCGCAGCAAACCTTCAGTACCACATGATATCATTAGAGCAGAGCTCGCTGCACCACCGATGCTAGTTGAGGCACTATTCGAGACAGTATGCCTATTACACAGACTTTGGAGCATGTATACAGAGCGCATTGCTTATCGTGCTTTCGAGGCATCACGTGATATGGCATTAGCAGGGGACACCTCCTCATGGTATGCACAGACACGAGACTGGCTTGCCCACCATGGCTTTGACATAGACAGGCTACCACCACTACAGTACGACTCTCATGCACCCACCTACTCACTCTCTCATCAAGAGAGGAATAGGATCATTCGTCAGGAGATATGGCATACATACATACAGAGGACATGGGTGAGCCCTAGGGGTACATTGCCACCGAAAATGCTCTACTACCGCGAGCATTTTCTACATATATCGGGCACGGGCTTTATCGAGATTCCGAGATACATGCAGATCTACCTTCCCCACCACCTACGAGTCGTCATTGGGCAGCGTCGGGTTTCATCACATCAGCTCGAGATTGAGAGGGGTCAGTCCAGGGGAGTCCCCCGTCAGGAGAGGTGGTGCCCAGCATGCCAGACAGAGGTAGAGAGTGAGGAGCATTTTGTTATCAGATGTCCAGCATACTTAGACCTACGAGCACAGTTCCAGATCGAGGAGTCATTCCAGCTGGGCATGACTATGGGAGACCAGAGACGCTTGGGACGCTTACTCACAGAAGCATACGAGAGGCGAGAGTGGTCACTACAGCCCATACATCAGCCACGGGTGAGTACCCAGCAGACCATTACCCAGTTCTTTCAGCGAGTTGAGCTACATCAGAGAGGTCCATCTATAGGGCTCACGCTCCACCAGGAAGGAGCACATAGAGCACGGCGCCGACCACGCATGGGCGGATATCGTCGACCACGACTATATCAGGAGGATATCTCACGCATCAGGATTGCCTACGACCACATGATGGAGCATAGGCGTACCACCACCCCCTATGTTGTCTTCCTTCAGGAGGCACTCAGACCACCACCGATGTACCACATACTACACCCACCTCCACCCATCACCAGTAGCTAGGGCGTTTTACTCACATTTTGGGATCCCCCATGTATTAGGTGGCCACTATCTGCAGAGTCAAAGCCACGTCTCCCGAGCCTTTTCGAGCCCTATATAGCTTTGTGTAGCGATATACTTTTTTATTTCACTTTATCTTCTACACAGGGTTACTACACTTGTACATGGTTTTTGTCTCATAGGCCAAGTTTGGCCTCCAGAAGACGTTAATATGACTTTCTTTCTTTCTTTCATGGGTGAGCCCACCATGGCTTTGACATAGACAAGCTACCACCACTACAGTACGACTCTCATGCACCCACCTACTCACTCTCTCATCATGAGGGGAATAGGATCATTCATCAGGAGATATGGCATACATACATACAGAGGACATGGGTGAGCCCTAGGGGAACATTGCCACCGAAAATGCTCTACTACCGCGAGCATTTTCTACATATATCGGACACGGGCTTCATCGAGATTCCGAGATACATGCAGACCTACCTTCCCCACCACCTACGAGTCGTCATTGGGCAGCTCCAGGTTTCATCACATCAGCTCGAGATTGAGAGGGGTCGGTCTAGGGGAGTCCCCCGTGAGGAGAGGTGGTGCCCAGTATGCCAGACAGAGGTAGAGAGTGAGGAGCATTTTGTTATCAGATGTCCAGCATACTTAGACCTATGAGCACAGTTCCAGATCGAGGAGTCATTCCAACTGTGCATGACTATGGGAGACCAGAGAGGCTTGGGACGCTTTCTCACAGCAGCATACGAGAGGCGAGAGCGGTCACTACAGCCCATACATCAGCCACGGGTGAGTACCCAGCAGACCATTACCCAGTTCTTTCAGCGAGTTGAGCTACCTCACAGAGGTCCATCTATAGGGCTCATGCTCCACCTGGCAGGAGCACAGAGAGCATGGCGCCGACCACGCATGGGCGGATATCGTCGACCACGACTATATCAGGAGGATATCTCACGCATCAGGATTGCCTACGACCACATGATGGAGCATAGGCGTACCACCACCCCCTGGGTTGTCTTCCTTCAGGAGGCACTCAGACCACCACCGATGTACCACATACTACACCCACCTCCACCCATCACCAGTAGCTAGGGCGTTTTACTCACATTTTGGATCCCCCATGTATTAGGTGGCCACTATCTGCAGAGTCAGAGCCACGTCTCCCCAACCTTTTCCAGCCCTATATAGCTTTGTGTAGCGATATACTTCTTATTTCATTTTATCTTCTACACAGGGTTATTACACTTGTACATGGTTTTTGTCTCATAGGCCAAGTTTGGCCTCCAGAAGACGTTAATATGACTTTCTTTCTTTCTTTCTTTCTCTCTCTTCTCTCTTCTCTCTCTCTCTCTCTCTCTCTCTCTCTCTCTCTCTCTCTCTCTCTCTCTCTCTCTCTCTCTCTCTCTCTCTCTCTCTCTCTCTCTCTCTCTCTCTCTCTCTCTCTCTCTCTACCCACAGCTCTTCAGGAGGCCCGGAGAGATCAGGGCTTTACTAGAGACGGAGGACCAGCGCCCTCTAGGTCGTTTCATACTAGAGCTCCAGCGCCAACGTGCCTCACTTCTCTCGCGGATGGAGATATACCCGAACCCTAGAGTCATATTACAGATTTTGTGAGACCCGCACCCGCCTGGGAGCCCAGTTCGACGTGAGGTGTCACATTACAGAGAACAGAGAAGCTTAGACGACAGCGCGACGACTGAGACCCCCACTCCGGAGAGCATGTCTCCACCAGAGATTTAGGCCATTCATGCACGCTATGACATGGACATATGGAGACATCAGCACAGCACCCCTTCCGATTTCGACGTGCAGAGCATCTTGAGGATCCCCTTGATGCCTTAAACACCGATGCATTATATCCTACATCAACTCTAGGCATCTAGAGGACTATGACTCCACCCACCCTCCCCTCCCTATGCATATCATATTTTTATCTCACCCCCTAAGCATATAGAGTACATACCCATAGCACCCCACCCCATGCAGCATATTATCCCCTCCTTTTATACTTTGTTTTGTACTCTCATTTTTATTTTCCTTTTGGGATCACACTGGATTGGATCATGATGATGTATATGTTTTGTCTCATAGGCCGATTTCGGCCTCTAATAGATGTTAAAAGGTCTCTCTCTCTCTCTCTCTCTCTCTCTCTCTCTCTCTCTCTCTCTCTCTCTCTCTCTCTCTCTCTCTCTCTCTCTCTCTCTCTCTCTCTCTACACCACCTTAACCCTAACCCGAGCCCTAATCCTAAACCCTGAAATGGCTCCCATGGACCGGAAGGAAGTGGACGACCTTATAGCTAAAGCTCTCAAAGAGGCCAAAAAGGAAGCAGACCGCAACCTCAATATGGAGATACGAAAGATGATGGAAAAGTTCAAAGGACTCGAAGAACAAGTAATGAATAAAGTCAAAGGATTGGAAGAACAAGTGAAGACTCTCACAGAAGAAAGAGACCATTGGAGGACAGCTTATGAGCACATGAAAGAAGAGGGGGAGATCTCCAACGTGGAGATACTCAAGGAAGAAATAAAGAAGGAAATCAAAACGGAGGTAGAATCTACTCGAGAGTCATGGGTGGAAGTAGTACACAAAAGGGTTAAGAAGGAAGTTAAGGAGGACGTGTAGAAAGAAGAGCTCACACGAGTCCAGGATACACTTGAGGAGGAGAGGCTTCGACACACTCGAAGACTTCACATTCGGATTACGGGCCTACCCGAAGGGGTATCACCGGAGGAAGACGCCACTGACATTTGCCATCGACTTGGATACGAGAGCATGCCTTACACAGACGCATGGAGGGTTGGGAGGGATACATCACGTTTGCGAGCACTCATCCTCAAGATGAGTTCGGAGGAGGCACGGACCGCCTTTTTTAGACGTCGATCGGTACTACGTGGACTACCTGGCGGCACCCTCTACATGGACGAGGACCTCACGCGTATGCAGGTGGCACACCGATGCGCTTGCATGCCACAGATACTCCAAGCACGTCGAGAGGGGAGGAAGGCCTTTTACCGTGATGGTAAGGTCTTCATAGATGGACGCCCTATCAAATAGGGCCATGCGGCCTATGAGACATCACTACACCAGGAGACACCACTCAGAGGAGCAATGTGGAACTGCAACGGGGCACTCTGGACACGACCAAACAGAGTCGAGGAGATCCTCGCATCACAGAGATGAGGAGGCACGATACATGTGGGTTCGCATAGAGATAGCACAGGGGAGCTCGATTTACATTGCTATATGCTACTTCCCACCAGGCGGATCTCGATACGCAGGACAGGATCTTGGGGGACCAATCCGAGATAGAGACTCACCATACACACCGCTTTCAGATGAGATACTACATTACAGCACACTTGGTGAAGTCTTCCTTATGGGGGACTTCAATGGCCGCACTCAGTCGCATCAGTGCGAGGCATATGACATGGATCACCCGCATCTCATGAGGGCCAGAGACCCAGTTGAGATTAGCACCAGCAGAGTATCGACAGATACGGGTCTGGACACCACCGGCTATGGAAGACATCTACTCGAGCTAGGCAGTCGACATCATCTCGTTATATATAACGGGATGAATCGGTGGCCAGGTTAAGGCGGATTTACTTTCTTCCCTCACGGGGGAGGTGAGAGCACAGTCGACTACATTTTGGGTACTACCTCTCGAGCTTCACTCATCCCTTCACTTAGTATTGGACGACGCCCACTCGGTGCGGACCACACATTTATTACATTCACACTCTCATCTCCGATTCCATTAGACCCTCCCTCACCCACTGAGATACATACCACGATACACTTCACACACGAGCTCTCACACGTTTATGCACACCATTTACACACCCGCCTACTCTCCCTCGATCCATTCTCACCTTTGGACACACTTACATCACATATCAACTCCATCCTACAGGACTCAGCTCTCTGCAGCTTCCCACACCGCACACATATGCACCCTCCACGCACAGGATCCATGCCCCAGAACCGTTGATATGATGCAGACTGTCGTGAGCTGCGGAAGCACCTACGGATTTTAGAGCATAGAGGAGATATTACACACACACAGGCACAGCGTCGCATGCAGAGCCTTACTCGCCGCAAACGGTGAGACTGGGAGGAGAGACAGTATTGCGATATTTACCATTTGCTCATGAGTCGAGACAGTGTAGTGGCATGGCGACATTTGAGAGAGAGGAGACATCAGAAACCTATCCGAGACCCGAACACTTGGCATAGCTATGCACGGAGCCTATACGAGATCCCAGACCAGCCTCCCATTCCAAGACCGCAGAGCCCACGTCCTACTACCTCTGACTTCTTCACGACTCTCGCACCGCTCATTGCCCATCTCTTCAACCGTGCATTGGTTGAAGGGTTCCCAGACTCATGGATTGAGCACACCATAGTGCCCATTCATAAGTCAGGTGATACTATGGATCCAGCTACATACCGGACGATCATGATTGGCCCTATATTGGCCAAGTTATATGGGGCGGTACTAGAGACAGAGTTGAGTACTCTCGCTGAGAGGAAGGGCATCAGGGCTCCAAGACAGGCAGGTTTTAGACGAGATTACTCTACCATTGACCACATCTTCACTCTGAAATGCCTAATCGACCAGGCAAGGGTGAAGAAGAGGAGATTATACTGTTGCTTTGTGGACTTCCGCAAAGCATTTGACACTGTTCCCACGGATCGACTCTTCAGACGACTACTTGACATCGGAGCTCCGGAGGAGATGATATGGGGGATCTACGCCTTATACGAGAGAGTATCTGGTAGAGTCAGATGTCCATGGGGCTTATCTGATCCACTTGCTAGCACTATCGAGGTGAAGCAAGGATGCCCTCTCTCACCCACTCTCTTTGGTCTCTACATTGATAAGATAGTGGACTTCATACAGCAGCAGGGGGGAGATGGCATTGAGGTACACGGGTCCACTGTCCATATTCTTTTATACGCTGATGATATTGTATTGGTTTCAGAGTCTGCAGAAGGTCTACAGCATCATCTACACGGCCTAAATGACTTTTGCAGAAACAGAGGGTTATCTGTGAACCTTGGTAAAACCAAGGTCTTGATCTTTCATACATCAGCATAGGTACGCAGACATAGTTTGTTCACAGCAGCAGGTGGACCGATCGAGGTGGTCGGATCATATGTTTACTTGGGGTTGACATTTACAGAAGCATCAGGGGTCTTCTCTATGGCTCAGGCAGCCCGTGACCGCATCACACGTGGCTACGAAGCACTGGCTTTGATGGAGAGACAGTGCCACCAGGCATATTTTCAGGAGCCCCGCACAAAGGGGTGGCTCTTTCACACTTTGGTTACACGAGCGCTCATGTATGGGGCAGCCATATGGGGACCAGGATTAGCTACATCAATATGGACAGCATTAGAGAGGCCATGGATCCTCATGATTGTCAGACTTATCCGCAGCAAGCCTTCAGTACCACATGATATCATTAGAGGAGAGCTCGCTGCACCACCGATGCTAGTTGAGGCACTATTCCAGACAGTATGCCTATTACACAGACTTCGGAGCATGGATACACAGCGCATTGCTTATCGTGCTTTCGAGGCATCACATGATATGGCATTAGCAGGGGACACCTCCTCATGGTATGCACAGACACGAGACTGGCTTGCCCACCATGGCTTTGATATAGACAGGCTACCACCACTACAGTACGACTCTCATGCACCCACCTACTCGCTCTCTCATCAAGAGAGGAATAGGATCATTCGTCAGGAGATATGGCATACATACATACAGAGGACATGGGTGAGCCCTAGGGGTACATTGCCACCGAAAATGCTCTACTACCGCGAGCATTTTCTACATATATCGGGCACGGGCTTCATCGAGATCCCGAGATACATGCAGACCTACCTTCCCCACCACCTACGAGTCGTCATTGGGCAGCTCCGGGTTTCATCACATCAGTTCGAGATTGAGAGGGGTCGGTCCAGGGGAGTCCCCGTGAGGAGAGGTGGTGCCGAGTATGCCAGACAGAGGTAGAGAGTGAGGAGCATTTTGTTATTAGATGTCAAGCATACTTAGACCTACGAGCATAGTTCCAGATCGAGGAGTCATTCCAGCTGTGCATGACTATGGGAGACCAGAGACGCTTGGGACGCTTTCTCACAGAAGCATACGAGAGGCGAGAGCGGTCACTACAGCCCATACATCAGCCACGGGTGAGTACCCAGCAGACCATTACGCAGTTCTTTCAGCGAGTTGAGCTACATCAGAGAGGTCCCTTATAGGGCTCACGCTACACCAGAGGATATCTCACGCATCAGGATTGCATACGACCACATGATGGAGCATAGGCGTACCACCACCCCTGGGTTGTCTTCCTTCAAGAGGCACTCAGACCACCACCGATGTACCACATACTACACCCACCTCCACCCATCACCAGTAGCTAGGGCGTTTTACTCACATTTTGGATCCCCCCATGTATTAGGTGGCCACTATCTGCAGAGTCAGAGCCACGTCTCCCCAGCCTTTTCCAGCCCTATATAGCTTTGTGTAGCGATATACTTTTTATTTCATTTCATCTTCTACACAGGGTTACTACACTTGTACATGGTTTTTGTCTCATAGGCCAAGTTTGGCCTCCAGAAGACATTAATATGACTTTCTTTCTTTCTTTCTTTCTCTCTCTCTCTCTCGAAGACTTCACATTCGGATTACAGGCCTACCCGAAGGGGCATCACCGGAGGCAGACGCCACTGACATTTTCCGTCGACTTGGATACGAGAGCATTCCCTTCACATGCGCATGGAGGATTGGGAGGGATACATCGCGTTTGCGAGCACTCATCCTTAGGATGAGCTCAGAGGAAGCACGGATCGCCTTTTTTAGACGTCGATTAGTACTACGTGGACTACCTGGCGGCGCCCTCTACATGGACGAGGACCTCACGCGAATGCAGGTGGCACACCAACGTGCTTGTATGCCACAGATACTCCAGGCACGTCGAGAGGGGAGGAAGGCTTTTACCGTGATGGTAAGGTCTTCATAGATGGACGCCCTATCAAATAGGGACACGCGGCCTATGAGACATCACTACACGAGGAGACACCACTCAGAGGAGCAGTGTGGAACTGCAACGGGGCACTCTGGACGCGACCAGACAGACTGCAGGAGATCCTGGCATCACATGACTTTGCATGCAACACAGAGACACATGACAGCCCAGAGAGAGGTCTACCACGCATTGCAGGTTTTCACTGGGAATCTTCGTTCAAGACCACGACAAGACAAAGTACCGCACGAGGGTCCGCAGGTGTGGCCATTGTATTTTAGACAGGAGATACAGCGCCGGATCCACATTATAGGAAGAGATGAGGAGGCACGATACATGTGGGTTCGCATGGAGATAGCACAGGGGAGCTGGATTTACATTGCTATATGCTACTTCCCTCCAGGTGGATCTCGATACGCAGGACAGGATCTTGTCGGACCGATCCGAGATAGAGACTCACCATACACAGCACTTTCAGATGAGATACTACACTACAGTACACTAGGTGAAGTCTTCCTTATGGGGGACTTCAATGGCCCCACTGAGTCACATCAGTGTGAGGCATACGACATGGATCACCCACATCTCATGAGGACCAGAGACCGAGATGAGATGAGCACCGGCGGATATGGGCAGGACACCACCGGGTATGGCAGACATCTACTTGAGCTAGGCAGCCGACATCATCTTGTTATATATAACGGGATGAATCGCTGGCCAGGTTCAGACGAACTTACTTGCTTCCCTCCCGGAGGAGGTGAGAGCAAAGTCGACTACATTTTAGGTACCACCTCTGGAGCTTCACTCATCCCCTCACTTAGTATTGGACGATGCCCACTTGGTGCTGCCCATACATTTATCACATTCACACTCTCATCTCCTATTCCATTAGACCCTCCCCCATCTACTCAGACACACACCACGATACACTTCACACACGAGCTCTCACACGTTTATGCACACCATTTACACACCCGCCTACTCTCCCTCGATCCACTCTCACCCCTAGACACACTTACATCACAGTTCACCACCATCCTACAGGACTCAGCTCTCTACAGCTTCCCACACCGCACACATATTCACCCTCCACGCACAGGTTCCATGCCCCAGAACCGCTGGAATAATGCAGATTGTCGTGAGCTTCGGAAGCACCTACGGATTTTAGAGCATAGAGGGGATATTACACACACATAGGCACAGCGTCGCATGCAGAGCCTTACTCGCCACAAACGGCGAGAGTGGGAGGAGAGACAGTACTGGGATATTATTCATTTGCTCATGAGTCGAGACAGTGTAGTGGCATGGCGACATTTGAGAGAGAGGAGACAGCAGACACCCATTCGAGATCCGAGCACTTGGCATAGCTATGCATGGAGCCTATACGAGATCCCAGACCAGCCCCCCATTCCCAGACCACAGAGCTCACGTCCTACTTCCTCTGACTTCTTCACACCC
The DNA here is from genome assembly GCA_020310875.1 of Ceratopteris richardii. NCBI lineage: Eukaryota > Viridiplantae > Streptophyta > Polypodiopsida > Polypodiales > Pteridaceae > Ceratopteris > Ceratopteris richardii. The sequence continues at coordinate 4,645,640 of CM035420.1, forward strand.
ACTATGGTGGGACGCGCTATTGCCCGTCTACAGCATGGTAGGGCCCATGACCATTTCGGTTTACAAGCAAAGCACCTCATCTACGGAGGCACGACCCTTGCACCGCTCATTGCCCACCTCTTCAACCGCGCATTGGTTGAAGGGTTCCCTGACTCATGGACTGAGCACACATTCCGGACGATCATGATTAGCCCTATACTGGCCAAGTTATATGGGGCAGTACTAGAGACAGAGTTGAGTACTCTCGCTGAGAGGAAGGGTATCACGGCTCCAGGACAGGCAGGTTTCAGACGCGATTACTCTACCATTGACCACATCTTCACTCTGAGATGCCTCATCGACCAGGCAAGGGTGAGAAAGAGGAGATTATATTGTTGCTTTTTGGACTTCCGCAAAGCAGTTGATACTGTTCCCACGGAACGACTCTTCAGACGACTACTTGATATCGGAGCTCCAAAGGAGATGATATGGGGGATCTACACCTTATACGAGAGAGTATATGGTAGAGTCAGATGCCCCGGGGGCTTATCTCATCCACTTGCTAGCACTATCGAGGTGAAGCAAGGATGCCCTCTTTCACCCACCCTCTTTGGTATCTACATTGATGAGATAGTGGACTACATACAGCAGCAGGGGGGTGATGGCATTGAGGTACATGGGTCCACGGTCCATATTCTTTTATACGCTGATGATATTGTACTGGTTTCAGAGTCTGCAGAAGGTCTACAGCATCATCTACATGGACTAGATGACTTTTGCAGACATAGAGGGTTAGCTGTGAACCTTGGTAAAACCAAGGTCATGATCTTTCATACATCAGCACAGGTACGCAGACATAGCTTGTTCACAGCAGAAGGTGGACCGATTGAGGTGGTCGGATCATATGTTTACTTGGGGGTGACATTTACAGCAGCATCAGGGGTCTTCTCTATGTCTCAGGCAGCCCGTTACCGCATCACACGTGGGTATGCAGCACTAGCATTGATGGAGAGACAGTGCCACCAGGCATATTTTCAAGAGCCCCGCACAAAGGGGTGGCTCTTCGACACTTTGGTTACGCAAGCACTCATGTATGGGGCAACCATATGGGGATCCGGCTTAGCTACATCAGTATGGAGAGCATTGGAGAGGCCCCAGATCCTCATGATTGCCAGACTTATTCGTAGCAAGCCTTCCGTACCACATGATATCATTAGAGCGGAGCTCGCTGCACCACCGATGCTAGTTGAGGCACTATTCCAGACAGTATGCCTATTACACAGACTCAGGAGCATGGATACAGAGCGCATTGCCTATCGTGCTTTCCAGGCATCACGTGATATGGCATTAGCTGGAGACACCTCCTCATGGTATGCACAGACACGAGACTGGTTGGCCCACCATGGCTTTGACATAGACAGGCTACCACCACTACAGTATGACTCAGAGGCACCCACCTACTCGCTCTCTCATCAGGAGAGGAACAGGGTCATTCGTCAGAAGATATGGCATACATACCTACAGAGGGCATGGGTGAGCCCTAGGGATACATTGCCACCGAAAATGCTCTATTACCGTGAGCATTTTCTACATATATCCGACGAGGGCTTCATCGAGATTCCGAGATACATGCGGACATACCTACCCCACCACCTTCGAGTAGTCATTCTGCAGCTCCGGGTTTCATCACATCATCTCGAGATTGAGAGGGGTCGGTCCAGGGGAGTCCCCCGTGAGGAGAGGTGGTGCCCAGTATGCGAGACAGAGGTAGAGAGTGAGGAGCATTTTGTTATTAGATGCCCAGCATACTTAGACCTACGAGCACACTTCCTGATAGCGGAGTCACTCCAGTTGTGCATGACTATGGGAGACCAGCGACACTTGGGACTCTTTCTCACAGCAGCATACGAGAGGCGAGAGCGGTCACTACAGCCCACACATCAGCCACGGGTGAGTACCCAGCAGACCATTACCCAGTTCTTTCAGCGAGCTGAGGTTCATCAGAGAGGTCCATCTATAGGGCTCACTCTCCACCGGGCAGCAGCACAGAGAGCACGGCGCCGACCACGCATGGGCGGATATCGTCGACCACGACTATATCATGAGGATATCTCACGCATCAGGACAGCCTACGACCACATAATGGAGCATCGACGTACCACCACCCCTTGGGTTGTCTTCCTTCAGGACGCACTCAGACCACCACCGATGTACCACATACTACATCCACCTCCACCCATCACCAGTAGCTAGGGTGTTTTTACTCACATTATGGATCCCCATGTATTAGGTGGTCACTATCTGCAGAGTGAGAGCCACGTCTCCCGAGCCTCTTCCAGCCCTATATAGCTTTGTGTAGCCATATACTTTTTCTTTCATTTCATCTTCTACACAGGGTTACTACATTTCTATATGGTTTTTGTCTCATAGGCCAAGTTTGGCCTCCAGAAGACGTTAATATGACTTTCTTTCTTCTTCTTCTTCTCTCTCTCTCTCTCTCTCTCTCTCTCTCTCTCTCTCTCTCTCTCTCTCTCTCTCTCTCTCTCTCTCTCTCTCTCTCTCTCTCTCTCTCTCTCTCTCTCTCTCTCTCTCTCTCATATTCACACTTTCATCTCCTATCCCATTAGACCCTCCCTCATCCATTGAGCCACACACCGCGATACACTTCACACACGAGCTCTCACACCTGTACTCACACCACTTACACACTAACCTACTCTCCCTCGATCCATTCTCACCTTTGGACACACTCACGTCACATATCACCACCATCCTTCATGACTCAACTATCTGCAGCTTTCCACATCACACACATACGTCCTCCACGCACAAGATCCATGCCCCAAAACTGCTAGTATGATGCATATTGTCGGGAACTCAGGAAACATCTACAGATTTTGAGCATAGAGGGGATATTTCACACAGACAGCACAGCATTGCATCAAAAGCCTTATTTGCTGCAAGCAACGGGAGTGGGAGGAGAGAGAGCACTTGGATATCTACCATTTGCTCATTAGTGATAGTGAAGTGGCATGGGGATATCTGAGGGAGAGGAGAAAGCACCCATTCGAGACCGGAGCATTTGGCATAGCTACGCACAAAGCATGTACCATATCTCGGATCAGTCCCCCATTCCCAGGTCGCAAAGCTCATGCCCCACTACCTCTTACTTCTTCACAGCCACCATGGTGAGCTACTCTGTCTCACATATGCAGCATGGTAGAGCTCATGACCGGTTCAGTTTATAGGTAGAGCACCTCATATACAAATGCACAACTCTAGCACCACTCATTGCCCACCTCTTCAACCGTGCAATGGTTGAAGGGTTCCCTGACTCATGAATTGAGCACATCATAATGCCCATTCATAAGTCAGGTGATGTTATGGATCCAACTACATATCGGATGATCATGATTGGCCCCACATTGGCCAAATTATATGGGACAATGCTAGAGACAAAGTTGAGCACTCTCACAAAGAGAGAAAGGGTATCATGCCCCAGGAAGCGGAGGCTTTAGACGAGATTACTCCACCATTGACCACATCTTCACTCTGAGCTTCTTGATCGACTATGCAAGAGTGAGGAAGTGGAGACTATACTGCTGCTTTGTGGACTTCCTCAAAGCCTTCGACATAGTTCCCAGGGAACGGCTCTTCAAACGCCTACTCGATATCGGAGTTCCTGATGAGATGATATGGGGGATCTAAGCCTTATACGAGAGAGTATCTGGTAGAGTCCGATGTCCAGGTGGCTTATCCGACTCACTTGCCCGACTCACTTGCTAGCACTATCGGGGTGAAGCAAGGGTACCCTCTTTCACCCACCCTCTTTGGTCTATACATTGATGAGATAGTGGACTTCATACGACAGCAGGAGGGGAAGGCATTGAGGTAAGAGGGACTATTGTTCATATTCTTTTATATGCTGATGACATTGTGCTAGTTTCAGAATCTGCAGAAGATCTACAGCACCACCTACATGGCCTAGACGACTTCTGCATACATAGAGGGCTATCTATGAACCTTGGTAAAACCAAGGTTATGATTTTTCATACATCAGCACAAGTGAGGAGACATAGTTCTTTCAAAGTAGCAGGCAGACCGATTGAGGTAGTCCAATCATATGTCTATCTCAGAGTGACATTCACAACAGTCTCTGGGGTTTTCTCTATGGCTCAGGCAGCCCCGGATCGCATCACACGTGGATATGCAGCACTAGCCTTGATGGAGAGACAATGCCACCACGCACATTTTCAAGAGCCCCACACAAAGGGATGGCTCTTCAACATTCTGGTTACGCCAGCGCTCATGTATGGAGCAACCATATGGGGGCCAGGATTAGCTACATCAGCATGGACAGCATTGGAGAGGCCACAGATTCTCATGATTGCGAGACTCATCCGTAGCAAGCCTTCAGTACCACATGATATCATCAGGGAAGAGCTTGTTGCACCACCGATGCTAGTAGAGGCATTGTTCAAGACAGTATGCCTATTACAAAAGATACAGAGCATGGACACAGAGCACATCACTTATCCAGGTTTTCAAGCGTCACGTGACATGGCACTAGCAGGTGACACCTCCTCATGGTATGCACAAACACGAGATTGGCTGGCCCATCATGGATTTGACATAGACATACTACCACCACTGTAGTACGACTTATTCGCTCTCCCACCAGGAGAGGAACAGGGCCATTCTCCAAGAGATATGGCATACATATATATAGAGGACATGAATTATCCCCAGTGATACATTGCCACCAAAAATGCTCTACTATTGTGAGCATTTTCTACAGATCTCAAATCAGGGCTTTATTGAGACTCCGCGATACATGCTGACATACTTACCACACCACCTCAGAGTCGTCATTGGAAGCTTCGAGTTTCATCACATATCTCGAGATTGAGAGGGGTCGGACCAAGGGGAAAACCTAGAGAGGAGAGGTCGTGCCAAGTATGCAGTACAGAGATAGAGAATGAGGAGCACTTTGTTGGAAGATGTCGAGCATACTCAGATCTACGAGCACAGTTCCATATAGAGGAGTCACTACAATTGTGCATGACCATTGGAGACCAGCGGAGGTTGGGACGATTCCTCATAGGAGCGTATGAGAGACGAGAGGAGCTTCTACAGCCCACGCATCAGACACGGATGAGTACATAGCGGACCACTACTCAGTTCTTTCAACGAGAGGGGCTACATCGGACGAGCCCACCTTCTAAAGATATAGGGCTAACGCTCGAGTAGGCAGTGGCACAGAGAGTGCAACGTCCACCATATAGAGCTGGGTATGGACGACCACGACTATACCGAGAGGATATTTCACGCATCAGGATAGCCCATGACCACATGATGGAGCACATGTGCCCAACCACCACCTCGGTAGCCTTCCTTCAAGAGGCACTCAGACTGTCGCCGATGTACCACATATTCCACCCACCTCCACCCCTTACCTGTAGCTAGGATATACATATTCACTCCCGTCATCGGCCCCATGTACTAGATGGCCATTATCAGCACATCTCCCCATGCACCACTACATTATCCCCACTACCTCTATGGCACCCAGTACACTATCCTACAGGCAGCACAGGCGTATTCTCCATGGCACAGGCAGCGAGAGATAGATTGACGCGAGGCTATGCCGCACTTGCAGGATTGGAGAGACGTTGCTTTTAGACACATTTTCAGGAGCCCCGGACTAAGGGGTGGCTCTTTGACACTCTAGTGACACCCGCATTGATGTATGCAGCAGCAGTTTGGGCACCTGGGATCACGGAGGCGATGTGGACACAGATTGAGAGGCCCGAGGTCATCATGATCTCACGCTTGCTGCGCAGCAAGCCCTCCGTTCCACATGACATTATACGAGCTGAGCTTGGCACACCACCGATGCTAGTGGAGGCCCTCTTCCAGTTGGTGACCTTTATTCTGAGGGTCAGAGAGCTCCCCACCAGCCAACTCACCAGGCTTGCATTTGAGAGCTCCAGACATTTAGCAGAGATAGAGCATGAGAGAGTATGGTATGCACAGACTTACCGATGGTTAGCAGACCATGGCATGAGCATTACCGATCTTCCCCCCTTTCAGTATGACCTCTCTTCCCCCCACATTACCCTCTCTCGTTCGGAGAGGAATAGGATCATCCGTCAGGATCTACTACAGATACACGTCACAGAGACATGGATAGCACCATGGGAGCCTCTTCCCACCTCTTCCCACAAAGAGGCAACACTACAGAGAGCACTTCCTGACTGTGACAGCGGATGGTTTCATTCAGAGACCACGATACATGGATACATACATGGCACCAGCTGAGCGAGTGGCCATTGGGCAGCTCAGAGTATCATCACACCAGCTCGAGATTGAGGTTGGGCGAGCGACACATACCCCGAGGGACGAGAGATTATGCAGGATATGTAGAGAGGAGGTGGAGGACGAGGAGCACTACACATGTAGATGCCACGCATATGAGGACATCAGAGACCGCTACCCAGAGCTCTTCAGGGGGGGCAGAGAGATCAGGGCTTTATTGGGGACAGAGGACCGGCGCCCTCTAGGTCGTTTCCTAGTAGAGCTCCAGCACCGTCGTACATCACTCCTCCAGCAGCAGCAGCAGCAGCAGCAGCAGCAGATGGAGATACACCTGGCCCCCCTCCCTCATACTCATACTACAGATTTTTCCAGACCCACAGCCACTCGAGGACCCAGCTCGATGCGGGGTGTCACATTACACAGAGCAGAGGAGCTTAGACGACAGCGTCGACAACCGAAACCCCCACTCCGGAGAGTCCGTCCACACCAGAGAGATTCAGGCGATTCACGCACGCCATGACATGGAGATACGGAGAGGTCAGCAGCGCACCCCTGTCGATATGGACATTCAGAGCATTTTGAGGATCTCCATGATGCCTTACCCACCGATGCATTATATTCTACACCCACTCCAAGCATTTAGAGGGTTGTGATACCATCGAGCCTCCCATCCCTATGTATATCATATTTGTATCACACCCATTGAGCATATAGAGTGCATACCCATAGCACCCCACACCCTTGATGCCAGTTATTGTCCACTCCTTTTATACCCGTCTTTTGTACTCGCACTTTATTTTCCTTTTGGGATCACAGTGGATTGGATCATACTGATGTATATGTTTTGTCTCATAGGCCGATTTTGGCCTCTAATAGACGTTAAAAAGTCTTTCTTTCTTTCTTTCTTTCTCTCCCCCCTTTTATTCGGAAGGCGAGGGAGCTCCCTACAGAAAGACTCACACACAAAGCTTTTGAGGCATCTATACACATATCAAAGTCAGGATATGAGAGAGCTAGGTACACTCAGGTTAGAGCTTGGTTTGATAGTCACGGACTTGATATGGACAGATCTACCTTTTCAGTACGACCCGACTCACCTCACATCCACCTCCCCCATTGTGAGAGGACTCTTGTGCTTAGACATGATCTATCATAGCTCTACATTAATCAAACATGGCACACATCACACATGGGATCGAGACTATCACTACCAAGACTAGTTCTTAGACATACTAGCGAACGGTTTCATCCAACGACCATGCTACATGGATACTTACATGCCTCATAGCTCGAGGGTAACGATTGGCTAGTTGAGAGTCTCATCACACCAACTAGAGATTGAGACGGGCAGAGCTGCAGACATTCCCAGAGAGGAGCAGATATGCAAGATATGAAGAGTAGAGATGGAGGATGAGGAGCATTTTGTATGCAGATATAGTGCATATGATGACATCAGAGATAGATAGGAGACTCTGTTCACAAGGCAGCCCACCCTCCGAGAGATCATGGACTATAGAGATCAGCGAAAGCTTAAGTGATTCTTACTACAGATACAAAGTCAGAGAGATTCCCTACTCAAGCCTACTGCAGCAGCCCTGACACAAGGGAGACAAAGCCAGCTCACTAACTTCTCATTCCACGACGTGTAGCAGCCCTCCCCCCTGAGACCTCTCGAGCTAGGAGACTACCCTGTGCTATGGGATATCGAGACCCGAGGCTTCACCAACACCAGATTGCAGAGTTCCAGGCTCTTGACCATCACACCATGGAGAAGAGACGATCCCAGGTGATGGTTGATCCCACTAGCCATCAGGGTGGCCCTGACTCCACCTCCACCCATGTACCATATCTTACACCCGCCCACTAGTACAAGATGGAGCTAGTTAGTCATTCAGATGCATTCTCATGCTTGTACTACCCTTTTGCATATAGACTATAGATATAGCACTCCATACACCCCCCTCCCCCACTTTCATGGGCATCTCTGCATGCATACCATGCAGATCTATATCATATTTACCTATTTTTTCAGCACTTTTTATCTTTTCCGATTGACAAAAGATACACCCATGTACATTGATTTGTCTCATAGGCCAAGTTCAGCCTCATAATAGACGTAAAAACACCTCTCTCTCTCTCTCTCTCTCTCTCTCTCTCTCTCTCTCTCTCTCTCTCTCTCTCTCTCTCTCTCTCTCTCTCTCTCTCTCTCTCTCTCTCTCTCTCTCTCTCTCTCTCTCTCTCTCTCTCTCTCTCTCTCTCTCTCTCTCTCTCTCTCTCTCTATCTATCTATCTATCTATCTATCTATCTATCTATCTATCTATCTATCTATCTATCTATCTATATATATATATATATATATATATATATATATATATATATATATATATATATATATATATATATATATATATATATATATATGTATGTATATGTGTGTGTGTGTGTATATACATATATTGTGTGTGTATGTATGTGTGTATACCCATACATGCACCGACACACACATACATACATACATACATACATACACACACACACACACACACATATATATATATATATATATATATATATATATATATATATATATATATATATATATATATATATATATATATATATATGTATGTATATGTGTGTGTGTGTGTATATACATATATTGTGTGTGTATGTATGTGTGTATACCCATACATGCACCGACACACACATACATACATACATACACACACACACACACACACACATATATATATATATATATATATATATATATATATATATATATATATATATATATATATATATATATATATATATATATATATATATATATATACATATATACATACATATATATGTGTGTGTGTGTGTGTATGTGTGTGTGTATGTGTGTGTGTGTGTGTGTGTGTGTGTGTGTGTGTGTGTGTGTGTGTGTGTGTGTATGTATGTATGTATGTATGTATGTATGTATGTATGTATGTATGTATGTATGTATGTATATATATATATATATATATATATATATATATATATATATATATATATATATATATTATGTATGTATATATACATATATAAACATGTATATATATGAGAGAATAAATAATCATAATTGTGAAGTCTCCGCCATGCGAATGACACCTCTTTTTTGCTAAAACAATAAATTGGTTTCTGCACATAGTGCAAGGCCAAGAACTCCACGCGAAGAAGAAGACAACTTCCTTTCCTTTTTTTTCTCAGAAGTTGCTTGTTTAGCTACTCGAAAAATCGTCATGAGAGATGGCTCCTTCCGGAGAGAACCTTCTCTCTATAACTCAAGCTTCCTCACTCTCTGTCAAAGGCTCTAATACCAAATGTAAAATCCCAACTAGCTACCTTCCACTCTCCCCCAACCTGGAATAGCTCTTGCCTCCATGCACATTAAGAGTCCTCTAGAAGGTCCAAATTCCAATATACTCCTCACATGACCACTCTCAAGAGATGGGATAACCTATGTACATAAATGGACTCATACTAGAGCCTTTTCACCCTCGAGCTATGGTCTTTGAACCCTCTAATCTCGAGCATGGCTCCTTATTGATTGTGGGCTTAAAAACCAACAATTGGTATCAAAGCAAGAAACTTTAGGGTACATAGAGAATTTGGCCACGTGTAAGAAAATCAAATCTTCATGGAAGGTGAAGATCAGGCTCAGCTACGTATTCAGCAGTGGTCATCAAATTTCAATTCATCAATCTTTTTGAAAAAGTTGGATACTATTATGAAGACATGCACTCTAAGAGGGGTTACAAAGAAGATGAACCAGACAGATTGAAGCTATTATAGCTGTAATAACATTGTCCACAATATATATATGCATGAATTTCTATTAATTGCTATTAGCTTGAATCAACACTCAAAAACAACTTGGAGAACATTGTTTCTTTATGTATCTGTGAAGCGGTGTTCAGCTAGTAGTCAACCTTCTAAGTGCTCTTTGAAGTTAGTCACTCAACCATTTATGGGGAGCTTGCATCTACGTCTTGGTGGTCATGGAGGAAGACTTATGTGAGCACGGAGGGGTTATTTCTTATACATGGAGAAACTTATACAAGATCAACATGTGGTTGAACCATGTAAAACATCTTCTTGTATTTGAATGTGTGTAGGTACAATCAGTGGGTGTAGATGAGAGTTGACCGATCTTGAAAAGGACGGACCAATCTTGATAATCTTGAGAGTATCTTTGAGTTCATATCTTATCTTAACTTAGCATCTTATATTTGCCTCTATCCTTCCAAATAGTACTTGGATGACAAGAATGAGAGATGTGTGAGTTTTTTTTTTTTTTTTTTTTTTTTTTTTTTTTTGGTACTTGGATGACAAGAATGAGAGTTCTTTTTTTTTTTTTTTTTTTTTTTTTTTTTGTGGTGTTATGGAGTGCTCTTCATGTCAAAGGTCCTTGTGGATGCTCATGAATACTTAGCATGATCTACACAAATTAAACAAGTACCTAATTCATTAAACAACAATAATAATAATAATTACTTGCACAGCTAACACAAATACTTACCTAGTATAAACAAGTACCTAATTCATTAAACAACAATAATAATAATAATTACTTGCACAGCTAACACAAATACTTACCTAGTATATTTCCCTAGTGTCAGGTTAGGAGGGGACATAGTTAAAAAAACGCATTTTTTATGGAAAATAAAAAGCGTTTAGTACTCTGGAACGTCCTAATGCGTTTTTTTTGACAAGTGATCACGTCTTTTATCATGTGAGGGAAGTTTTTTAGTGTTTTTTTTCCTGTTTTCAACATGTGAGCAGTGTTTTAGTGTGTGCACCCTCTTTAGCACCCTTGTTTGCTTCCCTTGAGCATTTCTTTGAGCATCTTTGGTTCAGCCTTCACTATTCACTTTTAAACCTTCAAACTTTAGCCCTTATAGAAGTTAGTATTCTTCTTCTTACACATAAAAAGAGAGATAAAAAGCCATGAGCTTCTTTTCACTATCCATTAGCTTCAACCTTCCATTGGCTCTCATCATGGATAGAGTGGTGTCATCATAATTATATGACAATAACCCTACCTCTTTGCAATGCAATTATTGCATGGGTGTTTATGGTGGTTCGGCATCCCGCATGCAGCATGAAAGCTAATCTCCTTAGGTTGGGAGATAAACGCATTGAGAAATGCTCTTGCATACCTCAAAAAACCATGAAAGAGTTGATTGCTCAAATTCAATTAAGTTGAGCAGCTAATATGCATATATCTTCTTTTTTTAGAGCAATGTAACCATGATCCATGCTCGCAAACCTACATGTCAACTTTCGCGGATCGTGGCAAATACTATCTTCAATAAGGTAACAAATCAAGTCTTTTATGTGTTTTTACCACTAGATATGTAAAGGAATGCTAGATATACATTATTCATGGGTTATTTTAAATTTAAAAATAAAGATGTTGCGAAGAAATATAATACTCGTTTTTTATTTCCATTTTTTTAGTACCTACATACTAAACGTTTTAAAACCAATTTTTAAAACTCGTTTTCGAAACTCTCTTTGTACTATGGGAGGGGATAGTTAGAAATGTGAGCAACCTTCCACTAGGGAGCTCAAGTTGCTGAGAAAAAGTCTGAAAATTGAAGATCAAAAGATGGATTAAAATTTGGCAAAATTATTATTGCATATTGTGATAGTACTCCTCAAGAGCTATACAATTTAGCAAATAATGATGAAAGATTATTGTTTAACGGTTAACCTATCTAGCAAACTTTGAAATTTTTAAAAATAAAGAAAAAACAAAACAAAAATTAGGATTTCCAAAAATCTGGTGGGAAATCCACCTCAATTTTTGAAACTCAAATTTTTAGCTTTTTGGTATGTCTTGGAGGAAGTGATCGTTTCAACTTGGAGAGGTGGAGTTGTGCCTTCTCCATCATTTGCAAGGCATGGAGCAGCTTGGAGCTTATCTATTGAAGGAGATCGTCTTCAACTTCGAAGCTTTTGGAGGTTGTGGAGTTATCAACAGCTTGTGTATCTTGCAAATTCTTTATGCTATCTTGTAACTTCATGTACTTCAATTTGGAATGTAATGATTACATCCAGAGCATGGCTTCTTTTATCTCTCTCATGCTTTGTCTATTCTCCATCTTGTCTCTATCGTTTTCTTTGCCTCTACATTGATTGTGGGCCTAAAACCCTACCATTCTCATGCCATATCTATAGCTAGAAGCCACCAAGACAATGAAATAAATAAATTCCTCTAGTGCAAAAAAGTTCTCCATATCTCAAAAGGGTGCAATACTTGCATTTTCCCTCTTTTAGCTTTATTTTCTTTTCATACAACTTCATCCAAATCATCTTTCCAGTCTGACATTGATTCCACTTCCACGTTGCTTCATACAGCCACAAGCCAGTTTGAAGTAGTAAAGCATAAGATTGGCAGGTTATGAGGATTGGAGGATGCAAAATTTGTGTTTGAAATACTCAGCACACCAGTTCCCCAATGACCAATTATATACATAATGAACGTCTAACTACCCTCCAAATTATAAGCCAAAATTAAAATATAATGATTGATAAAAAGGAATCATATGAGGTAATTTGTGCCTCCTAACAGATTCAAGACTATTAGAAATGAATACGCGTTTTTTTTTCCATTGAATAAATAGTCCTGCATCCACATTATAGAAGACTATTGACTACAGCGTAGTACGACATACACACACTATATGAGTTTCATAAGAGTTGATTCAGAATGGCATATGAGCATGAGTACCATCGAAACCATGTCGATAGATTATAATCTTATTAGAAAGTACCATACTCCATCGGGCTGAGCAATTGAGCACAGAGATAAAACGTTTGTTACACATCAAAGGCAAAAGTAATAAATGACATGTGTGACTTGAACTAACTAGGAACCTAGCATGGCATACACACTGGATTGACTCCATATAAAACGACTTAAACATACAAAAGAGCTCGAGTGCCATGGATAACACGCCACTTATGAGTTTTGAAAGCGACATAGAAGATATAAATCTATTGCTGAAACAGGCATTGGAACATGAACTTCAAAGTTAATGCAATGTTTCATCATGCTGATGCATTATGTGTGAAACACATGAGTATCAGTGCGATAGATCGAATACTGTGACTTGAGCAAAACAGAAAACAGAAACATAAGAAACCATAATTCCGGAAAACGTAGAAGTTCAAGCTATTGGATTCTTCATGCATATAGTATTTCATCGAAGATTTTGATGAGGACCACCGGCACAAACACGATTTTTACTTTCGTTCACATGCCCTCCATCACACAAAAAGAATAAGCACTTCAGTAGGCTTACTTGAAGGGGTAATCGTGAAACGGCAAGCTCCATCGCGTTTCTTCCGAAATGTTGGCCCTCAAACCGAGTTGCCAGCGGATAAACCAGAAGCTTGTTTTCATGCCACGTGGCACAGTCAGAAAATAGTGTCATTTGTTTCGATACATGTATCGTAACTGACAACATGGTAAAATAAACCAAGTTTACTTTGCCGCCCTAAAAAAAATGTTCAAAGCATAATTGTTCCTGGTCATTAGTACTAGTTTCGAAATTGTAAAAGCGAATCTAAGAATCATCATCAACAAAAGCGCATATTTCCAATGACTTCTAAGTCGAGTTTGCAAACATTCAAAGTTTAAGAAATAGCTAAATAGAAGTCGAGTTTGCAAACATTCAAAGTTTAAGAAATAGCTAAAGGAGGATTTTAAGATCAATCATCAATGAGTGTCACAATATTATATACAAAAGATGCTTTCTTTTTTTAAGAAAGTTCGATCATTGAGATCTTCTCGTTTGGATCAGCTTGAATTAATTGAAAGTACAATATTAAATCTTGCATAGAGCTCACTGCCATGTGTTGCTCGCTGCAACCCACGTTCCTATTTCCCGCCAACCACATGGCCTTTGCCTTCCACCCTCCCTCTTCTATCCTCTCTTGGCATTGCCCCCTCTCTTCCCTCCTCCTTCTCCCAACACCCCTCCTCTCCCTCTCCTTTCCTCTCCCACCATTGCCCCCCCCCCCCCTACCTGTCACAGCCTGTTTTTCTATCCAGCCCTTTTCAGTGCTTGGGGGGTATGCCCTGTGGCGCCAAATTGTGCGCAACTATGAGGGGTACTAGTACTCCTCATACCAAGCTCTCATTGCCTTCTTCAACACGAGTTGCTAATCGAATATAAACGTGTTCTGGCAATCTTCTTGGTGTCCCTTTCGTTGGTTTACGTTTTTCGTGGGTTTGAACGTCTCACTACCTTCCTCCTCCTACCAACACCCCCCTTACCCTTTTTTTGCCCTCCTCCCACCTTCTCCCCCCACCTCCCTTTGCCCCTTCTCTCCCTTCTCCTTCGCCCCCTTCCATTCCCACCCACTTCCTTCAACTTGCTTCCATATGCAGCTAGCCCATGTAGGTGTAGAGATAGGTGTGTGTATGTGCACCTCTCCTTGCCTTCCTCCCCCTTCCCCATCCTTTCTTCTTAGTTGTAGTTATGGAACCAGAGTCCGTCCCTCAAAGGGACTCTTTTGAAGCCCCCTCACCTACACTTTCTCTATCACCCATTCAACTCTCCGAGTCCGTCCCTCAAAGGGACTCTTTTGAAGCCCCCTCACCTACACTTTCTCTATCACCCATTCAACTCTCCCTTATCGATGAGGGTAGAGTGAGCTTAGTTACTGAGGTTGAATGCTTATAGGTCTCATCAGTTATCTGCAAGATCATCAATTCACGACATAGTTGAGGTGAATTCACGGACCTTCTTCAGAGAATCTTGCAGAGGTTGGCAAGTTGGTAGATATTCAGACCATGGGTTGCGTTATGTGTGAAAACATGAGTATCAGTGCGATAGATAGAATACTGTGACTTGAGGAAAACAGAAAACAGAAACATAAAGAAACCATAATTCCGGAAAACGTAGAATTTCAAGCTATTGGATTCTTCATGCCTATAGTATTTCATCGAAGATTTTGATGAGGACCATCGGCACCAACACGAAGTTTACTTTTGTTCACATGCCCTGCATCACACAAAAGAATAAGCACTTCAGTAGGCTTACTTGAAGAGGTAATCGTGAAACGGGAAGCTCCATCGCTTTTCTTCCGAAATGTTGGCCCTCAAACCGAGTTCCCAACGGATAGACCAGAAGCTTGTTTTCATGCCACGTGGCAAAGTCAGAAAATAGTGTCGTTTGTTTCGATACATGTATTGTAGCATGTAAAATAAACCAAGTTTACTTTTCTTTTTTGTTTATAAAAAGGAAATTCGGCCTTAGCCTATTCTCCCGGACTTTAATTAAAATAAAGAAGAAAAGTTATAAGTGAATGGGACTAGCGCCCATGGGACCCCCAAATCCCACAATGCAGGGGAGGAGTATGGCAAGCTAGAGGGTGAAGATCTCTTATCTCAGGAGATTCTTTTACCTAGTAGAAACAGGGATTTTTCGATCGACCATTCCTTAAGAGTTAAGCCAAAATTGACACCACATTCCTCTCTCCAAATCTTCCAAAGAGTCTCACCCTTGATGGTATTCCACAGCCTTACTTTGTCAGCCCTTACTTTGCCGCTTACTTTGCCGGCCCTTAAAAGATATGTTCAAAGCATAATTGTTCCTGGTCATTAGTACTAGTTTCGAAATTGTAATAGCGAATCTAAGAATCATTATCAACAAAAGCGCATATTTCCAATGACTTCTAAGTTGAGTTTGCAAACATTCAAAGTTTAAAAAATAACTAAAGGAGGATTTTAAGATCAATCATCAATGAGGGTCACAATATTATATACAAAAGATGCTTTCTTTTTTAAAAGGAAGTGTGTTCATTGAGATCTTCTCTTCCGGATCAGCTTGAATTAATTGAAATTACGATATCAAATCTTGCATAGAGCTCACTGCCATGTGTTGCTCGCTGCAACCCACCTTCCTATTTCTCGCCCACCACATGGCCTCTGCCTTCCACCCTCCCTCTGCTATCCTCTCTTGGCATTGCCCCCCCCCCCCCCTCTTCCCTCCTCCTTCTGCCAACACCCCTCCTCTCCCTCTCCTTTTCTCTCCCTCTCCTTTTCTCTCCCTCTCCTTTTCTCTCCCTCTCCTTTCCTCTCCCACCATTGCCTCCCCGCTGTCGTAGAGGGGTGTGAAGGGAGGCTGACGTTCATCCAAAAGAATCACGCTAACCTAACCGTGTGACTGCACGCAGGGTGCTTCTAAGTATGCCTAGGGCCTTTGGTTGATTTTTCAGTTTAGGTGTGATAAAAACCTATATGTTTCTAATATATGGGAGTATAAATTAAGAACTAATTATTTAGCCTAAGGACCGTAAGGACGAGTGTTTCTATAATGTTCTATAGCTTCTAATTGATAAGACATAATTAAGTTCTCGTTTGTAATTTTCTCTTTAACAAAGTCAACTTCTTCGTTCTCAATTTGATTTGAGTTAGGTTTTCTAACTAAATTAGGTGGGAATAAGGCTTTCTTGTCCTCCCGTTCTGGCAAAACTATGGTAATTAAAGGTAAAATTCTAGAAAGAAAACGATCGTAATCTAACGTGTGTAAACTTTCATTAACTACTTTATCCTTAATAATTTCAACTTCTATATTTTAGTTTTTATTTGAACTATCAATTGAAGACGGAAGCAATGTTCCTATTATTAAGTTTTCTAATTCTTGATTCTTAATATCAGAATTGTTTGAAGATACTAGTTTAGAACTACTTGTTGATCCTGATTCTTTAGACATATGAAATAAAAAAGTAAAGATCTCAATTAATTTTTAGAGAAACAGTATGAAGAATTTCAAAATCAATCTATTTAAGCCTATACAAATCTTAATTGTATCGAAAAGTGGAAGTGCTAGAAATCTTTAGAAATTAAGTCTACACAAAAGCTAATACAATTCTCTTTATAGATAATCCTATACAACTTAATAAACAATCTTCAAATATTGTATTTTTGTGATCTCGTATGCTTGTTTTCTCGTATCTTCCTTTGTAATCTCTTCAATAATCTGCAGAAAGACATTAGGAAATAAGTTTTCTTTTAGTAAATATAAAACACTCATTGAATACTTTGATCATTTAATACAACATCCTAATTTTAAATGCTTTTGAAAACTTCATTTTTCACATATGTATATTCTTCTAACACTATCATATATTCATAAAACATTTACATGCATTCATTAACATTCTTATGCACACATACAGACCTACATATGCATACACTCACTCATGCATATAAACATATCACATATGCGTATACGCACTTATGCAATCATTTATTATTTATGCTTACATATATTATACATATGCAAACCTATCTGCATTACATAGGCATCATGCACTTATGCATATATCCTAATTTATAGGCATACATTTTTTTAATATTTATGCATACATTACTTATAATTGCATACATGCATACACATGCATACATAAACATGCACACACAATCATGCACACACATGCATACTAACATACATGTTTATGCTCACATTCACTTATGCATCATTACTCATGCATAAATGCACTAAATATGCATACATATCATGCTAACATACATATGCACTTATACTAGGATGCATACATTTCACATGCACTCGTGCATACACTTCTGCATGCAAGAAAATCATTCTTCATACACATACATACATGCTTGCATCATATTTATATGCATCAATAATACGTATATACTTATCTTAACATGCACATGCATACACACTTATGATATGCTTACACATGCACTACTTCATGCACTCTTGTATACTCTTCATACATACATTCATGTTCACATACTAACATGCATATTCATATACATGCATACATAAATACTAACACACTACTCACATATATTTATGTTCATACATCATTTCTTATGCTTACATGCACATAATTTTTTTCATGCAAACATGCATACCTATATAGTTCATATATTCATACATGCATATGCTTTTTCATGCTTACATGCATATCTAACTTATGCGCACATGCATACACATGCATAATATTCTAAGATATAATATTAAGACATTCAAACATACTTCACATGCATAAATTCATATGCATATATGTCTCATTCTCATGCACATGCATAAACAAATATCTATACATTCATCTACAAATGCATGCATATTTATGCACACATGCATATACGTCTATGCACTCATAAATGTACTTTCTTTTATATTATATGCATGTTCACAAATGCATATGCGTTAATCACTCATGCTCATATGCATGTACATACATAATCATGCATACTCACATAAATGAACATGCATAAAATACAAAATCACATATATTCTCAATTAGCTCATACACACATACTAACCTTGATAAGTATAAGATACTTTCTAGACCGTAATCGCGAGATTTATATCTAAAAGGATGTTTTTTGAGCAAAGAAATGCTAGAATATAATTAAACTAGTTTCAAACTGTCTATATTATAAGGCAAAATCTCTCTTTCACTCTCTCTCTCTCTCTCTCTCTCTCTCTCTCTTCTACATTCATCCATAGTAGCCTAAAATCTCTCTCTCCATTCGTTCGTAACTACTGCAACCCAAAAAAAAAATGGAGGAGAAAAAAAACTCCGATCATCTCTCTCTCTGTGTCGCACATATAGCTCAGTTTAAGTGTGCAGCAATGCTTGCAATTATCTCCCTTTTTCTCTTTTTCTACACTATTGCATGTGCGGAAAAATCAGAGTATGGGAAAATTGGTAATCCTGCTAATATCAAAAGAAAAAATCGCTACGCCACATAACTATGTTTACCGAAAAAAAAAACAACTCATCCTGATTTGCATAAGGCACCTCTGATCAAAACATGTTCGACAACAAAAATAAGTTAATCAACAATAGTCTCCAGATCAGCATAGGCACACTAAGAAATCTTTTGCTCTTCCTCTTGAACCTCATTCTCTCTTACTCTCTCTCTTTCTCTGTTATGCCTACATGTAGCGCCACCATTATCTTGTGCATTCGAGTCTACTACAGAGCTTATCTCTCTCTACCTCTTTCTCTCCTCTTTCCCCATGACATAAATATTTATTTATGCATGCACAGGTTCACCGTATGTGCGCATGTATAAATATACGTATACAATATACTGAATAAAAAACTTCGCATGTATAAATGGCCATCGATGCATTGCCATAAGTCATGAAAACACAACGTCGCAAACAATCATACCGAAACAATCCATTATTCTCTCTCTCTCTCTCTCTCTCTCTCTCTCTCTCTCTCTCTCTCTCTCTCTCTCTCTCTCTCTCTCTCTCTCTCTCTCTCTCTCTCTCTCTCTCTCTCTTCGTTTCATGCTTCTGTTCCATGTGCGCCTATAGGTGCCGCGAGCAGTCTCTCAGCCCATTTCTATAGCGGAAAAATCCCATCGAATGTGAGGTCTCTGAGGACGAAGATCACGCCATCAAACTACCTTCGGCCAAGTCCACTTCAGATTATACTATAGTGCTTTTGATCTTAGAAGTAGATATTACAGGAGTAAGCTATCAAAAGAGAAGCACCAGTGATGTTTTTCTTGAGACTGAGACTATATTACTTATTTATATATAGTTAATAGATAAACATAGATAAACATATAAGTTAGCACACATGCACCCATAAAAGAGACACGCATTTAAAACTCATATAATATGGGTCTAATCACATAATACTTATATATTAACCTTTATAGACTTAAACTCATAGGCGCACATAACACATATTAACACATATACTTACACGCTCATTTAAGGAACACATATAGGTGCACACAAATGTATTCTTTAGGTATTCATATGTAAATACATACCTATAGCAAAAACTCACATTCTCATCTACTCATATAGACATATGAACACATACCACATCAAATGCATTTCTTATATAAATATGGATTCATATCCCTACAATCATAGGCACATAATTATCTTTTAATTGTTAACCTCATATAATCCTAAATACACACAAATGCACTGATGAACATAAAAAAGTTGAGCCTAAGCAAGAGTTCAATTAATCTTCTATTCTGGATATAGTGTCCTCTTTTTCCTGCAGGTATCCAAAAGAAAACATTAATCATTTTAAATCAGTACATTAAAAAATATGAGAGAGAGATTTCATTTCACCAACTCTAAAGCAGAATATTTTTATTTTTCTATATGACAATTAAAGTGAGAAAATCCTTCCGACATCTGCCCCCACCAAACATGCACATCGCCCTCGATGGGCCAACCTGCAGTTCAATAGGAAAGCAGTATCAAATTCTTTTAAAAACAATATTGCTTAAACTATTTTTAAACTTATATGAAATATGCTCCTAAAGGTAAGTACATCTTCTGATAGTTAAGAAAAATCTTTTAAAATTATGCAAACTTGAATCTTAAACGTTTTCGTTCAATGCATGAAATTGAAAACAAGTTTTAGAAAGTCCCATAGAAATCAATCAGACAGTTATGGTACTTGCTCTTCTATTAACCCGTTCAAAAGTAATAAATATTTTATATAAATGGTCTATCCCTCATTCCCTAGCCACTCGCCATAAGATGCATCTAACTAATTCCTCTATAGAATAAATCCACCTCATAATGCCCGTATAGAATTTCAGAAGTGGTTTCGAAACCACAACTGAATCATGATAACATTTTTCTTTTCTTTTCTTTTCTTTATTTTTCTTTTTCTTTTTTAATTTTCTTTTTCATCTTGCAGTAGCCATTAATATACTGCTTGATGTTCTCATTTTTCTATTTTCTTAATTTTTCTTCGCAACTTTTTTGTTTAAGGGGAAAGGCTTAACCCCTAATCAGAGCAGAGGTTCTAGAGGAATGCTATATTGGGAACTAGGATCTCATTAGCGACATAGTTTGGAAGTTAAGGTAGTCTACCTATATAAAATAAACTTACTTCTACTAGGAATCGCAAGTCAAGTGTTCCCTCTCCTATCCTTATGAAAGCCATAGGGTCTCTAATTCTTATCCTCTATTCATACACATCCCTACTTCAGTTTTAAATTCATTGTTTCATAATTTTAAAAATCTTCCTTTCCTACCAGAAGGATGTACATATCTACACATGAAATGCATCAATAAAAAATCAAATTAGCAACTACAAAATAAGTAAAGTTTAGAACTCTTTCACCTGATCATTTTTATTCTTCTTCATCGTCGTCCTCTAAGAAGTCTTCGTCCAATTCAAATTTACTGCTTTCTCTTCTTCTAAATAGCTTTATTCTTTTCCCTGCAATTAAATTCTTTAGCATAGAACCATCAAATTCACGTAATTTATATGTACCTGTTTCATAAGCTGAAACAACAACATAAGGTCCGAACCAACGTTTAGTTAGTTTCCGACATGCATCGTATTGAGTATCAAACGTACTATCATATACAAGCACCCAGTCACCATTCTCTATTGGTTGAGGTCTTAGTCTATGTTTCTTATCAAAATATAATTTATTTTTCAATCTAGATGTTTTTAATTTTTTTATTGCTTCTTTAAGATTTTCATTTCCTTGTTTTAATTGCTTAATTCTAAATGCTAATAAGTCCTCTCTTGAAATGTTATCTTTCCAACCTAAATTCATCCAATTAATAATCTGAGTATGAATGGGAAATAATGGTTTCTGACAATACATGAGTTCAGCCGGCATAAAACCAATTGTTCTCGTGTACGTCATGCGATCAGCCCAAAGAGCAAATGGGAGATATTTTGGCCATTGACCAATATCTCCATGGCAAGCTAAATAGCCTTCACTATGGAAGGATGCCTTTGTTCAATTTTACCATTCGCTTCTGGGTTATAGGCAGTCGTAAGAGACAATCGAATTCCATGTTGTGCAAAGAATTCTCTCGCCTCTCTCGCATCTAACTCTTCTCTATCTGCTAGTACTTTTTCTATATATCCAAATATGGATAATACTTCTTCCAAAAGGAATACACATACATTATAAGTAGTATTGGAACGAAGCGCTCTACCTTCGACGTGGTTTGTCAAATCCTCTTGTGCAAGAACAATATATCTCATGCCATCATTGCTTTTAGGCATGGTCACAAGGTCTAATACCCACTTGTAATGAATACAAGGTGGATAGGTCGGGTGAAGGGGATCTCTATGCTTGAGAGAGGAGTGTAACTGACACGTACTACAAGTGCTCACAAATTCTTTAATAGTTACATACATCCTCGGCCACCAGTAACTTTCCCTAATCTTTTCATACGTAGCTACAAAACCTTTATGACCTGCCCAAAGGCTTTCGTGCATCTTATGCATAACTTGCACTTGAAAAACCTTCAAACCTAGTACTCTTTGAGGGTTTCGAACCTTTCCTCTAGCATGTCTCCAAAGATATCCATCTTTCAAGAAGAAGTTGAAAGACTTCTTCCTGATGTTCCGGAATCGATTTGAAGACCAGCTTGGGGAAGGCTGAAATGAATGATCTCCATGAGTGACCAGTTCTTTTGTTCAGCAACTCCATTCTGTTGAGGTGTATACGGCACTGTACACTGGTGTTTTATCCCACGTTCAGCCAGAAATGCATTTAAAATCAAAAGACATATATCCCCCCCCCCCCCGATCAGAACGGAGGGTGCCCATTTTACATGCTGACAGATTTTCAGCCAAAGAAAAAAAATGTTTAAAGCACATGAACACTTCGGACTTTGCCTTGAATCGATATACCCATGCATGCCTGGAAAAATAATCAATGAAAAGTCACGAAAGTAAAGATAATTTCAAAAAGAAGGTGTCTGCATAGGACCACAGACATCACTATGTGCAAGCTGTAATTTCTGAGTAGCCCGAACTGAACCATCTTTTGGAAAGGATGAATGCTGCATTTAGCCCAAAATACAACCTTCACAAACATGTTTTCCAGGTGCCTCAAGTTTGGGTAACGAGCACACCATTTCAGATTTCTACAGGCATAGCAAACTAGCGAAATTCAGATGACAAAGCGTGCATTCGAAAGCTTTGCATCTGACATAGTGTGAGAATCATTTATTGCACATGCCAAATCATTTACAGATCTTTCATAGTCTATGATCTTATACAGCCCACAACATAAAATGCAAGAAGCAATAATCACATTGCCATTTGACAGATCATGAACTGTACACCTGTCATCAAAAAATTTCACAACCAAGCCAATCTTGTCTAATGCAGAAACTGATAACAGGTTCTTTTTGATCCCTGGCACAAATAAAGCATCTAACAAAGTGAAAGAACTACCATCAGCAGTAGTCAAAATGATCTTACCAACTCCCATAACAGGATAAGAGGAGTTGTTGGCAAATGTAACAGTATTCCCTGTACAGGCAGGCTTGAGTGAAGAGAAGAAAGTACGCTACAAGGTAATATGTTTGGTTGCCCCACTGTCAGAATACCAAACATCTAAGTCTACTGCAGACATGCACTGCTCATGAGAAGATGGGTCAAAGCTGCAGACAATAGTAAACGCCCATTCTTCTTTCTGCACAAGATTTGCAGACTCTGTTTTTGGTGTAGAGGCCTCTGCAACAACCATTCCAGCGTCTTTCTTCTTTGCCTCTTTAGCAGCCACTTTTGGAGAGTTCTTTATGATATGATTATTCCCTTTACAGTACTTACAAAACAATTTCTGCTTTTCTAATTTCTTCTCATCTTTATCTTCCTTCTTCAAATATGCAGAATTAGCAGATTTCTGCGTACTAGTTGAAGAGCTCCATTTTCCTTTGCCCTTCTGACTAGCTAGGAAAGCTTGATCTGCAACTCACATAATGGACCTGTTTTTCCTGGACTGATCTTTTTGCAACAGAATAGAGACTAACTCCTCAAATGATAAGGCATTTTGGATTGCCTTTCATCATCAACCGAAGAGTAGAAGCAAAACTCTGATATGAATCAGGAAGACCATTCAGAACGGTCTGCACAAGTGAGCTATCTGGTATAACCTCATCAGCAGAAATCAATTGTTCCTTCAAGTCTTTGATCTTCATTAGGAAATTGTCCATAGAATCACCTTCATTCATGTGCTCACTCTCCAACTGTTTTCGGAGGTAAGCAACGCAAGCCTCATTCCTAGCTTGGTACAATGTGGTAAGTATATCCCAAGCATCCTTAGCGGTTGTGCAAGAGCAAATGTGAGGAATAATGGCACGTTTGACAGACAAAGCTATCAATGCATGTGCCTCGGCATCTCTGCCATCCCAACGAATTTGCTCTGTAGTAGGTGTAGCAGAAACAGTAGCACGAACAGGAATCTGCGGAATATCATCTTTGACACCATCTTCATCAGCTCGAGCACCTGTATTTGCAGTACTTGTAGTCAGAGGTGTAACAGGACATCTTTCAACACCCTGCACAATGTTCCACAATCCTTTTGCAACCAATACATGTCGCATCATATAAGCCCATAATGGGTAGTTGGTACCATCCAACTTATCCTCAACAACCAACATACGGAATACATCACTGCTTTCAGCCATGGCCGGTGACTAAAATACCTTGATGCAAAAAATTGAGTGTATCTCAAAAAGTTGAACAGAACTACCTAGACGAATTCTACTAGACCTATAGCAGACTTTGAGACGCTTATATTGGTGAACAGGAACTGGTATATACCTTTGGCACAAAAAGACGAAATAGCCTACCCAAGCCCTGTGATAGTGCGTTCAAAGGCCGAAACGAGCTCAGATCGCGATTTCGGTACCACAGAACTAAGCTGTTTTGATCTTTGAAACACCCTGAGTATGCTCACCAAATTTCGTGCGAATCTGACACTGCAAACGAAGGAGTGTCAACGGCACCCTAGATGAAGTGATGACCTACTCCGATACTAATTGTTGGAGATAGACGTCTGTAGAAGCACACAAACAACACAAGGAAGAAGAAGAAGCTTGGAGCACAAACACACAATACTGAATGTATTACTAGAGAATGTACAAAGATAAGTAGCCCATTAGGGCAATAGGCATATATACGAGCCGGGGGAAAAAACCCTCCTAAAGAGGGAAAAAAATGCCCCGGTGGTCCTAGTGTGTTCACACACATCACTACCTAAATATATCAACAAATTCCCATGTTTTTAACCCTCAATTAACCCATAAACTATTCTTCTACCCTTCCATAACCCTCTAGATTTATCAATTAAACCCTTAATTAACCTTGAAATTAAGCTTGAATCCTATAAAACATGTTCAAAACCTACATTTGACCCGTAAATACCCTTGAAATTTCTTTCAAAACTTAAATAAACCCTTGATTAACCCTTAACTTTTAATCTATACCCACAACTTCATTAGAAAACACCTTTATAAATAGTTCTCGTATTTGTAGTGATCATCAAACTTCTTGTCCTGCAAAAATTGAAATTCAAACATTAGTAAAAATTTTCATAAATTATTAAAACTTATTCCAATACATTTAATCTTTTAATTTTTATTATTATTTTAAGAGAAATAATTCTTTCCGACATCCGCCCCACAAAACCTGCACATCGTCCCGATGGGCCAACCTGCAGATTCAAATGGAACATATCAAATTCTTTTGAAAATAAGTTTTAGATTTTCAAAGTTTTATTTTATCATGCATTCATACTTTGTGCAATTAAAAAGATTAGCACAAATCTTCTAAAAAAACAAAGTAGATATAAGTCATATAAATATCATGTTATATCTCTGAATCCACATTTAAACAAGCATTTATAGGAATAAATCATAAGTGTCATAGTCCTCCTGTTCATGTAACTTGCTTGGAATAAGTAACTTATCCTGCATAACAACATATACCAAAAAATTTTCATCAGTTAATAGAATTATATGCCTCCTACTTTTATTTCATATGGTCTGACTCTCTATTCATTGCTTTTTTCATATCATTTTTTCTTCCTTTATTACTTCATCCCAACTCAGCTCTTTAATTATTTATAACAAATCGGCCTATACCGAAATTGGGTGCGACTCATGAACTTGTCCACCCGGCCAGGTTTATTTCACTTCTCTGCCAACCCGACATAGCACACGACAAAACTATGTCAGCCCTACATGAAATCGACTTTAGCTCGTGGCTTTGATCGCCCGACCAGAGTAACTCCATCCGCTTACCGACCCATGTGGGCGCATAACAACATAAAGGTTAGGCCTATGATGAAACTAGCATCAGCTCGTGGCCTTGATCACCCAACCAAGGTTGCTCCACCCGCCTACTAGACCAACATAGCGCACCAACAACAAACACATACATATAGGCTAATTGGATATGAAATTTTATTTTTTAATTCATTTAGAGGTCAGATCTCATAAGGAATAAATAGAAAGATACAAAAATCCCACTTACTAATGGATAAAATTTTCAGCATATACATGTATTCATAATAAGGCTACCTTTTCTTCCACAAGCTTTCAATTCCAAAATTTCTATTTAACTATCTGATTCAGTTCATATAAATACAAGTTTTTCATGCTTCAATCATAAATATATCAGATATTTAACATCTTAAATTCTACTTGATTTTTTTAAAATAAATTTGAACATATCCTTTTAACTCAATCAGTAATGTAGTGCATATATACAAAAAATCAAAGAATTTTTAATTAAAACTTTTTTTCCTGATTTTAAACAGATATTTTAATCATCGTCTTCTTCTTCATCAGCATCATCATCGGCATCAATCTCGTCAAACTCATAATCTTCATTATTTCTCTTCTTGAACAATTTAACTCTTTTTCCTGCAATCAAATTTCTCAATAAAGAACCATCCAATTATCTAAGTTTAAATGTACCATTATCAAATACAGTTACAACTACATACGGACCAAACCATCTTTTAATTAAATTCTTCCTGGCATCATACTGAGTATCGAAAGTACTATCATAAACTAATACCCAATCATCTACTTCTATAGTACGAGGTCTAAGTCTATGGTTTTTATCAAAATAGATTTTATTTTTAAGACGTGATTCTCTAACTTTTTGAACAGCTTCTTCAATCATTTTATTTCCTAGATTTAACTGCATAATCCTAACAGAAATCAGATCTTCATGAGTCATCTCATTATTCCACGGAAGCATCGTCCATGAAATAATCTAGTTCTGGATAGGAAAAATCGGCTTCTGACAATACATACGTTCTGTAGGCATAAATCCTGTAGACCTAGTATACGTCATCTTGTCTGCCCATAGTGCGAAAGGAAGGAATCTAGGCCACTGTGTTGTATTACCATTGCAGGCCTTAGAAATTGCCTTCACAATAGAGGGATGACCCCGTTCAATCTTACCATTAGACTTCGGATTATAAGCAGTTGTGAGAGATAGGCAAATCCCATGTTGGTCAAAGAATTCTTTAGCTGCTCGAGCATCTAACTCGCCCCTATCTGCTACTATCTTTTCTACATGGCCAAATCTACTAATAACTTGTACTAACAAAAATTTACATATGTTATAAGTAGTTTTAGTATGAAGAGCTCTACCCTCTACATGATTAGTCAAGCACCTAGCTAAAACTATATACCTCATCTTATCTAAACCTATAGGCATGTTCACTAAATCAACTACCCACTTGTAACGAATACAAGGAGGATAGGTAGGGTGCGACATGTACCTGACAAGTAGTATAAGAACTTACAAAGTCACGTATATTCACATACATACCTGACCACCAATAAGCTTCTCTAATTTTATCATACGTCACATAAAATCCTTTATGTACTACCCAAAGAGTTTCATGCATATCTACCATAACTCTGTTTTGAAGATTTTTATTTCCTAAAACTCGTTGCGGATATCTAATTTTTGCTTTTGCATGACGCCAAATAAAACCATCCTTTAAAAATAAATTAATGCATGTTTCCTAATGTCTCTAAATCTATTAGCAGACCAAACAGGTAATTTCTTCAAAGTGCAAAGATAATATCCTATATCATACCAAATTCCCTCATATTCATTTTCATTAAATTTTTCATGCACATAAACATCATAAATATAATTAATCACATTTAATTCAGTTTCAATCATGTCATCATCTTCAAACTTAGCCCTAGAAAGCATAGCTGCAACAGAGTTAGTTTTTCTAGAAATATGATTTAAAACAGGATTAATAAACTTAATATAAGATATCCACCTTAACATTGCTATATCTAGAGAAGAACAATTAGTAATCATTCCTATTAATGGTAAACAATCTGTTTCTATTACTACATTAGCTCCTATAAAATACTCCTTATCACTCTTGAACGCAGTAACTAAACCCCATAATTCACGTTTTATTTGTGGATAATTGTTTTGAGTTTCATGCAAAATTTTAGCCCCAAATCTAATCGCGTATATATTTCCCTCATTATCTGTTACCGTTAGTGTCCATGTGAAAGGCCAAATGGCCATCGGACACTTCTTTGTATATGTTCTTTAATAAAACATATAGTGGCCTGGTCAGTCACAGACTGTAAGTTCGACCGCATTTGTAAGACCTAAGAAGTCTGTCTTCGTGCTCCCTATGTACTGTGTTTTCTGCGTATTCTACAACCTCTGTGCAGAGTACTGTGTGCGGCGTCAGGAGCTCGGTTTTCAACTCCGAGCATATCGTCGTGGAGCTCTCGAGAAGGAGAGTGCAGCGCGGTGCATCACCATCAAAATACTTCACTGGTATCAGAGCAGTTTGAGGCAAAAAGCTTTGTTCCTTTTGTGCGAGCGAAGCGAGCACCCCCCCCCAGGCTTTCGACCAAGGCAGCGACCAAGGCGACCAAGGCATAGACCTTGGCATACCTTGTCATCCGAGTCACCGAAGTCACCGTTGGCGCCGTTGGCTGCGCGCGAGGGAGGACCTCAACGATCAAGGAATATAGAGGTTCCCGGTACTTCCCGGGAGGTCACCCATTCCAATACTGTTCCCCCCAGAGCTCGCTTAACTGTGGCAATCTCTTGCCACTAAGCTACACTCTTGTGGTGTTTGAAGAAGAGGAAAGACTAAGGTTGACATTACCTTGAACAAGTTTTGGTCCCTCAAAGCTTCATTTCTGCTTTTAAAGCCTATTTCTGAAGCAATTTTGGGGTGTTTTTGGAGCCATTTCCGAGTACTTTCGCACGTAGTTATCTTCACACAGGTCCAAGAACATCAAGAAGAGTGTTCCTTGTACTTCTCAGACAATAAATATCAACCTTTGGGGCTGTATTTTCAGCCACACTCGTAAAACTACAGGTTTCTTGAGGGGTTTTCAGTTTTGGTGGGAGCAGTTGCTGCAAATTTAAGCAGGTTTTTAAAGCCTAAAACATCAGAGTTGACAGACACTTGCAGGTGTTATTGGCTAGTTTTTGGGCTGTGTATTCAGCCTTTTAGTGTCATTTTACTGCATATATTGAGCACATACACACCATGTACGCTTCTGTGGATACCGCTTATGTACGTCCATGTGGGCATTGATATAGTGGTTACGTTCTTTGCATAAAGCCTTTTACGTTTGATAAAGAGGGTCGTGGTGAGGTTTTCTTAACTGGGAGACACCTAGATGTCGGGGTCTCTTCGGTGATGCAGGTGGAAGACTTACCCAGCCTCGCCATAGGAGATGTATGATAGTTGTTCATAGGTGCTCGATAAGCCTAGTTGGCTTCTATTGGGTAACTGATTATATGCAGTGGAGTCAGTGATTCACTATGCAGGTAGACATGTCAGTACTTGCAGTTTTATGATACTTTGACACTGGTCATATGCTAATTTTGTAGAGGATACTCTGGCAAAATTTTTCCAGATTTCTGGTTTAGTCAATTATATAGTGGTCAATTTACTCCTTGATACACTTATTTGTTGGTGTTTGGACTCTTCTAGCTCCATTATCATTCTATTCAGTTCTCTACGATCATGGCATCAGAGGTCTCAGGCACATCTGGTGGATCAGGGTCTAGTGCTAGCGTTCCGAGGAGGAGCTATAACTTGCAGGGCAAAGACCATTTTGAGATCCGAAAATTTGATGGCACAAACTTTGCTCTATGGAAGAATCAGATTAAAGATGTGCTGATTCAAAGAAGGCAATGGAAGCCAGTAAATGGGATTTCAAAGAAGCCTGCTGACATGGATGAAGATGATTGGGATGAGTTAGATGAAATGGCCAGGTCTACCATTCGCTTGCACCTGGCAGATAATGTTTACTTTACAATATTAGACTGTGAAAGTGCAGAGGAGCTTTGGAAGAAGTTATGCAATACATATGAAAAAGAGACGGCATCAAATAAAGTATATCTGATGAGAAAATTATACGACCTTCGTATGAAGGACACAGATAGTGTTGCTGCTCATCTAAATGAGTTTGATGCCATATTCTCCCAGTTACAGGCTGAGAAAATGGATATGGACAATGAAATGAAAGCAGTATTGCTGTTATGCACCCTGCCATCATCATGGGATACATTTTGCACAGCTATTAGCAATAGTGCACCAGGTGGTAAACTCGTCTATGATGACATATGTGGAGCACTCTTGAGTGACGAGATTCGTAGAAAATCTATGGTTGGCACTCAGAGTGGAGATGCATATAATGTTCGTGATTCTTACCAAGGAAAGAATCAACAACGTGGCAGGAGCAAGAACAAGGAAAAGAATGGTCAACGGAATAAGAGCAAAAGTAAATCAAGGAAGAGGGATATTGAATGCCATTATTGTCATAAGAAAGGATATATGAAGAAAGACTGTTATGCATTAAAGAATGCTAAAGGTAAAGGACAGAATGTTGATGGGCATGTTAAACAGTTACCTGCACCATCTACTTCGACTGTGAAGATTGAAGAAATTAATGCTATTTCTGATGATGCTGATGTGTTGACACTTGATAGTACTGTGCCATCTGAGGCACTTATGGCTGATTCTCTTTCCCACACCTGGCTGCTAGATTCTGGTGCTTCTTTCCATGTGACACCACATAGAGAATGGTTCTCTAATTATGCAGCAAAGTCTCTTGGCACCGTGAGACTTGGTGACTCTTACTAGTGTGATGTTGTGGGGATTGGAGATGTAGTTGTGCAGTTCATTGACGGTTCAAAATTTACTATGCATAATGTACGCCATGTACCTCAGTTATCACGCAGTTTGATGTCAGTTGGTCAACTTGATGACCTTGGTTACAAGGTGGTCTTCTATGCTCAGTCCTTTCGTATATCAAAGGGCAATATGGTTATTGCAAAAGGAAGGAAAGTTGGCTCACTTTACCCTTTATTTGTATCACAGAAAGAACACTTGTTAGCTGTTACTGAACAGCCTATGGCTTGTATTTGGCATGGTCGTTTGGGCCATATATCTCGTAGTGGAATGGAAAATCTTTCTCGTTCTGGCTACTTACCTGTGTTATCTTTCTCTGATTTTTCATTTTGTGAGCATTGTCAATATGGAAAGCAAACCAGAAATGTGCATAAAACGCACATTGACTCTTCAATTCAGCCTTTAGATCTTGTTCATACAGATGTGTGTGGTCCTATGCCCACTAGGTCCTTAGGTGGTTCTCTTTACTTTGTCACTTTCATAGATGATGCTACTAGAAAAGTCTGGGTATATCCTATCAAATCGAAGGATGATGTATTCCCTACTTTTAGAAAATGGCTTGCTTCAGTTGAGACTGAAAAAGGAACTAAGCTTAAGGCTTTACATTCAGATAATGGGGGTGAGTATACCTCACATGAATTCAGCCTTTTCTGTCAGTGTAGAGGGATTCGTAGAGAGTTTACAGCTCCTTATACCCCAGTACAGAATGGTGTAGCTAAGAGGATGAATAGAACTATTCAAGATAGAGTAGTCTCTATGTTGCATCATGCAAACCTCTCACACGGTTTTTGGGCAGAAGCAGTATTGACTGCAGTTCATGTGATTAACCTTTCACCTAGTACTGCCAAAGGTCTGAAAGTGGCACAAGAGTTATGGACAGGGAAACCACCATATTATGATCATCTTCGAGTTTTCGGATGTGAAGCATATGTTCATATACCCAAGAATCTTAGACAGAAGTTGGACCATAAGTCAAAGAAATGCATTTTTCTTGGATATGGTCAAGAAGGACAATTTGGATATCGCTTATGGGATCCTGAAACACGGTGTCGAGAAGATTTGCATCTTCCAGTTGATAACCAGAGGAAATAAAAGCAACTTAATTGGTGAATTCTAAACCTCTTTTTCACTGTTGATCAATTGTTCTGGATTGAATTAACTACTTTTGAAGTGTTTGCAGGTACAAGAGATGATGAAGAATATGTGTTCATATTAGGGTTTACCCTAATTACTTAATTAATGAGTATTTCATATTTATACATGCTTGATTCATGGGTATTTAACCCTAGGGTTTTCTAAGTTCATATGATTAGGTTCATCTGAAGGGTCTCAAAAGATTCTAATGGGTTCATGTTAGGGTTTACAAGGGATCAGAAAGATTTTAATGGGTTATCAATGATTTTCAAAGGGTTTTAATAGGGTTTTGATGGGTTTTAAGTAGGTTTTCTAGGGTTTTTTAGAATGTTTCAAGGGTTAAAATAATTAATATTTAAGGAAATTAATCTATAACTAAACATTGGTTCAATAACAAAAATTAAAATATGGTTTAATTAATTATTTAATCATGTATGTGCATTTAATACTAAGGTTCTAATTAATTAAAAGCTTAACCTAAGTTTAATTTAATGAATTTATTTAATTGAGAAATTTAGGGTAAATAGAATTAGAATGATTAATTAAATGGATAAATAACTAGTGGTCTATATGAGTACTAGGAAAAAGAGTGGTTTATAGAAGATGTGTAACTAAAGTGATTGAAAGAGTGGTTGGAATAAATGATGCAATTAAAGGAAGTTAAAGATAAACTTTAAATGAATGGTGTATATGAAAAAGGTTAAAAGAATGGAGTAAGTGAGTTGTGTAAATAAAGTCAATTTAAAGTGTGGTGAAAGTAAGGAGATTAAAGTGTGGTTGTAGATTAAAAGTTAAAACCAAAAGAGTGGATTAGGAAGGACTTGTGTATGTATTTAAATGTGTGTTGAGCTCAAGTTTCTCCTCATGTTTTTTGCAGAAACATTGAAGATTACAATTAATTGAAGTGAAGACAATTGAAGTGAAGCGGCAGCTTGAAGAACCATTTAAATCTTGTTTCTCATTTAGTCAACTATCCAATTGACTAGACAATTATCCAATTGTTTAGGCCTTCGAGTTGTATTAGAATTATTAATTCGAACCATTAGCATATCATTTAATTCATTCAAACAGTTAGCATCATATTGTTTCATTAGTTTTTCCATTACTTTCCTTGATGTCTTCTAAGTTAGTTCATGAGTCTGAACACAGTACTATTGAAAATATTGAAAATATTGAAAATATTCCGCCAACTCTAGACAGACCAGAACCCTCTAGCTTACCTGAAAGTTTAGTAGAAGAACCCATTATGGAAGTTTCAATCTCATATCAGGAAGCTGTTGCTATGTACGAGGCTGCCTGTCCTTACGGTCCATAGTTAATTAAAACTATTTACTTTTATAAGAGAACTTTAGTTTCAGTCATAGAATTAGGTAATTTATATTGTTTTGACATTAGAACCCTTATTTTCATAAGCCTGAGTTTGCTACAGACACCCCGCGTGTGCCGAACGATTTAGGCGGATGACTTGATCCACCATCCGAGCATCTCTCACGACCCGACATTGGTGAACCCGACGTGAACAAACGGCGTTGCAGCTCAGGTATAAAATTTAAATTTTTCATGCATGTGCATACATGATATCGACAGGTTGGATTGCAGAAGCTTCTTCATCCATGGGAGGAGTGGCTTTGTCTTTGACTCCTTGCACTCTTCTAGGTGTTGAGGGCTGTTCCCTAGGGAACTGAGCGCCTCCACGAAGAGTGGCAAGTAGCTATCCTCATCTCGCCACCCCTTTTCATCGACATTAGAAGCAAGAACGTTTGCACAATCATCCATTAGCAACTAATGTATTAGATTTTGATTCTATTAAAAATTGTATAAACTTATACACAAGTCACTCTTTAAGCCTCTTCTTCAATTCAGATTCCAGGTATTTATATTTGGATTCTTTTTGCTTGCACATAATTAAATGAAAATGACATCTAATGTAGAGAATCTTCTGCATGATATGGAAGCACGATTAATTTCATCTATAGATTTAAAGCTTAATTCCAAGTTTGAGTCCTTAAACTTGTTTCTTTCAATCTTAACTACAGTAGTATCTGATTTTAATACAAATCTTAAGTCAATAGATACTCAATTTGATCATGAGTTTAGGAATTTAGAAGGAATTCTTCATTATGAACTCTCAAATTTGAATGAAAATATGGAAACAATAGCAAATCATGTAAAAGAAATTTCATCATTCAAAACGATTGGTCATGAAATTGCAAGTTTAAAAGAGAACATTGAAAGGTTAAACAATCAAATACACGATAGTGCTACATGTGAATGCAAAGATAGATATCAAGTACGAGTTCAAAGTAGATCTATGTATTCTACTGACCAAAATCCTTTACCTGATCATAGAAAAGTTGATCCTAAGGCTGTATATCAAAGACCAAAGAGAACTGTAAGATGCTTCTGGTGTGACCAACTAGGTCATACTTATGGGAATTGTATGGCCTATGAGAAAGCATGTAGCCAACAATTGGTATTAGAAAGTGAACAGAAAATATGTGATTATCAAACGCATCTACCATTAAGATTAAACTTAGGTAGAGGAGGAATGATAGACTATTTTGACGAAGGAAAATTTAGTCCTAAAACCAAACTTCAAAAACAATGGAAACCTAAGAGTCATAAGGAGAAAAGCAATGTATGTCAATTACATTCTATGAACACCAAGATTGTGCCTAAATGTGAATGTTTGGACAATGATCAAAACCTTATTAAACCTAAATCTATGAAGAACATTGATCTTCAAATTAAATCAAAGGATCAAGATACATTGAAAAAGTTTAAGAAAGAAGAAGATGTCAGGATAAAAGATGATGAAAATGAACAATCCATTAATGGAAATGAAGACATTTATGTGGATAAAACAGGACCTAAAGCCATAGAAAATGACAATGGTTGTGACCAAGAGAAATATGATGAAAGAAGAGTACAAACATCTGAAGATGAAAATATTCAAATTCAATTAGAATATGAAAAGAATATAGGAAAATGGATTCAAGAAGCCATATGGAAGATTGAAAATGATACCAAAACCTCATCTAAAGTTAAGATAAAGAAGAACAATTTTAGAGAATAGTTTTATTATGATGAAATTGTTTATTGAAGTTAAAATGTTTTAAATTTTGATATTGCTTGCTGCATATATGTCTGTTTCCCTAAAGATTGAGAAACATATACCTAAAATGTTTAGTTTTATGAAGTTTAATGCTTGAAAAGCTAGTTAAAAGCTTATGATTAAGTTTACATTATGATTTGTTTAATCAAAAGAATTCTAAAATATGAAAACACAAAGTTTGTTCAAATTAAACAAAAACATGTTTTGAAATTAGGCTTGCAATGATTAATATGCTTGTCATTTCCTAAATTTATGAAGAACTTAAGATTTTTTTCTTTCATAAAAAGGAAGAAATCTATTATGATGAACAATTATGAAGAACATTATTATAATGAAATGATAAATATTTTGAACAAAATGATTTTGTTTATAGTAATTATGATGGTATACTTTTAGAAGGAAGAAATATACATGATATAAATATGATTATGATTAATATGAAGAACATGAAAATATGATACAATCAGATGATGATTTTATTGTCATACCATATGATGAGTAAGAGGAACTTTCATAATCCAGATATAATTTTTTTCATTGATATCAAAATATGATGCTCATTTATAAGGATACAATTTAAAAATACTATGAACATTTTGATTTTTCTTAAATTTTATGAACTTTGTTTCATAGGTTGAAAAACCTATTTAAAAAAAAATTAAGAATGCATTATTTATGATAATTATAACCACTATGAATTTCTTATGATGAAATTTGTGACATGATGAAGATGAATCTGATAGAATATATGAATTTATATTTGCAAAATAAATGATCATGAAGATTACTTGTTTTGTAGCTTCTACTTTATGAGTGCTTACAGTTGATGATGAGCATGATTAATTATGTATGAATGAATTTCTTTAGTGTGGATTTCTTTTGCAGGAAAACCAAGAGAAGATTTGTATATGAAATTTAATAATTTTGCGTGTCTAGCTGTTGCTGGTTGAGTTTTAACAGGTCTTTGAAGAACAAATTAAGATGCATAAAGATGAAGCAGATTGAAGATGAAGTTGATTTTAGGTCGTATTTTTCTTTGCCATACAATTTTGTTTTACGTATTTATTTGCATTCATATAAAACTAATTGATAAAACCTGGAATGAAGAATATTAATTTATAAAGGACTCTAGTTGACCATATTAGGAAAATAGACATAATTTATATTTCCACATTTATAGATTAAGTGAGATTTGTTAAAAATAGAAGGATTTGTAGTTCATTTAGATAACGAAAGTAGTTGTATATATGTAGGAGCATATTGTTGCATGATACATGTCTGTGAAAACCTAGATCTTTCTTGTCCATGCAGCTAGATCCTTAGCTCGGATTAAGGGGTTAAGCCTTTCCCCTTTAAAACAAAAAAGTAGCGAAAAAAAAAAAAAAAGAATATTGACATGGAAGTTATACCTTCTTCCACCCCAAAAAGGTATTTACATTTATTATTGACATGAAGTTTACATCATATGTATATGAAGAAACTAGTTGTGAAAAAACACATCTAGTGATTAAAATTGGGCATACAAGGCGGCTGTCTGTCCAAGTAGATTTAGTAGATTTCTTTGGCATGCTTGATTGTTCATATGTGAATGCATATATATGACAAAACCTGCATTTGAATGAATGAAAATGAATTCTGTTTTATAAATCTTTACATAGTTTATAAATGGATGAAATGTAAATTAATGTTTGTTGACTGAACAGGTTACTAGTTTACCTTTATACTTTAATATGTTTTCATTGCCAGATGTAATTGAAATAAACTTCATGTGCATGTTGAAAAGATTAAAAATTTGATAATTTAAATATGTTTATAAAAGAATTTGATGTTGTTCTATGATTTAATTTCAGGATAATCATTGAAAATGCTGCTTCCCTAAATCTGCAAGTTGGCCCATCGGGACGATGTGCAGGTTTGGTGGCGGTGGATGTCGGGAAGATTTGCATCTTCCAGTTGATAACCAGAGGAAATAAAAGCAACTTAATTGGTGAATTCTAAACCTCTTTTTCACTGTTGATCAATTGTTCTGGATTGAATTAACTACTTTTGAAGTGTTTGCAGGTACAAGAAATGATGAAGAATATGTGTTCATATTAGGGTTTACCCTAATTACTTAATTAATGTGTATTTTATATTTATACATGCTTGATTCATGGGTATTTAACCCTAGGGTTTTCTAAGTTCATATGATTAGGTTCATCTGAAGGGTCTCAAAAGATTCTAATGGGTTCATGATAGGGTTTACAAGGGATCAGAAAGATTTTAATGGGTTATCAATGATTTTCAAAGGGTTTTAATAGGGTTTTGATGGGTTTTAAGTAGGTTTTCTAGGGTTTTTAGAATGTTTCAAGGGTTAAAATAATTAATATTTAAGGAAATTAATCTATAACTAAACATTGGTTCAATAACAAAAATTAAAATATGGTTTAATTAATTATTTAATCATGTATGTGCATTTAATACTAAGGTTCTAATTAATTAAAAGCTTAACCTAAGTTTAATTTAATGAATTTATTTAATTGAGAAATTTAGGGTAAATAGAATTAGAATGATTAATTAAATGGATAAATAACTAGTGGTCTATATGAGTACTAGGAAAAAGAGTGGTTTATAGAAGATGTGTAACTAAAGTGATTGAAAGAGTGGTTGGAATAAATGATGCAATTAAAGGAAGTTAAAGAGAAACTTTAAATGAATGGTGTATATGAAAAAGGTTAAAAGAATGGAGTAAGTGAGTTGTGTAAACAAAGTCAATTTAAAGTGTGGTGAAAGTAAGGAGATTAAAGTGTGGTTGTAGATTAAAAGTTAAAACCAAAAGAGTGGATTAGGAAGGACTTGTGTATGTATTTAAATGTGTGTTGAGCTCAAGTTTCTCCTCATGTTTTTTGCAGGTACTGTCTCCTGCTCTTTACTTTCTTCTGTTCTTCCTTCTTTCTCATTAGACCCTCCTTGTGCTCGGGTTTTATGTACTGCTGTTGATTGTCCGGCTGGAAGCATGATTGTCCGGCTGGAAGCATGCCCATGCCTATTCTGTGGCTTGGTCTGAGTCCCTGCAGTTATATATATGTATGTGTTATGTGTATGTGATATGTGTTGAATGTATGTGTTATGTATATGTGCGTGAATATGTTATATGTGTGTGCGTGTATGTGATATGTGAGTGTGTATGTGATATGTGAGTGTGTATGTGATATGTGTTGTATGTATGTGATATGTGTTGTATGTATGTGTTATGTGTGTGTGTGTGTGAAGTGTGTGTACGTGATGTATGTGTGTATGTGAAGTGTGTGTGTGAAGTGAGTGTATGTGTTATATGTGTGTGCGTGTATGTGATATGTGAGTGTGTATGTGCACGTATGTGTTTTGTGTATGTGTGATGTGTGTTATGTGTGTATTGCGTGTGTGTACTGTGTGTGTGTGTGTACTTCCCCCCCCCTCTCTCCTCTGTCTGCAGCGCGTAGCGCGCGCAGAGAGAGAGAGAGAGAGAGAGAGAGAGAGAGAGAGAGAGAGAGAGAGAGAGAGAGAGAGAGAGAGAGAGAGAGAGAGAGAGAGAGAGAGAGAGAGAGAGAGAGAGAGAGAGAGAGATGAGAGAGAGAGAGAGAGAGACTCCCTCCCCCCCCTGGCGCTGCGCACGGCAGAGAGAGAGAGAGAGAGAGAGAGAGAGAGAGAGAGAGAGAGAGAGAGAGAGAGAGAGAGAGAGAGAGAGAGAGAGAGAGAGACTCCCTCCCCCCCCTGGCGCTGCGCACGGCACACACAGAGAGAGAGAGAGAGAGAGAGAGAGAGAGAGAGAGAGAGAGAGAGAGAGAGAGAGAGAGAGAGAGAGAGAGAGAGAGAGAGAGAGAGAGAGAGAGACTCCCTTCCCCCCTGGCGCTGCGCACGGTAGAGAGAGAGAGAGAGAGAGAGAGAGAGAGAGAGAGAGAGAGAGAGAGAGAGAGAGAGAGAGAGAGAGAGAGAGAGAGAGAGAGAGAGAGAGAGAGAGAGAGATAGGGAGAGAGAGAGAAAGAGATAGGGAGAGAGAGAGA
The DNA here is from genome assembly GCA_020310875.1 of Ceratopteris richardii. Classification (NCBI taxonomy): domain Eukaryota; kingdom Viridiplantae; phylum Streptophyta; class Polypodiopsida; order Polypodiales; family Pteridaceae; genus Ceratopteris; species Ceratopteris richardii. The sequence goes on from CM035420.1 coordinate 4,685,218, forward strand.
GAAATAGAGAGAGAGAGAGAGAGAGAGAGAGAGAGAGATAGAGAGAAGAGAGAGAGAGATAGGGAGAGAGAGAGAGAGAGAGAGAGAGAGAAAGAGAGAGAGAGAGAGAAAAAAAGAGAGAGAGAGAATGTGTATTCGATATGGCTTAATTAGGTGTTTCTTTTGTAGTATTAGGAATATTAAACTAATAGTATTAAATAATTAGTTCATTATTTAGTAAGTACTATTTATTAAATGATTTGTTATTTAGTAATTACATCCATGTGTGCTTAAGTAAATCATGCATGTTTGCATGGTTAGTATGCATATTTATATTAAAGACTATGTATATTAAATATGTGTCATTGTATGCATTATATGCATGTGAGATGTATGCATGTATGTATGACTGTGAGTAAGAGTGCATGTGTGCATGAGAGCATACATGTGAGTGATGTATACATGTGAGTGATGTGTGCATGAATGCATGTTTCTGAGTGAAAAAGAATGCATGTTTATGAGTGAGGTAGTGTTAGCATGTGCATATGTGTGCATTACAGTGAGTGTTAGCATATGATTTTATGCATGTGTAAGTAATTGAACTATTATATGCATATGCATAAATGCATCTAAGTATTAGCTTAAATGAGTAATTGTATATTCATGAGAACTAATGTGTGTGGGAGCATAATAGTATATGTTTGATGAAATACAAGTACAAGTAGGAATGTAAGTAAGATTAGTTAAGCAAACATTAAATGAATGAGTTTATGTTAGCATATGTGATAATGCATGTGTGTGTTTTCATTTGCATGAGTATATGCATATGATAATGTAAGTTTATGTTCTTATTGATTTTGTAAATTTATTAATGTCCTCATGTTTTTTGCAGAAACATTGAAGATTACAATCAATTAATTGAAGTGAAGACAATTGAAGTGAAGCGGCAGCTTAAAGATCCATTTAAATCTTATTTCTCATTTAGTCAACTATCCAATTGACTAGACAGTTATCCAATTGTTTAGACTTTCCAGTTGTATTAGATTTATTGATTCAAATCATTAGCATATCAATTAATTCATTCAAACAGTTTAGCATCATATTGTTTCATTAGTTTTTCCATTACTTTCCTTGATGTCTTCTAAATTAGTTCATGAGTCTGAGCACAGTACTATTGAAAATATTGAAAATATTGAAAATATTCCGCCAACTCTAGACAGACCAGAACCCTCTAGCTTACTTGAAAGTTTAGTAGAAGAACCCATTATGGAAGTTTCAATCTCATATCAGGAAGCTGTTGCTATGTACGAGGCTGCTCGTCCTTACGGTCCATAGCTAATTAGAACTATTTACTTTTGATAAAAGAACTTTAGTTTCAGTCATAGAATTAGGTAATTTAAATTGTTTTATCATTAGAACCCTTATTTTCATAAGCCTGAGTTTGCTACAGACACCCCGCGTGTGCCGAACGATTTAGGCGGATGACTTGATCCACCATCCGAGCATCTCTCACGACCCGACATTGGTGAACCTGACGTGAACAAACGGCCTTGCAGCTCAGGTATAAAATTTTGCATTGCATATACATTCATACGATTTTACATCAGTGCAGCTGCGTCTTCATCCTTGGAAGCTGTGGCATTTACGTGAGCTTGCAATCTTCTTGGTGTCGAGGGCTGGTCTGGTGACCTGAGCGCCTCCACGAAGATTGGCAAGTAGGAGAACCTCGTCACGCCACCCCTTTCATCAACAATTGAAGCACAAAACGTTTGCACCCATTTTAGCAAACTATGTATTTAGGTTTTGATTCAAATCCATAAATGTATTGAATTTCACAGAAAGCACTGTTTGAGCCTCATCTTCGAGCAGTTGGTATACTTTCTTTACCCTTACATTCTTGGGTGCAAAATTTTATTTAAGGTTAAATTGCTAGTATAGGTTAAAGGCAACTGGTTGTTAAACATAGGTTAAGCGTTAATCTTAGCTTTATTTGCAACATTTTTGCATAGTAAAAACTTATCAAACTGGACTCTAACGGAATTTCAGAATTAGTAGCTGAACATAAGGAAAGAGTAACAAAAGAAGCTCACGATATAGTTAGAATTGTTCAAGCTAGGTCAAAACAAACTTCAAAAATGGACGAGCTATTTCAAATTATGATGCACGAGACGCAAGGACAAAAGGTAGTTGAAACGTTATTAAAGGATAAAGGGAAATTTACTGGTATGAATGTTACAAATTATTTAGACACGTTTGAGGAATTAGCTAAGTTACACGGTTTACCTGAAACAAAGTGGAAATCCTATCTTGGACGTCTAGCCATAGGTACTGTAAAAGCTATTATGGATATACATGACAATAAGGAATGGGATGAGTTTAGAAAAGAGCTGCATAAGGAATTCTACTTAGAAGACTACAGTCAACATAGTCGAGAAGGATTTATGAAATGGATTAGTTCACCTAAGCCTCACATTTCGTTAACTCAACTCCATAGTGAATTTATGAAAAGATTCTCTCAATTACCTGAACAGGATAGAGTTGCCCTTACCCCAGATATCATTTTATATTTCCTTAAAATCTTGACTCCAGATATAAGGGTAGAGGTTGAGCATAGGCTTGAAGAACCGGGAAAGAAATATGGGCTTACAGATGACTGGGGTGTAGTAAAAACTGTAGTTGAGGCGGTTGCTCACATGATCCAACGTAAAACACTCCTTTATGAATCGATGTCTCAACCATCTTCCAGTTTTCCTCCGATTCAGGCAACTAGGGATACACATATAGATTCGAAAGTTGAGCCTACAACATCCACATCTAGAGTACCAACCGAGTTACAATTTGAGATTTTATTTAACAAGTTGGACAATATGATGCATATGCACGAGAATATGTTTAAAGAGGTAGCGGCTTTGCAGAATGTGGTGTATGCTTTAAACCTTCAAGATAAACCTGCAATGCAAGCTCATCCGACTATTTATCCTCAACCAGTAAATGCTCCAAATCCACCATTAGTAGCTCCGAATCATCCATTAGTACCTCCTAATCCTCCAGTTGTACCTCAACCAATTCCTCAACCGATTCCTCAAGCATTTAACCAAAGAAATTTCAATGAAAGGAGAAATGCCAATGTGAGGAGATGTATCTGGTGCGATGCCACAGATCATTTGACTTACACATGTGAAGCATTGAAAGATGCGAAAGAGAAAAGACTTGTAATTGATATTGACAAGCGATTGTGCGACTATAGAACACATTTACCCTTAGCTGCCAATTGGGGAAAGGGAGGGATGCAGAAGCTATATGAAAACCTTTCTGAGTCTTCGAAATCTGCTTCTGCTGTTAAACTAGAATATGTTGATAGTGACTCTGATTCCGAACAAACAAGAGAAACGAGGAACTACTCAATTGAAGCTTTGATAAAGGCGAGAGATGATATTATGCAGAAAACTGCGTGGAACTCTCTTGTCGATCAATTCTTGATATATTCGCATATTGCGAATGTTGAAGAGAAAAGAAAGAGGGATGATGAGCAAGAAGCAAATGATTCAGGTAGACGAATGACTAGAAGTAAGATGAGAGATGAACCGAAGCCTAAGAAAGTTCAGTTTGAACAAGGCGAAAGTTCTAAAACAAATGAGGAGCGAAGAAAAGAAATTAGGGAGGGTAAACAACCTGTGTTTAGTGAGCCAATTCAAACATCAGACAAAGTAGAGCAAATTCCTAGAACTGAAACAAAACCTGAAGAGAAACCAGAAAAGAAACCAAAACGAGTACCGAAAGCTATTCTTATTTCTGAACTTGAACAAAAAGTTGATTCGAAAGAAATATTGTATGACATCTTATTAAAAAGTGCAGTAACAATGACTTTAGAACAAATCTTCTCAATAGCAAAAATTGAATTTAAGGAAAATTTTATTAAACTAATTAAAAGGAAGAGATTCCCTCTGTCACAAGAGGTAGAGATGCAAGATGTTGCCGATGTAACTCACTTGATTCATGAATCTCTTTCTTTAGACTCAGAGGATGAAGAAGATAATACCTGTAATGTGAACAAAAATTTCTTAGGGCCGATTGTACCAGATGACGAAACAAAAAACTCAGAGAGTGATTTTAGAAAAAGTTTTTGGGCGAGAGGCACACCGGAGATTAAAGTTAACTTAGGAGATCAGAAGAGATCATATTCTGCTTCAGCCCTAATTGACTCTGGGTCTGAAATCAATGTGATTTCTAAAGGATTATATGATAAGTTTAAATGGCCTATTGATAAAAATCACGGCTGGATAATGCGAACCGCGGACAATGGTTGTGGATCACTCCTAGGAGCATGTGCCAACATACCTCTAATGATAGGTGGAATCTTTGAGACATTCCACTTTTTCATTTAGGACAACTGCTCTTATGAAATTATCTTAGGTCAACCATTCGTATGTGAAGCTAGAATGGAGACTAAACTAATAGATGACGGCTCAGCATACGCAAGAATTAGATCTAAAGATGATCTACAATCACTCCAAGTTATGATAGTCAGCCCAAACCATGTACGAAATAGGGAGAAAATTAGGAAGACGCCCATCCGTTCTCATGAAAAGATACGTGAAGATCATATGCCTCTTCGTGAGTTTGGAACTTATTATGATCAAAATTTTGCCTAGATGCCACTGTTGAGCGAGACAACGGTGGTTCTTGGTTTGATGTCTCGCACCCATCTGTAGATACTTTAGATAGTTTTTCTTTGTATTTTCCTTCATCATATTTGCAATTCAGTCATTATAAACAAATTCCTAAAAAAATTATAAAACATTATGAAAAAATTTATAAAGAGAAAGGATTCATTTCATCTGATGAACACATTGAAACCGTAATTGAAACTTTATCTTCAAACTCATTGATTGAAGAACTTCAAAATATTTTGCATGAAAAAGAAAATTTTAGATTTGTACTTTTAAATTCTATTGAAGAATATGATTTGATTATTAAATTTGTCATAAGTAATGAAAAGGAAGCAAAAGAAAAATACAAAATACAAAACCGTTGATAAAAAAATTAAACCAATTGCCCAATCATTACCACGAGAGAGTGAAGAGAAGTTTAGGAAAGTTACCAATGATCCTTATTTAAGAGAGCGCACAAATATAGGTCATACTTTCACAGAAGAAACTTTGAAGCTAATCAAGATAGGAAATGATGAAAATTTTTTGTTACCCGAGGAACGTGAACTATTTCAAAGAGTGATTAGAAAGCATGGAAAGGCATTTTCTTTATATTCCCATGAGATAGGTTGTGCAGATCCAAAAATTGTTCCACCAATGATCATCTTTACAGTGCCTCACATTCCATGCAATCTTCGACCCATACCTGTTCCGAAAGCCCATTTACCAGAGTTAATGTGGCTTCTTAAGGAAAAGATTCACATGCGAATTTTAGAGCCATCGTCTGCACCCTACTCAAATAGGTGGTTTACTGTTCCAAAGAAAAATGGCAAGTTACGGTTCATTCAAGATTTACAACCTGTTAACAAGGTTACTATTAGGAATGTAGGTACTGGCCCCATTGTAGGAGAATTCGCTGAAGCCTTCGCTGGTCATTCCATATACTCAATGGGAGACTTGTATTCTGGCTACGATCAATTTCAGCTTGCTATTGAAAGTAGAGACATTACGACCATGAAAACTCCTTTAGGCTTAGTTCGCATGTGCACTTTGCCGCAAGGAGCTACTAATTCAGTAGCGCATATGATGAACGCCATGAATTCAGTATTACATGACTTCATTCCTAATATAACCATGCCATTTATTGATGACATTCCTATTAAAGGATGTATTGAGAATGCGAAAGATGAAACTTTAGATTCCTCTGGCTGCAGGAAGTTTGTAGTAGATCATATCTCTGACTGTGAAAGGATTTTCTAGAGATTTGAAGAGGTTGGTCTCACATTCTCCATTGAGAAATCTGTTTTTGGTGTCAATGAGGTACTTATAGTTGGACATTTATGTGGACATTACGGTCGGAGGCCATATCCACCTAAAGTCGACGCTATAAACAAGATTTCTGAAACCTGTAGTAATATTAGTGAAGTAAGACGATTCCTTGGTGCTTGTGTGTTTTATGCCATCTGGATCCCACACTATGCACATGTTGCAAACTGTCTTTATGCTTTACTAAGGAAGAATCGAAAGTTTCTTTGGACTGAAGAACACTCAAAAGCTATGAAAAAGTTAAAGAAATTACTTCTTGAAGCTCCTATTTTAAAGCGAGTAGATTATACTGATCAAAAGCCTATCATTTTAACTGCTGATACAAGCCCTATAGGAATAGGATGGGTTATTGGTTAGGACGATGAAGAGGGCAATAGGTATGCTGTGAGATTTGGAGCAAAGATTTTACACGATACGCAAAGAAATTATCCGCAAATTAAACGAGAACTATGGGGTTTAGTCATGGCATTAAAATCCGATAAAGAATATTTTATAGGTGCAAATGTAATAGTTGAGACAGATTGTCTACCTCTGATTGGAATGATTACAAACTGTTCATCACCCGACATTGCCATGCTTAGATGGATTTCATACATCAAGTTTATAAATCCTGTTTTGATACATATTGCAGGTAAATCTAATCCTGTGGCTGATATGCTTTCTCGAGCTAGATTTGATAATGAGGAAGAAACAGAATTAGAAATAAATGCAATTAATTATGATTCTAAAGCATACGCATATGAACAGTTTAATATTGAAGAATACGAAGGAGAGTGGCAGGATATTGGAAAGTATTTAAGTACTTTGGTTAGGGCACCTTCATGGTCTTCAAATAGATTTCGGAATATTAGGAAAAAAGCTTACAACTTTTTTCTGAAAGATGGTTTCATTTGGAGACATGCAAGGGGAAAAATTAGATTGCCACAACGAGTACTAGGTACTAAGGATCTTCAGTTACAAGTCATGAAGAGTATGCATGATACTTTATGGGCAAGTCATAAAGGTTTTGTAACTACGTATGAAAAAATTAGAGAAGGATACTGGTGGCCAGGGATTTATGTTACTGTTAAAAATTATGTTTCTTCATGTGATGTATGTCAGATTCATTCCTCAGTCAAACATAGGGATCCATTGCATCCTACTTATCCACCATGCATCCATTATAAATGGGTTATAGACTTAGTTACCATGCCCAAAGGTATCAATAAGATGAGATATATAGTCTTGGCACGTGAAGATCTTACGAATCATGTAGAAGGCCGAGCTTTAAGATCTAAGACAACCTTGAATGTATGCAAATTTCTTCTTGAGGATGTTATTTCACGGTTTGGTTATGTAGAAAAGGTAGTGGCGGATAGGGGAGATTTAGATGCGCAGGAGGCTAGAGAATTCTTTGCTAGGCATGGAATTCGCTTAGCCCTTACTACTGCTTACAACCCTGAAGCTAATGGGAAGATTGAGTGAGGGCATTCTCCTATTATTAAAGCAATTTCCAAAGCTTGTAATGGAGAAATTAAAAATTGGCCAACTTATCTGCCATTTGCGTTGTGGGCCGATAGAATGACCTGCACTAGAACGACGGGGTATATGCCGGCAGAGTTGATGTATTGCCAAAAACCAATTTTCCCTGTGCATACGCAAATTCTTACTTGGACTACATTACCATGGGAAGATAATTTGTCGACAGAAGATTTATTAGCTCTGCGAATCCAGCAGTTAGAACAAGGGAATGAACGTTTAGAAGAGGCTATAGTTAAACTAAAAGATTCTCAATTGAAAAACAAGAAGTATTTTGATAAATCACATAGGTTAAGGCCAAAGCCGATTTATGTTAATGATTGGGTTTTACTGTATGATAGTACGTTTGATTCTCAGTATGATGCCCGTAGGAAACTTAAAAGACGTTGGTTTGGACCTTATGTGGTAGTCAAAACCTATGATAATGGAACGTATGCCTTACGCGAATTAGATGGCACACCTCTTAAAAACTTAATTGCTGGCAAAAGAATTAAATTATTTAAACAAAGAGATAATGAAATGTATGAAGTAATGTTTGATGATGAGCATGATTAATTATGTATGAATGAATTTCTTTAGTGTGGGTTTCTTTTGCAGGAAAACCAAGAGAAGATTTGAATATGAAATTTATTAATTTTGCGTGTCTAGCTGTTGCTAGTTGAGTTTTAACAGGTCTTTGAGGAACAAATTAAGATGCATAAAGATGAAGCAGATTGAAGATGAAGTTGATTTTAGGTCGTATTTTTCTTTGTCATACAATTTTGTTTTACGTATTTATTTGCATTCATATAAAACTAATTGATAAAATCTGGAATGAAGAATATTAATTTATAAAGAACTCTAGTTGACCATATTAGGAAAATAGACATAATTTATATTTCCACATTTATAGATTGAGTGAGATTTGTTAAAAATAGAAGGATTTGTAGTTCATTTAGATAACGAAAGTAGTTGTATATATGTAGGAGCATATTGTTGCATGATACATGTCTGTGAAAACCTAGATCTTTGTTGTCCATGCAGCTAGATCCTTAGCTCGGATTAAGGGGTTAAGCCTTTCCCCTTTAAAACAAAAAAGTAGCGAAAAAAAAAAAAAGAATATTGATATGGAAGTTATACCTTCTTCCACCCCAAAAAGGTATTTACATTTATTATTGACATGAAGTTTACATCATATGTATATGAAGAAACTAGTTGTGAAAAAACACATCTAGTAATTAAAATTGGGCATACAAGGCGGCTGTCTGTCCAAGTAGATTTAGTAGATTTCTTTGGCATGCTTGATTGTTCATATGTGAATGCATATATATGACGAAACCTGCATTTGAATGAATGAAAATGAATTCTGTTTTATACTAATCTTTACATAGTTTATAAATGGATGAAATGTAAATTAATGTTTGTTGACTGAACAGGTTACTAGTTTACCTTTATACTTTAATATGTTTTCATTGCCAGATGTAATTGAAATAAAATTCATGTGCATCTTGAAAAGATTAAAAATTTGATAATTTAAAATATGTTTATAAAAGAATTTGATGCTGTTCTATGATTTAATTTCAAGATAATCATTGAAAATGCTGCTTCCCTAAATCTGCAAGTTGGCCCATCGGGACGATGTGCAGGTTTGGTGGCGGTGGATGTCGGGAAGATTTGCATCTTCCAGTTGATAACCAGAGGAAATAAAAGCAACTTAATTGGTGAATTCTAAACCTCTTTTTCACTGTTGATCAATTTTTCTGGATTGAATTAACTACTTTTGAAGTGTTTGCAGGTACAAGAGATGATGAAGAATATGTGTTCATATTAGGGTTTACCCTAATTACTTAATTAATGAGTATTTCATATTTATACATGCTTAATTCATGGGTATTTAACCCTAGGGTTTTCTAAGTTCATATGATTAGGTTCATCTGAAGGGTCTCAAAAGATTCTAATGGGTTCATGTTAGGGTTTACAAGGGATCAGAAAGATTTTAATGGGTTATCAATGATTTTCAAAGGGTTTTAATAGGGTTTTGATGGGTTTTAAGTAGGTTTTCTAGGGTTTTTTAGAATGTTTCAAGGGTTAAAATAATTAATATTTAAGGAAATTAATCTATAACTAAACATTGCCTCAATAACAAAAATTAAAATATGGTTTAATTAATTATTTAATCATGTATGTGCATTTAATACTAAGGTTCTAATTAATTAAAAGCTTAACCTAAGTTTAATTTAATGAATTTATTTAATTGAGAAATTTAGGGTAAATAGAATTAGAATGATTAATTAAATGGATAAATAACTAGTGGTCTATATGAGTACTAGGAAAAAGAGTGGTTTATAGAAGATGTGTAACTAAAGTGATTGAAAGAGTGGTTGGAATAAGTGATGCAATTAAAGGAAGTTAAAGAGAAACTTTAAATGAATGGTGTATATGAAAATGGTTAAAAGAATGGAGTAAGTGAGTTGTGTAAATAAAGTCAATTTAAAGTGTGGTGAAAGTAAGGAGATTAAAGTGTGGTTGTAGATTAAAAGTTAAAACCAAAAGAGTGGATTAGGAAGGACTTGTGTATGTATTTAAATGTGTGTTGAGCTCAAGTTTCTCCTCATGTTTTTTGCAGAAACATTGAAGATTACAATTAATTGAAGTGAAGACAATTGAAGTGAAGCGGCAGCTTGAAGAACCATTTAATTCTTGTTTCTCATTTAGTCAACTATCCAATTGACTAGACAATTATCCAATTATTTAGGCCTTCCAGTTGTATTAGAATTATTAATTCGAACCATTAGCATATCATTTAATTCATTCAAACAGTTAGCATCATATTGTTTCATTAGTTTTTCCATTACTTTCCTTGATGTCTTCTAAGTTAGTTCATGAGTCTGAACACAGTACTATTGAAAATATTGAAAATATTGAAAATATTGAAAATATTCCGCCAACTCTAGACAGACCAGAACCCTCTAGCTTACTTGAAAGTTTAGTAGAAGAACCCATTATGGAAGTTTCAATCTCATATCAGGAAGCTGTTGCTATGTACGAGGCTGCCCGTCCTTACGGTCCATAGTTAATTAAAACTATTTACTTTTATAAGAGAACTTTAGTTTCAGTCATAGAATTAGGTAATTTATATTGTTTTGACATTAGAACCCTTATTTTCATAAGCCTGAGTTTGCTACAGACACCCCGCGTGTGCCGAACGATTTAGGCGGATGACTGGATCCACCATCCGAGCATCTCTCACGACCCAACAACGGTCAGTGATCAGAAGTAGTGATGTCATTTTTAATGAGTCTAAGATGCATAAACAGCCGATTAAGGAGGTTGAAGTGAGAAGAGTGGTGTTTGAGGATACTAGTCCTCCGGTTAGCATGCATAAAAATGCTGCACATAGGGATGTTCAAGCGAATGTCCATTCAGATCAGTCTACACATGTTCCTGTTCAGCAACCATTGAGACGTTCTGCACGTGTCTCATATCCACCTGATAGATATGTTCCAGGTTTAGATTTTGTTATGCTAACAGATGTCGGTGAGCCCTCTTGCTACAAAGAGGCTATGCAGACAGAGGATCATGTCAAGTGGGAGCGTGCCATGAAGAGTGAGTTGGATTCTATTCACAAGAATGGTACTTGGGACCTAGTACCTTTGCCAAAGGGCAGGAAAGCTTTACCATGTAAATGGGTATATAAGCTGAAATTCACATCAGATAGTGCTTCTCCAAAATATAAAGCACGACTTGTTGCAAAGGGTTTTAAGCAACAACATGGTGTTGATTTTGAGGAAATCTTCTCTCCAGTGGTCAAGATGACTACTTTGCGCATGTTGCTTGGATTCGTTGCAATGGAGGACTTAGAGCTAGTCCAAATGGATGTGAAAACAGCTTTCTTGCATGGAGATCTTACAGATGAGATCTATACGGAACAACTAGAGGGTTATGTAGTTCCTGGCAAGGAAAGTCTAGTTTGTAAGCTCAAGAAGAGCTTGTATGGACTTAAACAGTCTCCTAGACAATGGTACCAAAAGTTTGATGCTTTTATGAAGTCCCAAGGCTATTCTCGGAGCAATGAGGATCATTGTCTCTACACAAAGAGATGTTCTGATGGCAGCTTGATATGCTTGATACTTTACGTCGATGATATGTTGATTGCTGGGAAGTCCTCTTATGATTTGTCAATTCTCAAAAAGAAGTTGAGTGAGACATTTGATATGAAGGATTTGAAGGATGCCAAACATATTCTTGGCATGCGCATTACTCGTGATAGGAGTAAAAGATGCATATACTTGTCTCAAAGTGAGTACATATCCAAAGTACTTCACCGATTCAATATGTAGGGTGGAAAGGCATTGAGTACACCTTTACCCACATATGTGAAATTGAGCAAGGATGACTGCCCCAAATCAGATGAGGAAAAGGAATTCATGACCAAAATTCCCTATCAGTCTGCTGTTGGTAGTCTCATGTATGCTATGGTAGCTACGAGACCAGACATTGCATTTGCAGTGGGAGTTGTGAGCAGATATATGTCTGATCCTAGCAAGAAACATTGGGAAGCGGTCAAAATGATTTTGAGATATCTGAGTGGCACTAAGGAAAAGTGTCTATGCTTAGGTAGAGGGAAAGCATCCATTATTGGTTACACAGATTCTGACTATGCTGGTTGTGTAGACAATCGTAAGTCTACATCAGGGTACATTTTTCATTTTGCTGGAGGTGCTATCTCTTGGAGATCTCGTCTTCAAGAATGTACATCTGTTTCCACCACAGAAGCAGAGTATGTTGCAGCAAGTGAGGCATGTAAGGAAGCATTGTGGCTTTCTCGTCTTGCTTGTGATATGGGTTTGCCTCAGCATGTACCTCACTTGCTCAGTGATAGTCAGAGTGCCATTGCTTTGGCTAAGAATCCGGTCTATCATGCAAAGACCAAGCATATTGAGGTGAGGTATCACTTCATTAGAGATTGCTTAGCCACTAAGAGCATTATTCTTGAGAAGGTTCACACTCAAGATAATGCTGCAGATGCTTTGACTAAAGCTCTACCACAGGATAGCTTTCGACACTGTTGTCACTTGATGGGGGTTACTTGATTCTTGATCTTACGCAGTCAAAGTTGTATACTGTGTAACATGCCCATCAGGTGGGAGGTATAGCTTGTATACTTACACTCAGGTATTCTTATCATTCTTTCTTTTTTCTCCCATAGTTACTCTGGCCATATTGGCCTTTAGTGGGAGATTGTTACCGTTAGTGTCCATGTGAAAGGCCAAATGGCCATCGGACACTTCTTTGTATATGTTCTTTAATAAAACATATAGTGGCTTGGTCAGTCACAGACTGTAAGTTCGACCGCATTTGTAAGACCTAAGAAGTCTGTCTTCGTGCTCCCTGTGTACTGTGTTTTCTGTGTATTCTACAGCCTCTGTGCGGAGTACTGTGTGCGGCGTCAGGAGCTCGGTTTTCAACTCCGAGCATATCGTCGTGGAGCTCTCGAGAAGGAGAGTGCAGCGCGGTGCATCACCATCGAAATACTTCATTATCATCTTGACCTATTACCCAACCTATTCCTATGGGAGTAGTATCTAGAGTTAGAATAATTGGTTTATTATTAGAGTAATTTACACGTTTTAAAACAGGTGCATTAGAAAGTAAACTTTTTAATTTCTTCATTTCTTTAACATGAGTTTTAGTCCATTTAAATTTCCTATTTTTTCCTAAGTAAATCATACAATGGATTAGCTACATGGGCATAATGCGGAATCCAAATAGCATAGAATACACATGCTCCTAAGAAACTTCTAACCTCACTAATGTTCCTACAAGTTTCAGATAATTTATTTATAGCGTCTACTTTTGGAGGATAAGGCCTATGGCCATAGTAGCCACATAAATGTCCTACAATTAAAACTTCATTAACACCAAAAACTGATTTTTCTATGGAAAATGTTAATCCTACTTCTTCAAATCTTTTAAGTATTTTCTCACAATAAAAAATATGATTAGATACAAACTTCCTACAACCTAAAGAATCTAATGTTTCATCTTTTTCTTTTTCTTCACAGCCTTTAATTGGAATATCATCTATAAACGGCATGGTCACATTAGGAATAAAATCATGAAGAACCATATTCATTGTGTTCATCATATATGCTACCAAATTTGTAGCTCCTTGAGGAAGAGTACATATACGAACTAATCCTAAAGGAGCCTTCATCATAGTAATATCTTTACTCTTAGTAGCAAGCTAGAATTGGTCAAAACCTGAAAATAAATCACCCAACGAATAGATAGAATGCCCAGCAAAAGCTTCAGCAAATTCTCCTACAATAGGGCTGGTTCCTACATTCCTAATTGTAACTTTATTTAAGGGTTGTAAGTCTTGGATAAATCTAAGCTTACCATTCTTTTTAGGAACAGTAAACCATCTATTAGAATAAGGTGCGGAGGAAAGTTCTAAAATTTTCATATGCATCTTCTCCTTAAGTAGTTTCATTAGCTCAGGTAAATGATCCTTTGGAATTGGTATAGGGTGAAGATTCCAAGGTATAATTATAATAATCATAGGAGATACTATTCTAGGGTCAACACATCCTATTTCATGAGGATAAAGAAAAAGCTTTTCCATGTTTTCTTATCATTTCATGCAACAATTCATGTTCAGTAGGCAGTAAAAAAGAATCTACAATTTTTCATCATGTAAGGTTTCATTAATTTCTTCAAGTAAAGAAGAAGAAAAAGAAGTTTCAATTACATTTTCAATATTTTCATTTATAGACATATATCATTTATCTTTAAAATATTTTCCATGTTTTTTCATTATTTTCCTAGGAATATCTTTACTATTTAAAATTTGTAATTTTTGAGATGTAAAATAAACAAAAAAATTTCTATTTTATGTACACATTTTTGCGAGATTTCAAACCAGTTACCATTGTTGTCCCGCTCAACAACGGTGTCTAGTGAAAATTCTGATCAAAGTATGTTCCAGAATCACTAAGAGGTAGATGACTCCCGTGCATCTTCTCTTGTGTTCCGATAGGTGTTTTCCTAATTTGTTCTCTATTTCTAATATGGTTTGGATTAACACTCATTACTTGTAAGGATTGTAAATCATCTTTTGACCTAAATCTAGCATATGCAGAGCCATCTTCCATTATTTTTGTTTCCATTCGTGTTTCACAAATGTTTGTCCTAAGATGATTTCATAAGAGCAATTATCTTGTATAAAAAAGTGAAATGTTTCACTTATTCCTCCTATTGAAATTGGAATGTTTGCACAAGGTCCTAGAAGTGCACCACATCCGTTATCTGCTATTCTCATAATCCACCCATGTTGTTTATCTATACACCATCTAAATTTATCATATAGTGCTTTTGATATTACATTAATTCCTGAACCTGAATCTAGTAAAGCTAAAGCTGTACATGAATTTTTCCTATCTCCTAAATTTACTTTGATCTTAGGTGTTCCCTGGCCCAAAAACTCTTTTTGTAATTACTTTCTTATTTTTCATTTATATTATCTGGAAGAATTGGTCCTAAAAAATTTTTATTAACGTATCCTTCACTTTCTTCCTCATCATCAGAGTCAGAAGAAAACAAATCTTTAGAAATATGAGATACATCTACATTGTCATGCATTTCAGTATCAGTATTTAGTGGAAATCTTTTTCTTTTAATCATTTTAATAAAGTTATCTTTTAAATCTAATTTAGCTATAGTAAATAATTGTTCAAGTGATATAGTCACTTGAATTTTTAAAAGAATATCATACAGTATTTCTTTTGTGTCATTTTTTTGTTCTAGTTCTGAAGTTAAAATAGCTTTTGGAATTCTTTTAGGTTTCTTTGTTTTTCCCTCATTTTCATATGTTTCTTCATTAGTCTTTGAATCTAATTCACTAGGCTTTGAATCTAAAGGTTTGTTTGATGTCTCAGGTTATTTGCCCTCCCTTATATCTCTTCTTTTTTGCTCGTTTGAATCTAAATTTGTATTTTCATTAAACTGTACGTTTTTAGGTTCTTTTCTTAATTGTTTTCTAGTTACTCTTTGATTAGTTTCATCTAAATCTTGAGTTTCATCTCTTTTTCTCTTTTCTTCCACATTTGCTATATGTGAAAAAATAGAGAAATGATCTACAGGTGAGTTCCATGCTGTTTTGTTTTATTATATCATCTCTAGCTTTTATGAATGCTTCTATTGAATAATTTTTTATTTCATTTGAGGTTTCATCATCTAGATCAATCTCATCGCATTATAATCGAACTGTAGATGAGATTCTTTGTGCTTTAGATATATTTTCATATAGTTTTTGCATTCCACCTTTTCCCCAATTTACAGCTGGTGGGAGGTGGGTACAGTAATCACATAGTTTTTTATCAATATCAATTACTAGTTTTCTTTCTTTTGCCTCTTTTAAAGATTCACCGGCATAAGATATATGTTTTGTAGAGTCGCACCAAACACATCGTCGGGTCGGTGCACCTCTTCGTTCATTATTCTCAGCTACTGGTTGATTCATTAAAGGTTCTATAGGTATAGGATTTATTTGTTACACTTATGTGTTCCTCGAGTAGCTTTGATGGGAACCTTTTCCCTATACATGGGCACTTTTTACTCTAGTGCTAGCTAGAGGTTTTTTCCCCATGTTACCACATACTTGATACTCATATGTGGTGATAATTTGTACTTAGGGATATTATTCAGCTCTTACTTCAGTTCAGTTCATCGATCAATAGAGTGAGCTATTCTAGCCATCGTCTTCTCCGTGTGTCTTGCTGTGTTTGTGCTCCTTGTGTGTGCTTCTTGTGTGTCTCTCGCACTTCTACACACAACCAACATTGGTATCAGAGCAGGTTCAGCTTCTTCTCAAGTTTCGGTTTTTCGCGTCGCAACGCGCACGCACTTTAATAGTGCAAATCGACTTCGGAGCATAGAAGTGTGAATTTCTGCAGCCCAGAAACATTTCCAAGGTGCGCTGGGGTTTTACCCCCATTTCAAAGCCATTTGTGCAGTCAGAATCGCCATCAGAGTGACGGTTTGTGAGCTGAAATTTCAGCACTCATTTCAGTTTTCGTCGAAGTGAAGATTTTGTCACATTCTTGTTCCTTAGTGAAATGGCAGGCAGCAATGACTTGTTTGGCATGCTTCAAGCTGAAGATAAGCTTGATGGGACCAACTATCCGATGTGGTCTTACATGATGAAGCATGTTCTTGTTGCAAAACAACTTTAGAACATAGTGGCAGATGTAGATCGAAGACCGACAGGTGCTTCTACTTCACAGTCTACTGTCACTGATGGAGCTTCTTCTTCGAGTACAGTGGTTTCTCCTTCTCCACCTACACAGGAGCAGCTTAGATGGGAGGGAAAAGATGCTCAAGCTCATGCTTTGATTGCGCTTTCAGTGAAGCGTCATATTGTTGGTGCAAGACAAGCCTACACACATTGGCTTGGAATCTTGGAACCTTGGAAGATGGACTTAGATGGACTTGGAACCCTTGAAGGATATCTCTACATGAAGGATAAGGCATAGGAACTCATACTTATGAGTTATTATCTTTTACTCATTGTAAAAAGGTCTATATGACTTGGCATTCATTTACATCACACCTAATTGATTAAGTCGTGGATTTTTTGGGTAGAATGATTGGAGAGAATATCTCCTTAATTCTAGAGTAGAGAATATAGGAGATTTGAATTTGAATTCAAATTCAAATCTCAACTCATTCTCTATAAAAGATACAATCAAAAAGTCGCGGTTAGTTCAATCACTCTAGCTCACTCCCCGAGGCATATCTTTATTGTAACTCATTGCGTGTGAAGGTTACTCCATAGCCAACACCACAATACCTCATTTAGCTGTGGTTGGCAAGCTAATGAGATTGTACAAACACATATATCAATAGAAGTATACATTCATCATCTCTGTTTTGTCTGAGTCACCTATTCCAAGTCTGTCAACTTCATCAGGGCATATCTCTGGATCTACTGAACCAAATCAAGAGATCTATAGCTCATTGGAACCAGCTCAAAGTCTACTACAAGCATACAAAATCTCAAAGGATTCCATTCAGCCATTTGGGAGAAAATCGAGTCGAAGTGCACACTGGTATTTGTCTGCAGAGTTCCTGAAAAGTCGGGAGTGATTATAATTTTGCTAAACTTATTTCTCAGTGCATAGTTTATCAATTGAAGTGATTCCACTTGTGATTGGTAGCTTACTAAGGTATATTGATACTCCCAAAAGGAATTGTTCCAATTTTAAGTGTGCTGGACACACTGAGTAAAAGTCTGAGCAGGTATCACAACAGGAATAGAAGGTTTTGCTTGATTGTTGAAGTACCAAGTTATCTGTTTTGCTTTGATCATTACCCAAACCATTTCCAAAGTACATATATGGTTTCTTTATGTCATTTGGAAGCTAAGCTTGTGTACTAAGCATATCTAAAGAGAAAAGAGGGTAGGTGTGAAGCAGGTTTTGCAGCACCAACTGATTTCCTGAGTGCATCCATCCATCACTCTCAACAGTGGTATCAGAGCAAAGAAGGTAAACATGGGTGATGGTTTTCCTTCCTTCATTGACAAATTGGACAGAAACAATTATCAAGCTTGGTCATTGAGAATGAAGACCTATCTACAAGGGAGAAGTCTATTTGGATACATATCAGGAGATGAGGAGTTGCCCTCATTCAAGACTAGAGGACTACCTACAAAGGATGAGCATGAAAGACTCAACCAATGATGTGCAAAGGATGCTTTGGCAAGGTCTTATCTCTTAAACTCTATATCTGACTTTCTTTTACCTCATGTAAGGAACTGTAAGACTTCCCAAGGGACTTGGGAAACCTTGTCAAATTACTTTTCTTCCAACACAAGGGCTAGGAAGAATCAATTATGGATTGAGTTCACAACACTTAGGAAACAGCCCAAGCAATCAGTCTCAGAGTATGTGACAAAGATCAAAGATGTGGCAGACCAACTAGCAAGCATTGGAGAGGAAATTGAAGAGGAGCAAATAGTCAGGCAAGTGACAAATGGACTCAAGGCAGATGACAAGTGGGAAAGTTTCACCACTGCAATGGACCTATACATGGACATGCATACCCCTGATCTCACAACACTCATGGGCCAACTATTTACACATGAAGCAAAGTTCACCAAAGCTGGAGATCAATCAAAAGGTAATAACCCCTCTGCTCTCTATACTGATAAGAAAGTTAAAGATAAAGGCAAGAAGAAACAGGATGAAGAAGGCTCTACCTCTCAAGCCAATTATGCAGGGAGAGGTAGGTCATCTAGAGGAAGAGGCAGAGGAGGTAAGTCAGGTAGGGGGAGACCCTACAACTCATCACCTTGCAACATCTGTGGATTGTCCAATCATACCACAGATGAATGCTACAAGAACTACAAAAATCAGAGAGGAAGAGGCTACTCAAGAGGTGGATACTCTCAAGGGAGAGGCAGATTCAACCAACATCAAAGATACAATGGGTACAACAACCAATACAACAACAACTACAACAACAACCACAATGGAAACTACCAAGGTGGATTCAGAAATAGAAGAGACTACAACAACTACACAGAGGAGCAAGATGACTCCTTATTGATCATGAATATGACCTCCAAGATAGGTACAAATGATGATCATTTATTTTACATTGACTCAGGATGTTCTAACCATGTAGCTGGCAATGTGGCACTACTTTCTGATTTGGAAGAGCCCAAGGGCAAACATCAGGTACAAACAGGTGATGACAGTAAACACTCTGTTGTCAAAATTGGAAATGTGAAGACATGTGATGGTAATCAGAACCTATTAAGCAGGGTACTCTATGTACCAACAATAACTAAGAATTTAATGAGTGTTGGTCAGATTGTGGAGAAAGGTTTGCAGGTCAGATTTACACAACATGGAGCATATGTGGAGGACCCAAAACATGGATTCAGAAGGATAGCCAAAGGGGAGAAATCAGGTAGATTGTTTACATTTGAGCTAGAAGATACAAAAAATATTGCTTTGTATAATTACAAGGATCAGACACTTTCAGAGTTAGAGATATGGCATAAGAGATTAGGGCACATAGGTGAAAGGACTCTTAAGCAAATGTGCAGGGATCAATGTGTGCTTGGGATACCTAATGTATCCAAGCAACACATGATTTACAAATGTGGATCATGTCAATTTGGTAAGTCTCACAGATTACCCTACTCAAGGAAAGGTTTCATGTATAAAGACTACCTAGACTTGGTACACACAGATGTTTGGGGACCTAGTAAGGACCCTTCCATTTCTGGTTCAAGGTATTATGTGTCCTTCATTGATGACTATAGCAGGTGGACCATTTTATACTTTATGAAGCATAAAGATGAAGTGTTTAATTGTTTCAAGAGGTATCTTGCACTTGTTGAGAATCAAACAGGTAGAAGCTTGAAGAGGCTAAGATCAGATGGTGGAGGAGAGTACTTCTCAAATGAGTTTGAAGATTTCTTGCAGGAAAGAGGCATCAAAAGGGAGATCACTACAAGGTACTCACCTGAACAAAATGGGGTAGCAGAAAGAAGGAATAGACTTATAGTGGAAACAGCTAGGTCTATGCTCAATGAAAAAAAGTTGCCAAATTACCTATGGGCAGAGAGTGTGTCCACTGCCACTTATCTCATCAATAGGTTGCCATCCAAATCACTTGATGGCATGACACCATATGAAGCATGGCATGGTAAAAGACCCTCTCTGGATCATTGCAAAATCTTTGGTTGTGTTGCATATGTGCATATTCCCTCACAGGTAAGAGGAAAGCTAGACCCCAAGGCTGAGAAATGTATCTTCATTGGTTATGATTTGAACCAAAAGGGATACAGATTCTACAACCCCACAAACAAAGGGTTCAAGGTAAGCAGAGATGTCATATTTGATGAGAATGACTCATGGTATGAGAATGAATGCAGGAAAGTGAGTCTACCCTATGACATGGAGGAAGATTTTCCAAAGCTTACCAAAGAAGAGCCAACTCAGCAAGAAGATTCAAGCTCAGATGATGATACAATAAACCTTGAAGAGTTCAAAGCTTGGAAGTCCAAAGGGAAGATGAAGATGAAGCAACTAGAGGATAAGCCAGAAACTTCTACTCAAGCAATGAGGAGATCTCAGAGAGAGAAGAAGAAGCCTATCAGATTTGGGTATGACACATCACTTGTAACTAAACATTCTGTATATCTTGCAAAAGACTTGTTAAATGAAGAACCAGGAACCTATGAAGAAGCAATTACAAAGCCAGAATGGAGAGAAGCCATGGATGAGGAGATAGAAGCTCTCAAAGAAAGTGATACTTGGGACTTGGTACCCAAGAAGGATTCTATGAAGGTAATACGATCCAGATGGATCTACAAATTAAAGAAGAATTCAGATGGAACAATTAACAGGTATAAAGCTAGGTTGGTAGCCAAGGGTTTTGCACAAACCCAAGGCATTGATTATGAGGAGACATTTTCTCCTGTGGCCAAGATGCCAACTATCAGAATTTTGGTGAGTGTAGCTGCATCCAAGAATTGGAACATGTACCAATTGGATGTGAAGAATGCATTCTTGAATGGATGGATATCTGAAGAAGTCTACATGTCACAACCACCTGGCTATGAAGATCCAAAAAAGGTACATTATGTTTGTAAATTGAAGAAGGCTCTGTATGGTTTAAAGCAGGCACCTAGAGCATGGAACTACAGATTGACCACCTACCTCCTAGACCAAGGATTTGTGATGAGCAAAGCAGACACTTCTCTATTCATAAAGAGAAGTGGTACAGAGGTAATCTACTTATGTGTTTATGTTGATGACATCATCATTACAGGTAATGATGTCAATGGGATTAGACACATCAAAGGACAGATGATGAAAGAATTCAAGATTAGTGATCTTGGATTACTAAAATATTTCCTAGGTCTTGAATTGATCTACACAAATTCAGGTATCTACATTACTCAAAAGAAGTATGTACAGGATATGGTCAAGAAGTTTGGTTTGCAGGATGCCAAGGTATCTACTACTCCAATGGAGGTTAACCAAAAGCTAAGTGCTCATGAAGGAGAAGAAATCAAAGACATTACAGGATACCAAAGTATGGTGGGAAGTTTGAACTATGCTACCTTGACAAGAATTGACATAGCATATGGAGTAAGTGTGCTTAGTCAATTCATGCACAAACCAAGGATACCTCACCTAGAGGCAGCTAAGAAGATCTTGAAGTACCTCAAGGGAACTCAAAGTCATGGTTTGTATTTTCCTTATACATCAGATATTGACATAAAAGTTTACTCAGATGCAGATTGGGCAGGATGCAAGGATGATAGGAGGAGCACCTCAGGTTATATTTGTTTTGCAGGAGATAAGCCTATCTCTTGGTCAGCTAAAAAGCAACCCACAGTGGCATTGTCATCCACTGAAGCAGAGTATAGAGGGCTTGCCAATGCAACTCAAGAAGCTATCTGGTTGAAGCTTCTATATACAGAGTTAGGGCTACTCACAAGACCACCTATCATATTTGGAGACAACACTAGCTCTCTTCACCTTGCAACAAATCCAATCTATCATGCCAGAACTAAACACATAGAGGTTCATTACCACTATGTGAGAGAGAAATTGCTAAGTAAAGATATACAATTGACATATGTATCTACTAATATGCAATGTGCAGATTTACTTACAAAGGCATTGGATGGAAACAAGTTATGCAGATTCAAAGCTATGATTGGATTGCAGGAAGTAATTGAAGAATGAAGAAGAAGACTTAATCCAAAGTGTTTGGCTTGAGGGGGAGCTGTTGGTGCAAGACAAGCCTACACACATTGGCTTGGAATCTTGGAACCTTGGAAGATGGACTTAGATGGACATGGAACCCTTGAAGGATATCTCTACATGAAGGATAAGGCATAGGAACTCATACTTATGAGTTATTATCTTTTACTCATTGTAAAAAGGTCTATATGACTTGGCATTCATTTACATCACACCTAATTGATTAAGTCGTGGATTTTTTGGGTAGAATGATTGGAGAGAATATCTCCTTAATTCTAGAGTAGAGAATATAGGAGATTTGAATTTGAATTCAAATTCAAATCTCAACTCATTCTCTATAAAAGATACAATCAAAAAGTCGCGGTTAGTTCAATCACTCTAGCTCACTCCCCGAGGCATATCTTTATTGTAACTCATTGTGTGTGAAGGTTACTCCATAGCCAACACCACAATACCTCATTTAGCTGTGGTTGGCAAGCTAATGAGATTGTACAAACACATATATCAATAGAAGTATACATTCATCATCTCTGTTTTGTCTGAGTCACCTATTCCAAGTCTGTCAACTTCATCAGGGCATATCTCTGGATCTACTGAACCAAATCAAGAGATCTATAGCTCATTGGAACCAGCTCAAAGTCTACTACAAGCATACAAAATCGCAAAGGATTCCATTCAGCCATTTGGGAGAAAATCGAGTCAAAGTGCACACTCGTATTTGTCTGCAGAGTTCCTGAAAAGTCGGGAGTGATTATAATTTTGCTAAACTTATTTCTCAGTGCATAGTTTATCAATTGAAGTGATTCCACTTGTGATTGGTAGCTTACTAAGGTATATTGATACTCCCAAAAGGAATTGTTCCAATTTTAAGTGTGCTGGACACACTGAGTAAAAGTCTGAGCAGGTATCACAACAGGAATAGAAGGTTTTGCTTGATTGTTGAAGTACCAAGTTATCTGTTTTGCTTTGATCATTACCCAAACCATTTCCAAAGTACATATATGGTTTCTTTATGTCATTTGGAAGCTAAGCTTGTGTACTAAGCATATCTAAAGAGAAAAGAGGGCAGGTGTGAAGCAGGTTTTGCAGCACCAACTGATTTCCTAAGTGCATCCATCCATCACTCTCAACACATATAGTTCCACACATTTGGTCATGTTCTACATCGAGACAGGCATGTGACACTCTTGCTTCTTTGTATGCCGTGCGTAATGAAGCACGTGTTGCATACTTGAGGAAGCAACTTGAGGAAGCAACTTGAGGATGTATGTATGGCTGAAAATGAGTCGGTGGATGTGTATGTGACACGCATCAAGGATTTGAAAGAGCAATTGGCAAACATAGATGAGATCATTCCGGATGCATCACTCATTTCTACATTGTTGAAAGGATTACCGGAATTTTTTCAAAGCTTTGCTACTACACCTCATTTGGTTGCAAAAGGAAATCCTAATATGTATGCATTTGATGAGGTTGTGTCTCTTCTTTTGCAAGAAGAGCAATCTAGAGTGAATAGGAGTGGTTTGATTGAGGGTGCGCAAGCTATCTCACAAAAGGGGAAAAGCAAGTATGGTTCAGCTTTGGGTTCATCAAAACCAAACCCTCAAGCTTCCTCTTCCACTCATTCCTCTAATGATGGTGATTTGCAAAAGAAGAAGAGATGCAAATATTGTCGAAAGGCTGGTCATACTATTGATGAGTGTAGAAAGCTTGCTAAACGCAATGAAAAGAAGAAGGAATCCGGCATGTCTATTGCTGAAAATTCAGCAAATGCAAAGAATGATGAAGCTAACATGGCTCAAGATTTTTGGGCATGTGTTGTTACATGTCATTATGATGCTTCTTTACATTCTAAATGTATGGTTGTGAGTGAGGCTGATTCGGATTGGTTCTTTGATAGTGGTGCTTCAAAGCACATAACATCATGCAAAAGATTTTTTGCCTCTTTGAAAGATGCACCTAAAGGGGGACATGTGGTGTGTGCAAACAATACCTCTTATCCTATCATTGGAGTAGGAGAAATTGAGCTTACGGCTGCAAATGGAGGTGTGATTCTCTTGAAAAATGCATTGTATGTGCCCGGTATCAAGAAGAACTTAATTTCAATTCCGTTGATTGCCAAAGCTGGACTTCATGTACACTTTGTTGATGATAAGTGTATGGTTCATGATTTCAGCAATGGCGATGTTATCGTGATGTCCGGTACATTATGTAATGGTTTGTATCGCATGGATACATACAAGAAGGCTGCCTTAGTTGCTCATACTTCTTCCATGGCTGAAATGGAGCTTGGCATGCTCGTTTTGGTCATTTAAACTTCAATAGTCTGCTCTACTTGCAAAAGAAGGACATGGTTATTGGCTTGCCTACACTTGAGTCCATTGAAAAGCATGCATGTGAAGGTTGCATTCTTGGAAAAATGCATCGTGCTTCTTTTCCAAAAGATAGTCATACACACACTACCCCAAAATTGCAACTTGTTCATAGTGATGTATGTGGTCCGGTCAAGACTCCATCTTTTGGGAAGCATGTATATTTTGTTACCTTCATTGATGATGCTACTCGCCATACGTGGGTGTATCCTATGAAAGCAAAGAATGAGTTATTTTCTTGCTTCAAAGCATTTTTAGCTATGGCTGAAAATTTTTCTTCACAAAAGCTTTTGACTCTACGCACGGATCGTGGTGGTGAGTACATGTCACATGAGTTTAATGCTTTTCTTCGTGAAAGAGGTATTTCACACCAATGTATGGTGCCATATACACCTCAACAAAATGGTGTTGCTGAGTGTAAAAATAGAACTCTACTTGAAATGGCACGATGTATGGTTAAAGGAAAGCATCTTCCTCATAAGTTTTGGATGGGAGCGATCATGTGTGCAAACTATGTGTTGAATCACTGCCCTACAAAAGCATTGAGAGTCATCACTCCTTATGAGTCTTGGAATGGTCATAAGCCTATGGTTAGTCATATGCGTGTGTTTGGTTGTTTGGCATATGCTCTTGTGCCATCACAACAACGTCACAAACTTGATGATAAGGCAAAGAAATGTATATTTGTTGGTTATAGTGTTGAAAGTAAGGGATATTGGTTGTACCATCCATTGAAGAACACAATTATTGTGAGTCGAGATGTGGTATGTGCTGAAAATTCAGTTTTCCCTCTACTTGAATGCAAAAAACTGCCAACAGTTAGCTCACAAGATGTGTTCGATACACTCATGCCTTTGTTCCAAAATGGTGCGCTTGACTATGGCCATGTAGACCAGCCAACTGAGGTTCAAAGGGCTGAAAAATTCCAGCCAAATGGGGCTGAAAATGTAGAGAATTTGCCATCAAACATGGCTGAAAAAATTCAGCCAAAAATTGTCAAAACTGTTGGAAATTTCCAGCCACATATGGCTGAACATTTGCGTCAAAATATGGCTGAAATTGAGCATGAAATTCAGCCCACGCATGATGTACATATTGAAGATGTTTTACATAATGAACGCATGTCTATCAAGAGTGCACAATCTATGCCAAAGTGGCTGAAACAAACTTTGCAGGACAGCAAATTGAGTGCACCTTTACTTGGTAGAACAAGATCAAGCTCTCACCATGCATCAAGTAACTTTGTGGATTATTCTCTTATTGCTACAACATGTAATGAAGATCCACTTTCTTTTGAAGATGCATGTGACGATCCACAATGGATGAGTGCTATGCAATCAGAAATGGATTCCATACATAAGAATGGTACTTGGGAGTTATGTGAATTGCCAAAAGGAAAGAATGCCATTGGTACAAAGTGAGTTTATAAGATTAAGAGAAAATCTGATGGTAGCATTGATCGCTACCTTGTATAACTTAGAGATATGGCACAAACGACAAGGACACATTAGTGAGAGAACATTTGAAGCAGATATGTAGAGATCAATGTGTTCAGAGGTTAGCTCATATAGGTGAAAGGGCTTTGAAGAAAATTAGTAGGGATTAGATTGTGTTTGGTCTACCAAATATCTCCAAGCAATACATGATTTACAACTGCAATGCTTGCCAATTTGGCAAATCTCCCACACAACCATTGACAACAAAGGGATAGATTCATGGAGACCTATTAGAGCTTGTCCATACAAATGTATGGGGGCCAAGCAAGGAGCCTTCACTCTTTGGATCTAGGTATTATGTTTCTTTCATTGATGATTGTAGCAGATGGACGATACTATACTTTATGAAGCCTAAAGATGAATTACTCTCTTGTTTCAAGAAATATATAGCACTTGTTGAAAATCAAACAGGAAAGACTTTGAAGAGGTTAAGGTGAGATAGAGGGGGAGAATATTATGATTTTGATGCCTATTGTTCAATGTGAAATTTTCCTAATTGTAAATTATTGATATGGTGTTTATGGGTGATGCGATTAACCAAACATGTCATTTTTTCCAAATAATAAAAAAAATGTTTGTGTATTTGCATCTATGGATAGGTGTGCAAATGACAAAGGAGAAGGTTGATGGGGAGGCATTGTTTTAAGAGGACTGAGCTACAATTGGAAGTCCTTAGCTATAGGGGGCACCTCTAGAGTTAACAAAAGGAAGGATCGAGATTATCTCCAAAGTAGTCTAGGAGAATCAGGGACAAATGGGAATTCAGGTTTACACTTGAAAGATTTTGAATGATCACAATGTATGGACCAATGCTTTCTAGATGAAAATAAAAAGTTTTCTCATATGCTAGAGAATAAGGAGGATGAATAGAAAAGTGATCAAACTTTTGCAATTGGACCATAATGAGTGTGTGTTGTGCATTCCCTTATTATGGGACTTGAGATGTAAACCTTGCAACTAGCTCGATGGGAAGGACATCAAATACAATGCAAAATTGGACTTCAAAGGTTTGTGCTATTCCAAAGTCTTCCAAATGACAAGGAGATAGTTAATCACATCATGAAGAATGGATTGGCCATTATAGGAGGACTCATTTTCATCTACTACTAGCAAGTGCAAGATGATTGACTAGAAAATAAAGCTTTGGTGTTTTGGGATCTTTGGACCTCTAGTAGCACATGAGTTGTAAAGTGAAGGTTGCACATAAGAGAAGGTTGATTCTACTGCAACTGAGAGGAAGTTTCTTGATATGGAGATATAGGGCTACGAGAGAGAAAAAGGGAAGGGATACTATTGAAAGTGCCTCAAACCATTGAATGGAGAAGAAAAACCAATCATGGGGATATATGTGAAATATGGTGCTCTTGTTAAAAGAAAACATGTGTTGAATGCATGCCCAGGTGGTGGTCGCTGGCTCCAAAATGTCAGAGTGGGGTTATGCCCCCTAAATCCACACAAATGGGGGAGCAATTCTTGTTCTTTGTGGCCAAAGGGGAGAGGAGGAGAGAGATGGTCATCATCACATAAAAGGGGAATAGGGGATCAATTGTTTCTTCTTTGTTTTTTTATTTTCACAACTTTGTTTCTAGGGGTTCTTCAACACTATGGGAGAGAAGAGCGTTTAAGGTTCATCATTTTCTGGCTTTAGCACGATCAGGTGTGAGCTCCGTGATTGAGAGGAGGAGTCGATTAGTAGCAAATCATAGAGGAGAAAAACCAAAAGTTTGCATTCAACCAATAGAATTGCGGCCATTGTTGGAAACAGAGGAAATAGGCAAAGGGGAAGTTGTCTCTAGGTGAAAAGAATCCGAAGGAAGTTACGAAGATAATGAACAAAAGGAGTTGATTTTTGTTGAAGGGACTCAATATCATGATCATGAAGTTCTCCCTTGGGAAATCTAGAAAATACAGAGTAGCCATATAAAATTTCTTCCTTCACTGCTGTGATTAAGTTTGCTTCACTAGATGAAGGTAGGAATTCCCAAACTTGACACTATTCAATTTCTTCATTGACAACAAGTCTCATTGCAGTAAAGCAACTATGCACCATTCTAATCATCCTACACTCATGACATGGACCTAGAGTTATCATCATTCTTGTCATTAGCCAGTGGGCATCTGATTCATGGTTGCATTCTGGTATGGTGTGGTGCACATCTGTATATTTTTGGAAATGTATTGAAGATTGCGGGCAATTTAGTAGTGCTACATCCGATTTCATAATTCAAAGATTGATTATTTATGCAATAGGCTGGTTCCATTTCATGAAGGTCAGCAGAAAAGTATATTGTGTTTGAAGAGGATCGGAAGTGAAGGATTAACTCTTTTATGTGCTTGGCAAAGGGGACTAAGATTAGAATATCATCTCACCTACATATAGCATTTTAGAGGTTCGACAATAGAAGAAGGAATTGTTGTGGTTCTCAAAGTTTTTTCTTCCATGGAAAGATTAGGATACACCACTGATTGCAGTGTAGAAGGGCTTAAATGAACCCAAAATGTTTCCTTCTAGTTAGGAACTTTATGCATCTGTACATCTCTCAAAGAGTCACCGTATCCCAAGATCACGTGAATTGGTTGTAGCAGCAGATCCATGAACACTTTCTGAATGTGATGTGTGTTTATAGTTTCTGATGGACACACTACAAACACTTCTATCTTGACTGTAACAAAGATGAAGAGATGCTCAATTTTCTATAATATTTTGACCTAAAGTTCTTGCATGTGTGTTTTTTTGTATTCATGCATAAGTTTCTTTTATGATACATTGAGTAGCGATAACCTCGTTGCATAGAATCAAGTAAAAGGTTCAAGCACTATTTCTTTTTTTTTTAAAATGCTATGAAAGCATGATGTCCTCTGACACTAGATAAAGTTGACCTTTCTAGTGTGTAATCCAATTGGTGAGAGGCAATGGAAGGATATCCATGACAGTGATGAGATGGGAAAGCAAAACCAATGGAAGTGGAAATCCTAGATGGGGTAATGACATAAGCCTTGAATATATTAAATGCTACAAATACAGCTAGAACTAAATGGTCCTCCATCCTTTTGCTATCAATAGGAACCTTGGAAAAATAATCTCTCATGTGTCGAAAGTTAGCAACTGATTGTTCTTGAGTTTTTTTGTCTCAAGAAATTTGGTTCTAGCGTTCAAGTTTCTGAAGATATCACAAACCTTGTACTGCTGTTGTGGAGTGGCCTGAAGAACAATATAGTATTGTGGATGCGACAAGAACTCAGTGATTGGATGTGAATCTCTAGTCCTGCTTCAAGCTCCGACTTTGAGTTGAAAATATTTGGTTGAATTCAACTTCTCTTATGAACAAAACTACTGACATGCTTGAATGCCTATGAGCGATGCTAGGCACATCTTCCAATATGACTCTTGCTTTAAAATTGGATTTTTAATTTTCAATCCCATATACAACAAGAAAGTTTTGTAGAGGCTCAAGTCCACATGAAAGTGCTTTGTCTATCAAAAGAGAGATTATGGGAGAGTAGTGTATGTGTGTGAGAAAGGATGGAAGAGTGTGTGAGGGAGTGAAGCTGTGTGTGAAGGAGTGAGCGGGAGAATTGAGTGAGCAATGGAGAAAGAAAAAGTGATAAGATAAAGTGAGGGAGAAAGAGATGGAAGAAATTGGAATCAAAATCAGTCTTATAACACTACCTATTACAATTATGCAAATGATGCACAGAATGAAAACCATACAACATTGATGATGAATTCAATAAGTGCATTAGAGAAGGAGGATCTCAAGGTATTCTATATTGACTTTGGTTGTTCAAATCACTTGTCAGGTAATATAGAATTGTTATCAGAATTAGAAGAAGGTATTTTAAGTCACACAGTACAAACAAGTGATAATACAAAACATAATGTGCATTCAGTTGGACAATACCAAAGAATTTGATTATTGTGGGATAAATAGTAGAGAAGGGTTTTCAAGTCAGATTCACAAATGAAGGAGTATTTGTTGAAGATCTAGAGGATGGATACAACCAAATTATCTATGATAAGAAGGAAGGTAGAATCTTTACTCTTAAAGTGCAAGGGAATATTGGTCAAGCCTTGATTACACATGGTGATGAAGTACTAGTAGAATTAGACCTTTGGCATAAGAGGTTAGGACACTTCAATGAAAAAGGAATTAAAACCATGGTGGAGAATCAATTTGTACTAGGGCTACCAAATGTAAAGAGTCAACATATGATCTACAAATGTGAAGCTTGTCAGACAGGAAAGGCACAGAGATTATCATTTCAAAAGAAAGGTTTCAAACATGATGGTTTGCTAGAGCTCATTCTTACAAATGTATGGGGACCAACAAAAGAAGGGTCAATAAATGGTTCTAGGTATTATGTTCTTTTTATTGAAGATACTACAAGATGGATAAGCATTTATGTTTTGAAGTAAAGATCAGAGGTGTTTGGAGTCTTCAAACATTTTCATGCATATGTAGAGAGAGTTACAGGTCAAAAGCTCAAGAGGCTAAGGTCTGATGGAGGGGGAGAATGCTTCTCCCAATATTTTGAATGATTATCTTTGGAATACAGGTATTAAGAGCCATGTTAAAGGAAAAGAATTTTCCTAATTACCTTTGGGTTGAGGTTGTAAATACAACCACATATCTTGTGAATAGGTAACCATGTGCAACTCTAAATGGAATGACCCCTTATCAAGCTTGGTGGGGTAAGAAACCAACACTTGATCATTGTAAGGTGTTCAGATCAATTGTTTATGCTTATGTACCATCACAACTTAGACATAAGTTTGAACCAAAGGCTGAAAAATATGTGTTTATTGGATATAATGAAAAGTAGATGGGTTATAGGCTATGTAGTCCTCTCACAAAACAATTTATTGTTTTGAAAGATGGGACATTTGATGAATAGAAGATTTGGTATGCAGATAAAGAGTGTAATCTTGAAACATTTAAAGAAGAGGTGAGAAGAAGTGAAAGAGGTAAATCACACATGCAGGTAGATGGAGATGAAGATCATAGGCAAGCAAGTACATCAAGGGTTGGATCATCTAGGAGAAATGAAGATGCACCTAGATTTGATGAAGAAGTATATTCAGATACACATGAAGAGTGTGAACCAAGAAGGTCAACCAGATTGAGGAAACAACCAACAAGGTATTCTCATGACACTTCTTATTTGACTCAGAAAAACTATGCTTATATGGTTAAGGAAGATGAAGAACCTCAAAGCTATGATGATGCAAAAGGTAAGAGACAAGCTGAAGAAGAAATGAAGGAAGAGTTTAATGCACTTGAAGAGAACAAGACTTGGGAACTTGTTCCAAAACCTAATGGTAAGAAAGTGATTGGAAATAAACGGGTTTACAAAATTAAGAGGCATGCAAATGGAAGAATAGCCAGATACAAAGCTAAATTTGTGGTCAAAGGCTATGCTCAAACTCATGGCATAGATTATGATGAGACATTTAGTCCTGTAGCAAAGATGTCAACCATAAGGACAATCATTGCTATTGCAACATCAAAAGGATGGACATTGAGTGAATTAGATATAAAGAATGCATTTTTCAATGGATATATATCAGATGAGTTCTACCTGGAGCAACCTCAAGGGTTTGGAAATTGCAAGTATCCAAATTATGTTTGCAGATTGAGAAGAGCACTTTATGGATTGAAGCAAGCAACAAGAGCTTGGAATTATAGACTTGTCAAGTATCTCAATGATCTTGGATATTAGAGTTCAAAGTTAGATGCAAGTTTACTTATCAAAAGAATAGATGAAGGTATGATCTACATTTGTATTTATGTATATGATATTATAATTACAGGTACCTCAAATGAAGGCATCAAAGAGGTAAAGAGGTTACTTGAGAAGGAATTCAAGATAAGTGATCTAGGAAAATTGTCATATTTTCTTGGAATGGAAATCACTTATGTAGATCATGGCAAATATGTATCACAAGAGATATATGTTCTAAATCTCTTGAAGAAGTTTATCATGGAGAATTGTAGAGAAGCATCAACACCACTTGAGGTCAATCATAAACTCAGTAAATATGATGGTGCATAGTTCAAGGACGTGAGGAAGTATCAATCTTTAGTGGGAAGTTTGATATATGCTACACTAACAAGACCTGATCTTACTTATGCAGTGGGAGTTCTTTCACAATTCATGCATTGTCCAAAGGACTCACATTGGATTGCAGGACAAAAAGTTCTTAGATACATAAAAGGGACTTTGAAGGAAGGATAATATTATTGTTGGCAGGATCTTGCTCACGCGCAAATAGAGGTTACGAACGTAGAAAACACACAAAAGAATAGAGACAACAAGAGATGAAAATGAACGCAGTATTGGGGGCAATCTCCCCCCATGCACTCTGTTTCGACATTCCACAGAGTGCATGTATTTATAGGAGTTTTTAACTACGCTGAAAAGAGTGGTTACATGAGAGCAGCTTCGAAAAGCAAGCGTGAAACTAAAAGTTGGTAACTTTTACAGAAAGATATTGCTTTTAATAATAGAAACTGCGGTCTACAACGACCCTTATTCTAACCATTACTTTTCTAATTGTTTCTAACAATAGAACCTTCTACGCAGGTTTATTTACAAGTAAATAATAATGATTCAGATTATTGATGTCCGCCCTTTCACGCCTGGCACGCTCCTCGCGAACCTTCAGCTGCTACATTGGAAACATCAAAAACACATTAATACATTAATAATGTAACACTCCAACAATGCATTGTTCAACATATTCCATAAGTTATAACATGCCCCTCAGTTGAAAAAGCAACTGACCTCAGTTGATAAAATAATAAACATGGATAGCCAATCACATGTTCCATCACTCAACAAAAAAAAAAGCATGTTCCATGTAAAAACACATGCATGGAAATATTCATGGAGTCATTAAATTATTAAGATTAACCATGTGATGCTTGACATAGTCTAGGGTCCATGAGTATGAAAAAAACAAAACCTTCTCGCTACAAACTTTCCTTGCTGTCAACCTTAGCTTCTTAAACCTGATTTTCACCCATGCAACTTTTCTTGGACCCTCAATCTAGTGCTTTCCTCTCGGGATGTACCCTCAAAAAATGTACCGTAGCAGAATGTACCCTATCTGGATGTACCGTGATGTACCCTGACAGGATGTACCCTGGCTGGATGTACCCTGGTGTACCCTGGTGTACCCTGAGAAGTGTACCCTGAGATGTGCCACGTCATGTCGCACCGTGCTGCCTGGAAAAGTAAGAAAAACTACAATTTATGTTAAATATAAGAGGAGAGAACTAGAGTGACAACTCCAAGAAAGAGTGTAGTGGTAAAAGTACTTCCCTTGTAAGTAGGAGGTTGTGGGTTCAAATCCTCCTACCTTAGGGAATCTAAAACTCTCTATTGCCACTCAAAATTAAAATTGCCTCGTGCGTAGCCAATGACTGCCAAGGGAGCCTTAGGTGCCAATGTTGCCAATGTATTGCTTAAGTTATTGCCTAAGTTCTTTGCCTTAGTCGATGCCTTGGAGTAAGCCGAAGGAGTAAACATAGGATCAAACGTAGGTTCTGGTTCTGGAACTGGAACAGAAACAGAAACAAGAACCAAAACCGAAGACAAAGACAGAGAGAGAGATGGAATCGCGAACACGGAACATAACCCTCCATATTGACGCATGCAGAGCTCTGATACCATTGTTGTCAGGACCTTGCACGCTCCTCACGGACCTTCAACTACTATATCAGACACATCAAAAACACATTAATACATTAATATTTAACACTCCAACAATGCATTGTTCAACATATTCCATAAGTTATAACAATTATCCTTTTACATCACATATAAGGTTGAGAGCATATAGTGATTCATAATGATGTGGAAGGTTGATAATATTCTTGATGCTGCAAGTTTTGAGGAGGGTTACCAAATTGATAGTCTAGGTGGAACTGTTGTGATAAGGTGTCAACTACTCCAGCTTGATCTTGACCTTCTTCACACCTCTATTGTTCTTGTTATTGTTATTGTGTTTGTTGTTCCTATCGGGTCCTTGGTTGTGTGTTTGTTATTGCTAAGGTTTCCCTTCTAGATCATTGCTTGTGATCTACTATTGTTATTCTTATCAATGAGTAGTCTTTTCCTCAACTATTGATTGCCAATGTTGAGCTTTAGTAGTTGCGACAACCTCCTCCTACTATCATTGTTAGAGCTCCTCCTCAGTTTGCTTTTGCATTCTTTTTTTTCATTCCATTTTTGCATGGTGCATAGCTTCCTGAACAATGTCAACCCATGCTTGTTTCTCTACACTCAAAGGATCCTATAGGTTGGATACTCCTCTTTTACCCTATCACTTACCTCCATGAAGGAAACTTGCTTTATCTATCACAATAAACTGATGCAATTCTGGGAGAGGAGTTGTAGGTATCAACAAAGTTAAAAGCACACCTAATTTTGTATCCAATTGATGGGGCTGACGAGAGGGTCTGCACTAGCTTCGCACCTCCTTCTTAGTTCTCTTGAAAATTATCCTAGTCCAATTTACATTAACTTCTCCTACTATAGTGTCCTTCATCAATGAATAATCAGTTTGAGAGACTCCATATGGCTTTGACTAGATGAAAATTGCTAATGTAACCACATACAATACAAAGTTTCATTGGTTGGTATCCAAAAGCCCTGCATACTTGTACTCGCTCGAACATGTTCGATCGAACATGCATTCCATCTATTCTGTTGAGACTAATTCCACTGGTGGTGTTATCCCTTGATTACTAACATGTAAATGAGTGGCAATATACTCTATGTTGGCCACCAAGCAAGTAGTTTGTCCAATGCGAAATTGGATAAATGCAATTTGATCCCAGATTCTTCGAGTTGGTCATGATACTATTGTACAAAGGAGTTAACCATAGGATGATAAAGGATGGCAAGCTATTGAATCTACCCATACTAGAGCAATCCATGGCATTGGAACCAGTCAAGGTGAATCTATCTTAAGTGATCAAGGATCAATAACGGGCTCATATCTAATGGTTTTAGAAGATTGCATAAGATTGTGCCTGTGATCATGGATCAGAAAGATAGTGAACAAGAGTGCAAGATATAAAAGGTTCAAGTAGAACTTTGTGATAACCAATGGCAAAGGTTAAATCGGATAAAGCAAGGTTTTTGAACTTAGAATTTTAAGTAACATCATGTTGGCGATTCAACATAGAGGGAAATTAATGATGCATGCAAATTTGTTGCACTAGCATCATGCTCAAGATTCATAAGGAGTTTCAGGCATCCAAAGGTGCCTTTCATAAATCATGATGCCATTTATTCAATGTGTGACAACTTTCACTTTATTCCAAATATAGAAACTATGTACAACTACTAGCGACCACATTAACTACAGTAAGCTCACAATTTGGACCCATTGATTGGAGTTCATAAAATTTCACCCACTAACAAGGCTAGCTGAAACATAGGTGGGCCAATTTCTTGAAGAGTACAAAGAGGACCTATCCATCAAAGTTTGAATTTTCTAGCCTATCTTTTCATTTTAGAATTAAAGAAGGGGACTAAATCTCCAGGAAAAAAATGGGAGTCCATAGGTGTTGATCATGCAAATTCTTTTGACTATTTTGAATGGCTTGCACCAATAGAAAACTACTACATTGATCTTCTTTGAGTTGGCATAGTGCATCAATCCAAAAATCTAATGAATCATCTGGTAAAAGCTTTTGTTGGACCATAATCTATAAACTGAGCATAGTAATTTCCATAGATACTATGGCTTCCAATCCATAAACAAGTTTAAAAGGCGTGAAACCAGTGGACACCTTATATGACATGCGATAAGCCCACAAAACAAAAGATAAATAAATTTCCCATTTATTCGGACATTCGAAAATAAACTTCTCCATCATAGTTAATAAAACTTTGTTGGTACTTTTTGCCAAGCCATTTTCACAATGATAATATGGGGAACTAAATTTATGTTTGATGCAAAAAACTCTATAATGGACTTGATAAGCTGATTGAGAAAATGAGTACCTCAGTTTGAAATGAGGTCCAACAAAAGAACATAATGAGGGAATAATTTTTTAATTAGAACTATAGCTACACTATGCACAATTGAATGGCACAAACACCAAGCTTCCACCCATCATGTACAATATTCTATACAAGTCAGAATAAAAGTTTTACCTGATGTAGTTGATAGGTGAATAGGACCACTAAAATCTAGTCCCCATTTTCGAAATGTCTCCAAAGGTAAGACGTGTTGTAAGAGGAAGAGATGAACATCCCAGAGTTCACCCATTCATTGACAAGGATCACAATGTAGGACATATTCACAAACATAATCAGTAGCTATCTTGAGCATTTGTGCTAAATCTTTAGTGCCAAGATTTACCTGTTCAATTTGGTCCTCCTGAATAAGCATGCTAGTGTGAGTGAGAACTTCCTCCTTTGCCAACCATGCCATATCTTCATCCTTAGAGAGAGCCACCTCCCTTAGTTGAATGGAGGCTATCATAGGGTCTTGTTTCCTTGCTAGGGCTGATGGAATATCTACTAGTCCTACTCACCAAAGATCATGATTGGCTCCCAAAATTTCAATTCCTTATCTTCTTCTAAACCATCAAACATATGGTGTAGCTCTACAGTTGTTGGTATCTAGGCCTTCAAATATTATTGAGGATCGTCCAACAGTATAGAGTACTTCTTATGTCCCCTACAAAAAGTGATTACTTGAGAGCCCCATTCCTATTGTACCTTAGCATGTTTGAGCCAAGGGCATCCAAACAAAATGTTATAATCATTACTTTTACCAATTAATTCTATGAACATAAAAGATACTTTTAAAGGCACATTCTGGAATTTAATGATGATATCTTTTATAAGGAGGATCGGCTAAACTTAGAACTTATCCACCATTTGAATATAAAATGGATTAGGTTGTATTTTAGTCCAACCCAATTGTCTATAGATTGGCATAGTAGAAATGTTGACTCCAAATCCACCATCAATAAATACCTTCCTAATTTGGGTGTTTTTATACCATATGAATATAAATGGAATCACATAATCCACTAATTCCTCATGAATTGTTTCCACTATGTTCACTTGAGCTTGTTCAATTACCTACTCAATGAGCTCATAGTTGTGCACTATTAATGTATTGCAAAACACACAAACTAAGTTCAATGAAGCCCACAACAGTAACTAAATTGTGTACTTATAGAATGTTTGCCAAGGATCTAAACCACGTGTATTGGTGTCTTCCTAGTTCGAGTTCACCTCCATATAGACTGTTTCAAAAGACTTGTCTAAACTAAAATGTAAGTCTATAGGAACATTCTTTATGGATGCATTCCTATGGAGGAAGTGTTGGCCCTACATGCTACTACTACTTGGGTCAGAAAATGTTATTGATGCTTCCTAAGCCCATTGTGCAGCTTGCGTGTATACTTTATGATGTGTAGTCACTTTAGGGGGTATAGAAGTGTCATTAACATGAGCAACTTTACCTGACTCAGTGAATACCATCATTGCATGTTTCTCAAAAGAAAGCATAACCATATTCATCGTTGGAGCTTTCAATCTTGCCTCCTGATTCCATCAAACATAGTCCTGAGCATCAAGACAATCTGTGTGAATATGGCCAAAATTCTCAGAAAAAAAGACTTTGCATACCCTTCCCCTCCTTAGGGTAGTCTACTTCATCACAACGATAATGGTTGAAAGGTTTACGACCTTGACCGTATCCAAAATATTTTCACCAATGTTGTCCTTGATTACTCTGAAAATTTGGTCTAGTGCAACTCGCAAACCACCAACATCATTGACTTGTACATTATGCACTACATGATTAGAATACCATTGATCATTCTCATAGATTTTTTGTTGCATATTATTTGTTGAGGTAGTCTGATTTTGCCTATTATGTGGGCATCGATCAATGTTGTACATCATATCACAGATTATGTAGTACATCTAATTTAATGCATAGCTTGATGCAACATGCCATGAATTATTGTACTTTGTAAATAAAAATTTGCCACATGGATGAGTTATATCCATAGAGTTGGGGTTTATCATATTGATTACTATGGATGAGCATTACCATGCTGGATTTGCCCCCTTAAGGTTACATTTCAGTTGCTCTATAGAATTTATAATCTAGTCCAAAGTTCTAGTGTTATCCAATGCAAATAAAGAGATTTCTTTCTTTCATTATGGATTTCAAACCATCCATAAAACAACCTTTGACTATATCCTCCAGAGGTTGTTCTAGTTTTGAAATTTATTGTAATGTGCTTTGAAAAAGCGTAGCATTGTCCACCACCATCTCATTGGGCTCTTGCACCATGTACTGCAAAGTGATAAATAATTGCCCAATGGTCTTTGCCTTTGTGAATCCTCTTTGGAATGCATTTTTGAGGGCCTTATACATTGGAAAATGACTAGTTGAGAATTTTGTTAACATCTTACCACCTCACCACCCAAAGTGATTTGAAAAACATGGCATTTATATGTATCACCTTAGTTTCCTTCCATTAATTCATATTGTGTATCGAATAAACTCACATGTACATCCAGGTCATCATTTATTCTTCTACTAAACCTATTAAACTACATTTCATTGATGCATTGGATAGGCATTGCAATAGTAAATGGAGCCTGCCACCATTTCCAAATTTCTTCTTCCTCTATCTTGACTGGAAACTCCATCTCACCTTGTGAAAAAGATTGCTTTTGTAACACGGTTGCTCTTCTATGAGCTGTTCTCTCCAAATGAAATCAAGGAGGCCTGACGTTAAAATCAAATCACTAGGTCTTCCTTCTATCCCCTTTTTCACATTTGTCCTTAACCCATTGTCCTTCCACTTCATTTGTCTTCAACTTCATCACTTTGAAGGCTACCTATACCTCCAACAATTGATGCAACAACAAATACGAGATTGTGTCTTGTTCTACCAAATATCTTAATTCCATCGATACACATGCATGAATTGAACTCTCATCTTCATGTTCCCTCATCCATGACGTTGTCGTATGCTCCCCTTCATGTGCATCCATTTCAAAAATGCTTACCTCATCGTGTTGGCCTACTCACTCTCCATCTACATCAGTGTAGTTAATTTTACCACTACTTCATCTTTAGAATTATGAATCCTCGTAGCTTTTACACCCTTACTTTGCACCCCATCCCATCATGGTTGCCAAAAATGTTTGGTTGCTTTGAATTCTGCAAACAACATAGGTTTAGGGAATGGGGCTTACCAAATAGTTTCAAGTGTGTTTCTATTCTCTAACATTACACAACTGTAACAAACAATGCAACTTGATATAATAAACAAAATGATTCATACTATATAGAAATATGCAAAGTTTGGCATCAGATTTATCTTTCATTACCATGCAAAATACAATTGTTTTACATATGCAGTCTGTGGTATATCTTCTCCTCTTACTTCTATCTCTCTTTCTCTCTCTCTTATGCTATGGATTACAAGAGTCATATGAACATACATTCCCATACTAATTATGTTCGCTAATTTTTCTAGAAGGCTAAGCAAATTATTTACAAAATATATGAATTACAAAATATTAGATTTTTACAAAATATATGTATTAGTGACAATATAACACTCTCCAAAATAAAAACTTAATCCATTATCTTTTGATGTTGTCTTTCCTTTCTTCTAAGGCACCTTACCTTGATGTTATCCAACTACATGGGCTCTAGTTGAGTTTCCTTTAGCATATGTTGTTTAGGAACTAAGGTAAACTTGTATTCTCAATCTTGAACATAAATGTTCTTCTCTTGATTTCTCTCAAACAACCTATTATCACACTCAATTGCTTGATTTATGAAGTCATTCAAAAGTATTCACCTTAGGCATTGTTAACATGAGATCGTTGACATCATAACATATGCCCCATCAAAATCGGTTAATAATATAATCTTCATGCCATGTGAGATCACAAATGATTTGTTTGAATTTTGATGCATAGATAGAAGTAGGAGTATTTCCTTGAAGTAGGTTCCTCAACTTTTTCTTGGAAACAAATGAAAATTTGGTATCCCCAAAAGAAGACATGAACTCTTGAACAAAAGGCCTTGAAATCATACAAAATCTCTGTGTCCTTCTCCAAGATAGGTGCAAACCATGAAAGAGTAGGACTACATAATAGAGTTCCTATGATTCCTACTTGAGATGCATCATGGGTACCTATTAGGTTGCACATTCTTATGAAGATCTTGATGTGCTGAAGAAATCCTCTAAACTTTGAACTTGTCCCATCAAATTTCTCAAGCATGCTCGCTTTCAAAATTTTCTTCATATTAGTTAAAATGGGGGTACTTGAAAAATATTGATTTACAATGATCTAGAACTCTTGGATTTGTGTTTTAAGTTTTTTTTTATTACATCTTGAATATTTTGACGTTGAATCCTTTCTTGATTTTCTTGTATCTCCTAGATTTTTTTTTTAATAACTTTAAGTGCAAAAGATAATTCTTCATGAACAATCTCCATGGTGCTTGGTCTCAGTGAAGGTATTCTTTTCAAAATGTATGGAGAGCACTAGATTTTTTCCCTCTCACTAGACTAGACAAGATTATGGAATTACGTCTTCGATTACAAGATCACCCTCATAGGGAAAAATAATACAAGAATATATAACTGATGCAAGACATCCCACACCTTGGAACTGCTAGGTATGGATAACTAGACTAGGGATGATACAAGAGATCCCACAACCCAAGACCATATGTATGAAGCAAAATATCTAGATTACAAGAAATCCCTTCAAAGAGATGAACTAGATACAAGGAGTAATTGGAAAGGATCTCATACTAAAATAATACAACAAGACACAACAGGATGTCCACGATACTGGAATAAACAAGACCAGAACAAAGCAAAAGGCTAGAACTCAAACTAGAACTTGAAAGTACTTACTTGTTGATCATGACTCCTTGAGCTCCAAAGAATGACATTGGCAAGATTGAGGATATATATGGCCAACCTCCTTATATAGGTTTAAAAGGGTGGTTCATCAATGGTAGTTACAAATTGGTGATGCCATCAATGATGTCATGAATTCAAAACAAAACCTCTTAAGTGTCAAAATGAGGCAACTAGGCAGTCAATCTTAGGGTTTTGGCATGTTCTAGATGCAATGGAAGTGTTTGTTTCTACAAATCCTAAACCAATCATGAGATATAAAAGTTCACATGGAATATGAGGTTTACGATGGTTTCCTTTGTGTTTGTGACACAATGAAGTAGGCATGTATCTTTTCATACCAAGCACATGGAGCTTGTTTCAAACCATATAATGCATTTGGCAAGCCTTGATGCTTGAACAAATATCAAAGGTTTACTTCATAACTTGTTATGGGACTATCCATAAGTCACATAAGAACACCTCTTGTAAAATCCATGAGTTTAACACTCAAGCTAAATGTAAAAGGTAATGATTGAGAGACTCGCGTGAGTTTACAAGATTCACTTCATACCAACCAAGTAGTTAGAATCAAATCAATTAGGATCCTAAAAGGTAGGATCACCTTTTAGGTGGCAGATTCAATATTCAAATTAGATCACATCTATAAAAGAACCTAACTTTTGGTCGCAGGTAGGAGAGCACGGAAAAGCACACATTGAGCTTCAAGATTGTGGGTACACTAATCCCACACATGTATAAGTAATCCTACATCATGTCCTTTGTATCATACATTCATAATATTATACATTTGATTAAGTTAGTGCAAGCCATTTGATGTCTACTGTTGTCTACTGCTAAGTGTTCATTTTAGTGAATGTGTTTTGAGTAGTTCTCTACGAATAATTATCCAATTGATGTGATTAAACCTGGGATATGTAGCTTAGATGTTCTAGTTTTTAATTGTTAATTTTCATATCATTTGATTTGGTACATTGTAAGATAGGATCGCTACAAGTCACCTATTTTTGCTCATTGTTATCTTCCTAAAAAGTCAGGATTACAGTGCGAACTTCTTAATATGACTTCTCATCATGTACTCATCCTACATTAGTGAAACAACTTCCTATAGAAAGCTTAGGACCTCACTTAGCTATGTCTAAAAAGCTCTTAGGTCAATTGGAATCAAAGAGTGAGCATTGAAAGGTTTTTTGGAAGTCTTCAATCTTGAAATTTATCTATTTTGACATAAGTATTTGAAGGTGATGCTCCATGGTACATTATGGATCCAAATGCTTATTTGGGAAGCTAAAGGTGTTTATTAAAGTAATCTGAAGTTACATTGGCAGGTGTAGAGCAAGATTTGTGCAACACCACCTCATCTTTGGAGTGTATCCAACCATCTCCTCATAGTGGTATTAGAGCTATCATCAACTCAACATGGGAGATGGATTCCCTTCATCAATTGAAAAATTGGATCAAGGTAATTACTCTACTTGGTCTATTAGAATGGAATCATATCTACAAGGTAGAAATATATATGGTTAAGTAAATGCCAATACTCAGAAGCAAAGGTAAACCAACTCAAGAAGAATAAGAAAGGTTATCAACATGGTGCTTAAAGCATGGCTTGGTCAAGTCCTATCTTCTCAACTCAATTTCTAATTTCTTTCTTTCACACATTAGGAACTCTACGACATCACAAGAGACTTGGAATGCACTTGAGGCATTCTTTTCTTCTAGCACTAGAGCAAGAAAGAACCAACTATAGATGGATTTTACAACACTCAAAAAGATGCCCAAGCAAAATGTGACTAACTATGTCACTAAAATGAAGGACCTAGCTGATCAACTTGGAAGCATTGGAGAACATTGAAGAGGAGCAAATTGTAAGAAAAGTGATCAATGGATTCAAGGTAGATGGTAAATGGGAAGCCTTCACCACAAGAATGGATCTATACATGGATATGCAAGTACTAATTTCAATACTCTAATGGGACAACTATTCACTCATGAAGCCAAGCTTGTCAAGAACAATGACAAATCAAAAGGTAATCAGTTCTCTATTCTATACACTAATAAGAACAAGAGTAAGGATAGTAAAGGTAAAGGTAAAAGGTCTCATGATGGATCTAGTACCTCCCAAGCCAACTTTGCAAGAAGAGGTAGAGGTAGAAGAGGAAGAGGCAAAGGAGGTAGACAAGGCAAGGGGATATTCCAAAGCATAATTGAGAATTGTTTTAGGAATCCCAGAAATCAGAGAGGAAGAGACTTCAATAGAGGAATCTATGGAAGAGGAATAGCAAACGATTTCAATGGCTACAACAACAATTACAACCACAACAATAACCAAGGAGGCTATAGAGGAAGAAGAGATTACAACAACTACACTGAAGAGCAAACACAAGAGGACTCAATTTTGTTGATGAACATGACCATGAAGCAAGGTAAAGCAAATGAGCATGTGTTCTATATAGATTCTAGTTGTTCAAATCATGTAGTAGGAAATGTGGCATTATTATCTGACTTGGAAGATCCTAGGAACAAACATGAGGTACAAAAAGGAGATGACACAACACACTTAGTTGAAAAGATTGAAAATGTGAAAACTCTAGATGGAAATATGAATCTAGTCAGCAAGGTATTCTATGTACCTACCATAACCAAGAACTTGATAAGTGTTGGACAAATTGTAGAACAAGGATTGCAAGTAAGGTTCACAAGAAATAGAGCATTTGTTGAAGATCCTTAA
The DNA here is from genome assembly GCA_020310875.1 of Ceratopteris richardii. Lineage (NCBI taxonomy): Eukaryota > Viridiplantae > Streptophyta > Polypodiopsida > Polypodiales > Pteridaceae > Ceratopteris > Ceratopteris richardii. Next base: position 4,729,008 of record CM035420.1, read on the forward strand.
CAAGGGTTCAAGAGGATTTCAAAAGGATAAAAGATAGGTAGAATCTTTACATTTGAGGTACAAGATACTAGAAATATAACACTTTTCAATTGAGGACAAACCTTATTAGAATTACAAATGTGGCACAAAAGATTAGCTCACATAGGTGAAAGACGTTTGAAGCAAATATGCAGGGATCGGAGTGTGCTAGGTTTACCAAAGATATTCAAGCAACACATGATATATAAGTGCATTGCATGTCAATTCAGGAAGTCTCATAGACAACCCTTTTTGAAGAAAGGTTACATCCATGGTGACCTATTGGAGCTAGTCCACATAGATGTGGGGGTACCTAGAAAACACCCTTCAATCTCAACATCTAGGTATTATGTATCATTCATTGATGATTATAGTAGATGGACCATTCTATATTTCATGAATCATAAGGATGAAGTTTTCAATTGTTTCAAAAAGTATATTGCTCTTGTCAAAAACCAAACAGGGAAAACCTTGAAACGGCTAAGGTAAGATGGAGGGAGAGAATACTTCTCCCATGAGTTTCATGCATATCTCCAAGATGGAGGCATCAAAAGAGACATCATCACCCGAAAGGAGGAATGGGACCATTGTGGAGGCAGCAAGGTTAATGACTAATGAAAAGAAACTACCCAACTACATGTGGGTAGAAGCTATGTCCACAGCCACCTATCTCATCGACAAGTTCCCATCTAAAGCATTGGATGGGATGACACCATATGAAGCTTAGAATGGAAGGAGACCTAGCCTAGATCATTGCAGAATATTTGGATGCATAGCTTAGGGACATGTTCCATCACAAATCAAAGGTAAATTGGATTGTATGGTAGAGGAATGTGTGTTTATAGGATATGATCTAAATCAAAAAGGGTACAAGTTATATAATCCAATTACTAAAGGCTTTGTTGTTATTAGAGATGTTGTTTTTGATGAAAACAACTCATGGTTTGAAGATGACATTTGATTCAGTCAGTGCAAGCCATTTGATGTCTATTGTTGTCTGCTGCTAAGTGCTCATTTTAGTGAGTTTCTTTTGAGGTGCTCTCTGCAAATACTTATCCACTTGATGTGATTCATCTTGGGATATGTAGCCTAGACCTTCTAGTTCTCAGGTATCAATTTTCATTTCATTTGATTTAGTAGATTGTGTGATACATTCTCTGGAAGTCACCTATGTCTGTTGTTGGTAGTAGCAAGAGGCATAGAAGATGCGGAAGCATGTAAAGTCAGAGCAAGGAGTCAATCGAATCATTTTTCAAAGAATTATATTTTATATATACTTTTTCAAAACCTCCATTAGTGATTTTCATCACTTTTGTACCATATGTAACATAGAACAACCCTCCTTGTAAATTAAAGCTCCATTTTGTGCAAGCCGAGGAGTCCTCAAGCTTGAGGAGCTTAGGTAGAATGAGCGTACCAATTTTGGTTATTTTTAGACACTATTTACCCTTTCAAATAGCATCTAGGACCTATTTTTTAACTATGCTGGTCACTAGATGTGAAACCAGTCAAAACTAGTCTAGAATCTATAAAAAGAGCTAGAGAGCTCAATTTTGAAGTTAGTTAGTGTGAGCTTAGAGCTATTTTGAGCTTGTAATTGAGATCTTGAGAAATATAGTTGATTTCTCACCTTCCATTGTGTCTTGCTTGTCTCTTTATTGTGTGTATGTATGTGTGTGTGCATCTCTATGCTTCTCACCTTCACTCTCACTTCATCTCACGTTCACAATCTTCATATCACTCCTATCTCTTTTGCAGATTGACATTAAGGAGGTGGAGCTTCTTAACATGGTTCTCACCATTGTGCTAGAGCAACACCAAATTTGGTGCCATTGTCGGGGATCGAGTCTACGACGAATGTGTGATGGTAAGAGTATAGCAAGAAGTGGCGTTGGAAGGTAACATTTTTCAGTTTTTGTTGTTGTTTTTACTTAGTTTTTTGTGTTTTTCACCTCCCCCACACTCCATCTTCATCACCACATCATCATCTTCCACTCCAAAAAAATCAGAAAATTCACCATATCCACCCATTCTCCTCATTTCCCCTCATTTGTGCATGTGCGCGAGAGAGAGAGAGAGCTTTTGTGCTTGCATGTGCTTTTGTGTTTTTGAGTTTTCTTGCAGGTACAGTGCTCCAGAGCATAGGGAAGGCTTCCTACAGGTAAAATTTCACTTTCTGTAAGAGATCTGCCGTGTGTGTCAGACCATCGCGATGGTCTGCCAACTTCGGCATCTTTGGTAAGCGACCACACCACGAGGTAGGCAACAGTAGCGCACACACGCATCTAAAGTTGCATTTGCAAAATTTGCATTTTGGTGGACCATCGCGATTGGCTCACGCCATCGCGATTGTGTCACACCATCGCGATTGGCTCATGCCATCGCGACGGCTCGACCGGACCATCACGACAGTCTCACACCATCGCGACGGTTCACTTGAGCCATTGCGACAGTCCGTTGGACCACCATGACGATCCTGTCGACCCCATGCCATCGCGATTGGCTCACGCCATCGCAACGATAGTGCCACATGTCGAGCCAGACCATCGTGATGGTTCGCACATCACGCCATCGGGACGACTCAAAATTTAGACCATCACGATTGGCTCACGCCATCGTGCCCATGACCATCGCGATGGTTCACTCGAACCATCGCGACGGTTCATGTTGACCATTGACTCATGCCATCGTGATTATTTGCCAATCGAGCCATCCTGACGGTTCATTTTCACACCATCGCAATCATCCACTTTATGCCATCGTGATAGCTCACATCTTCGAACCATCGCGATTGTGCCATGCCATCGTGACGGTTCACCTAGACCATCGCGACGGTCCCAGACCATCGCGATTATTGCAGACCATCGTGATTGCTCACCCCAAACGCAAATTTTAGGGTTTCAACTTTTGGCCAATTTTGGGGCTATTTTTGGCAAATTTGTGGGTGATTAGACTCATAGGATACCCCTTAGCTCATATTTGGAGAAAAACATGTTTGTCAGTTTTTACCCCCGAGGGCCTGAACGGTCATATCTTTCTCATCCAAAGTCAGTTTTTTGAGCTTTATAGCTCGTTAGAAAGCTCTTGAGGAATATGTTGATATTTAGATAAGATAATTTGATGTTAACATTGTTGGGACTAGGAAAGAAAGGGGGCTTTGGAAGAAAATTTTGCCAAAGGTTAAGGGACTAAAAAGTATATATACTCAAGTGCTTGATCATCCATTTAAGAAGTGGTCTAAACATTGAATTTTACAGGTCTAGCAAGGACAATTAAGGGCAATCAAGGCAAGGCAGTGAAGAACGCAAAGCTTGGGAAGCGCGGCTTCTTGGGCATCAGAGCAACCAAAAAGGCTCACTTGAGGTTGGAAGAATACTCAACCCCCTCATTCAATTATTAGCTTAGGCTAAAATGGTAGCGTTGTGAATTAATGACAATAGGAACGCATCAAATTCAAGAGATTTAATTTCTCAAGTCCAAGATTAAGGTAAAAGTGTGCGATATGAAAACCTAAAGGAAAAAGATTAAAGTCTGACGGAATGAGAACTCAATACCACAAAAAGTCGATTCCTGATGCATACAGTTGGACAAGAACTTAAAAGCATTTCAAAAGAACCAAGCAATTAAAAACAAGGAACATTGACGATCAAAAAGTGCGGCGAAGTAAAATTCATGAACCTTAGATTGGGCAAACATATAGGTAAGTCAGACAGACGAAGCCTTAGATCTTCAGAAGCAAGTGTAGGAACCACTTCATGATCGTGGGCACAACAATTGAATAATAGTTACCCCTACGAGTTGAGCTCAGATACAAATGAATCAGAAATGGCCTTTAGCACGGAAAGACCAGAAGGAGGGTCAAATGTAGCATATCTGGAAAGACCTGAAGGACCCTATAGAACTCAATTAGAATTTCTCCGAACCAACCGATTAGGTGCTCGCATCGATGAGGATGGTTTGCAAAGACAAGTGGTGCAAATGCACAATCTTGATCAACCCATTGGATTGGAACATCCAGTGGTGAAATTCGAGAGAGACGCATACATAGACAAAGAAGGAACGATGTACATCATAAGTACTCAGCCAAACAATACCGATAAGTTTGGTGTAATTCAGTTAGAGACGGAAGCAAAAGCTCAAGGAAAACAACCATTAGAAGAACCTAGGACACCTAGAGGGAAATCTGTACTGACTCGAGTACTAGTTCCAAGTTGGACCCCTCAGGACAACAGAAGCATAGAACCGTTTGTAAATAAGGAAATAGATGAAGCCTTTTGGAGGTACAGAATGGAACAACCCAGTGAGGTAGGCTCCATCATAATCTATGAATTCAATGACCCAGATACACCCGGAGAAGTCGCATACCTGGATGAAACTTCAGAAAGAGTATTTGTGGTACCAGACCACGCGAGAAATACATATACATGGAGAGGTGATTTAGTGTTCCCTCCATCTCGAGCAGACGTAAATGCGAGCCAACAAGTGGCAAGAACATCCTTAGCCCATGCTAACCAAAGGGAGAAGAACAAAGAGAGACCAAAAGTTAGTTTCACTCATCCCATAGGAAGAGACAGAACCACCATAGACACAGACAGAGTGGATAGACAAAGAGGACCTAGAATACCGGGTGGTAGAGATGATTTTCCTCTACCTAGACCACATGAACACGCAAGGATATTAAGACCCACTCAGTTAGTTAAATCCATGAAAAACTACTTTGATGGGACAGGAGACCCCTACGACCATGTTGCGGAATTTAAGCAAGTGCTAAGAGCAAAACAAGTAGAAGATATGTTCACGCAATATAATGCATTTGGACTAACGTTAAAGAATACCACTTTAACTTGGTTCCAACCATTGCAACAAAGGCAATTTAGAGACATCCATCACTTTTTAGAGTTATTCATCACGGAATTCTCTAAAAGTGGGATCAGACATGATACGTCTTCGTTGATTCATAGTTTCAAACAAACCCCTTAGGAAACAGTTAGACTGTTGTCTAAACGTAGGTTTAGAAAATATGTTGAAAGATAGAGCTACCCTCATAGGCCAAGCAAGTATCATTATTCTAGATGGCCTGTTGAGCTCTAAACTACACTCCTATGTGTACTTGAAGGAACCTAGAATGCTAGAGCAGTGTGTGAGGACATTGAGGACAACTTAGGAGATGATTTGGAACTTTCAAAGGTCTATAAGGACTCAGACTATTCATCTCTAGCATCTTCAAAGCTTTCTAGCTCGATAGAGGACCTAGCAGAAAAAGTGGCCCAGAAACTAGGAGTTTCCAGTAAACAGATGCCTAGGTTAACAACCAACGTACGTTGTTACACCTGTGGTGGAAATCATTTGGCAAATGTGTGTCCCAATGCAACGCAACCGCAAGCTAACCCTAGTGGCCAATACTATACAATTGAGGGACGATACACGAACCATACAGCTCAAGACTGCCCATATAACAAACAAGTAGTAAGACAAAACTACCCGCAAGCATACCCGCAGCCAGGTAGGTATCAAGGTCAATATAATACTCAACCTCATTACTCTAGGCTTCCTCAGAACTACCCTTATCAGGCTCAACAAAGACCTCAACCAATTTTAGCTCAGTGGCCATCCCCGCCAGCTAACGTCATCTCAGTTAAATATGCTGCGGCAGAAGAGAACCTAAGTAGGGCTTTAGTGCCTTCTTCACCTTTGATCATGGAAAGTGATCTAAACTCAAACAGTTTTGACTCTACTCATGTAGATAGTCCACCCGCGTACTACACGGAGTCACCAGAACACTTGGAGACATATGAATATGATAGTCCACCATTGGAGCCTAGTTGAGAGCCTGACTATGCTAATGTGATGTATACAAACCCGAATCCGTGGCCCCAATTAAGAGAGCAAAGACCACAGAGCCCTAGAGGACCATGCTTTAGGTGCCAAGGAGATCATTTCATAAAGGATTGTCCACATTCTCCTATAGCAGGGGATTCTCAATACTATAACATACAAGGCTTTTGTGCCGATTGTGGCAAAGAGCACATAATCAAAGATTGCCCTAAGAACTCTGCGAATGCTTCAAACGTGACACCAATTAACGGGACAGGTATTGTAAATAACGCAAATGGATCCAACCCTACATACATGCCTATCCAAGCTTAATCACGACAAGATAGCTGGAACTAGTGAAGCTGGAGAATCTAGTAGTAAAAAGACGAAATCTTGGAAAGATTCTAGAGAAAGGATTAAGAGAAAGTGGAGTAAGAGGATAACAGAGTTGGAAGGAACTCTCAAGGAATCTAGAGCCAAAATCCTAGAATTGACTTCACATGAATTGAATCAAGAGAACCTAGCTCAAAAAGCAGGATCAATTTTAGCAGAACCCATATCAGAAAACCTAGACATGATGTTTTGTGCGTATCAGGCTAGACTAAAAGAAGGAGCTCAAGTAGCGGAAATGAGTAAGAACTACCCTCAAGCAGACTTAGAAATCGAGAGGACTAAACTTTGCATGAAGATGGTAGAATTAGCACAAGCTATGTTTGAAGCCTCTAGATATCTTAATTGGAACCACATGGCAAAACCGGAACTACACTTTCAAGGACTGATGGAGCGGTTAGAATACTTGATCGATAGCAAGGAGAAAAAGAATAAGCATAGGAATCCTATTGTCCTAGAGACACAAGAAAGGAACGCACCATCCCTGTCTCAAGTACCCAACACAGAAAGTCAAGACAACCTGTCTTCCATACATAGGTATTCACATTAATTTTTTAGGGAAATACAAGAAGAGAAGTGGAGAAAAGAACAAGGAACCCAACCTCCTATTCTAGAAATAGACGACTTGCAAGAACAATTTCCCCAAGACATTCCCTCTATTTACGATGATGTAGAGGAAGAACAACATAGTGAACACACAGGTTTTGAATCCAATTCTTTACAAGAATTACCTCAGTTCACAAGAGCTTGGGAAGCTAAGTCCATTAGTATGAGAGCACCCACGATAATAGTGAGGAATGAGGAATCAAGGATCCCTAGAAACACGGAAGTGATAAAAAACACTAAGGTACAATGTCACCTCACTCTAGAGGAGTTGTTGAAGGAAAAACCAGAGTTGTGGAAACATGTAGCAAATCAGGTCTGAGGTTGCTACTACTCCCTCACAAATAGGAACACACAAGAAGGTGCCAGAGATACCCATAGAAAGGATCGGAGATGTAAGCGAAGGAGAGGAAGGTAACACTTATCTTCCAATAACCCATCAGGGCTACACCACCAAAGCCATCTTAGATTCAGGAGCTGGAGTAGCCATTGTGACTACTGCTTTATGGAAACATTGGGGTAAGCCAGCATTAAGACCTACCAGGATGAAGCTACAAATGGCTGATGGACATATAGAAAAACCATTAGGCTTACTAGAAGGCATATCTCTGACCACTTGTGGTGTAGAATTTGAGCATACCTTTGCCATTTGTGATTTTGCGAAATATCATGCTTACGAGATGATTTTAGGAAGACCATGCATGCATCAGCTACAAATTGTGCAAGATTGGGGAACTAATTCTTTGTAGTTGCAACATTTAGGAGTGACTAATAAAGTCAATCTTAAAGACTATTCACACCGCGACGTAGCCCCAATACAATGGAACACCATCCATAAGACACAGGTAGAAACGGAATCGGTACATTCATTGGAATCAGACCCCTCATGGTTGCACGAGGACACTCATTTATGGATGTGTAAAGTAGCGAAACAAGAGGAAGAACGGTTCGAAGCTAGGACTTTAGGTTCTGAACAACATCCACGAACCCTTCAAGACCCAGCTTACGCACCTGTAGTATTTCCAGACGAAGAATTTGAACCCCATGGTTGGGCAGAAATCCTAGCAACCATGGATGTAGCCATCAATGAAGAACAATGGACACCCCATTGTGACGAGGATGGCTATTTCATACTTTTTCGATTATTGAGGAATGTGAACCTAGCACTGATGCATTTTAGGATGCAAGTGATTTTGATTTAGAGTCAATCATTATGGACCCACCCTTTGCATCAGACGAAGAATATTTCTACGAAGTAGAAACTTACCCTCAGGGATATAGAGAAATTATGAATGATGTGAGGTTAGCCACAGAAGTGACCAACAAGAGTAAAGGTAAGAAAAGAAAGAAGAAAGAAACCATGTCAGAAGAAGAAGAATCTTTGTTTGAGGTTCTTGAGAACTTCAAGAAGTATGAAATAGAAGATAGACAAATCATGGTACGATTGCCTAACAGAAAAGCTGATGTGGGAGAAGTATATGATAGCTGAGAGAAAACCCAAAAAATAATAGTGGCCATAGAAGGAGAAGAAGAAAAATGTACCTACATAGGGCATGATTTGACGAATGAAGAAGAAGAAGAATTAGTTGCCTTATTGCGAGAATATAGAGATGTATTCGCTTGGAGTTACAAAGATTTGAAAGGGGTAGACCCGGATATATGTTCTCATAGAATCCCTGCGACTCCAGATGCCAAACACGTACAATGATAACTATGCTGCAAAGATTAAAGAAGAAATAGACCATTTGATAGAAGCAGGATTCATTTATAAAATTGAGCATACCGAATGGGTATGCCCCATTGTGGTTGTGCCCAAGAAGAATGGAAAATTGCGTGTGTGTATTAACCTTAAAAAAGTTAATGCTACCACGATTAGAGACAATTATCCTCTTCCTATCACGGAACACTTATTGGAAAGAGTTGCGGGCAAGGAAGTTTATAGCTTTCTTGATGGATTCTCAGGTTATAATCAAGTAGCCATTGCTCCAGAAGATCAACACAAGACGGCTTTCACCACAGAATGGGGCATTTTTGCATTTCGTGTGATGCCGTTCGGCTTGACAAATGCACCCGCCACTTTCCAGCGACTCATGTGTCATGTTTTTAAGGAATTCTTACGCAAGAATTTGGAACTTTATGTGGATGACCTATGTGCTCATTCAAATGTTAGACAGACGCATATCCCAGAGTTAAGACAAGTATTTGATAAATGTCGAGAATACCAGGTTTTATTAAACCCAGAAAAATGCGTTTTCATGGTCAGACAAGGCAAAATTCTAGGACACATTGTGTCAAAGAATGGAATTTTGACAGATGAAGAAAAGGTGAAAGTAATTGCAGATTTACCTGGCCAAATAATGTAAAAGAGGTACATGCATTTATGGGCCATTGCGGTTATTATAGGAGATTCATACACATGTATGCAATCATAGCCAAGCCTCTGTACTCTCTTCTAACCAAGTTTGAATGGACAGACGAGTGTGAGAATTCATTGAATGAACTTAAACAGCATTTGTGCTTAGCACCTATATTGACAACCCCGGATTGGAGCAAGCCATTCCATGTACATGTGGATGCATCCAACTATGGCATAGGATGTGTGTTAGCACAACCCACGAATGAAGGTAATATAGATCTCCCCATGGCTTACGCGAGCAGACAGTTAAACGCAGCAAAAAGAAATTACACCACTACGGAACGAGAAGGATTAGGAATGATCTACGCAGTAAAGAAATTCAGACATTATTTGTTGGCAAATAAGCTCAAATTCTTTACAGATCATCAAGCATTATTGTACCTAGTCAACAAGCCATGTAATAGAGGACGATTGATACGTTGGTTTCTATTACTCATGGAGTATGATTTTGAAGTAGTAGTAAGGAAAGCAAAGACACATCTCAGAGCTGACCACCTCTCGAGATTAACCACAGGAGAAGCTCCCCAAGGGATAGTAGATGAATTACCATATTCTTATTTGTTTAACCTTGAGATAGCACCAGAATGGGCTAAGCCTATTGTCCCTATTCTCATATATGGACCCAAGAATCCTAGGATAAGGATCAAGGAAGGAGAGATTACCAAGTCTCAAAGATATCAGATCATAGCAGGAAGCATATATAAACAAGATAATCAAAAGATTCTTGCTTGTTGTGTAGATGAATCAGAACATGCAAATTGGATGCAATTAGCACACATAGGTGCATTAAAGCAACATCATTCAAAACATCGTACATTGCAGACTCTGCAGAGACTAGGAGTCTATTGGCCTACTATGGAAGCAGATGTCTACAAGTTGTGCAAAGAATGCCCTATTTGTTGTGAAAGACCACCAGTAGAACATGCTATGTTATATCACGTGTCTCTCACACCAGAAAGGAGTGAACCTTTAGTGACATACTTGAGGATGAAAACATTCCCTCAAGGAATGACCTTAGCATGACAACGAAGTCTAGAGCAGGAAGCTCAAGACTATTCACTTATTGGCGAGAATCTATACAAATGAGGACGAGATGGATACCTAAGACAATGTGTTCATGAGAGTGATTATTTGAGCGTACTTGAGACTGCACACCAAGGTGTTGCAGGAGGTCATTTTGGAGCTGATAGGATAATCAAAGCCATCCTCTTTGCAGGATTATGGTGGCCCACTCTTCACATGGATGCACATACCTATGTAAACTACAAGAGACCCCCATTGTAAATTACCCTTCAACCTTTGTAAACCCTGTATTTACACCCACACATGCACCTACGATCACTCCACTATTCACAGTCACCGCACTTGATACCACATCCAGCAACATGGATATATCACTGCCCACTACACCATCACTCATGTCATTTATGATACCACCATATTTAGGCACCCCACTGTTTTCCACAATCACCACTGCATCCACCTTCCCACCCCCATTTCCCTTATCCCCTGCATCAACACCTACATCCACCCCATCATCATTTAGCACACCATTAATTTTAATACCCACCATTGACACGACATTTCAACAAATGTTCACATGTATGACTCAAGTACGAAATGAATTCACATCCCTCGGAACTAATTATCAAGAGCTACAAAAAACAACGAATGATTTACAATCGCAGCTTAATTCACTGTCCATCGAGAATGCTTCACTGAACACCTGATATCAAGAACTACGCGAGGCTTATCATAAGCTGGAACTAGAAAGTGAAGAGAAAACCAAAGAGGCTGTCACCGACATCGACAACTTGCTTAGGGCCCAGACGATTCGTAATGCAACGTTAACAAGAAATATGGGACTACTAAGACGCCACTTGGTAGCAGCGAAGGAAGAGAACCAACGATTACAAGAACAGAACAGAGAAAATTTAGAAGCTGCTCTTGATCACCCTGACCAACCGTTAAGTCCCAGTCATTTCAAGGTTGTGCCCTTAGAATCTATGCAAATGTTGCTAGATGATCATATCAGACTGCTAGAAGAATACAACAGCATGAACGAAGAATATCAGAAGCTAAAATAAGATCATAAACTACTCCAGCTAAGAGCACCTGTACAGCAAGGATCACCAGCCCCTGCGGACCCTTCTCCTGAAATCGTAGAGGAACTCAATGCATTACGGGCCCAGGTATCCATAGTTCAATCATGAATAGCAGTACATGAAGCACCACCCAGACCAGACTCCCCACCGGAACTACCAGCAGAGGAAGAAACAGTAACCATTCCAATGGAAGAAACTTTTGAAGAAGCGTATGAACCCCAACCCATCCCAGATGCGTCACGGCCGAAGGCCAGATGACTTACAAACTTCCCACTCCCGCATGGATGAAGACAATTGAAGAACTTGGTACAACCCACTCAGCCAGAGTAGAGGCGTAGTTACATGCAATGGCAATGATAGAAGAAAGAATCTTACAGTCGCCATATTTTGCTCACTTGGCCCCTCGTCGATACATATCTGGGCATGAGCTGCAATACAAACCGTACTTTATGTTAATGGCGGAATATCAGCTGGCCATAGAGAAACAAATAGGCAAGAAACCCTCTCACGCTACTCAGTTTGAGCCTGAAGATTTGCCACTGGATGCGCAACAAGGAGGAATCTATCAACCAGATTGGCGCAAATATTTATCACAAGAGTATCCAGAGATGATGAGTACAAGCACCTTTACACTTAAAGTATAACCCATGTTGGGGACCCATGCCAACATGTCGATCCTAGACAACATTTGCAATTAAAGTCCAGAACAATAGGCAATGCCAAGATTGGCTCAATTATCCATATTTCAGGCCACCCATAGGAGTAATGATAGTAAAGGATGCTAGAATTGTGGTAAACCTGGACACTTTGAACGTGATTGTAGGTTGAAGAATCAAAATAACTGAAGGCAGCAAAACAACTATGCATCCAGAAGTGCAAATGATTCTGAGAAGCTATTTATGGTTCAACATCACATGATGAATACCATGTCTACTGGTGTTTCAAAATCTAATGATTATGTCTGGTATGTTGATTCAGGTGCTTCAAATCACATGACCAGTCATGCAGAATGGTTTAGTAGTTTGCAGAAAATGCCAGTTCCTGGATATGTTGAAACAGGTGATGATACATCACATCCTACTAAACATACAGGAAACATAGCATTGTCTATGGAGGACGGGAAGGTAAAACATCTTGCTGATGTATTGCATGTTCCAAATATAACAAAGAATCTGGTTTCTGTTGGAGAAATGGTTGACAAGGATTACAAGTCAGGTTCAATGCTAATGGATTATATGTAGAAGAGTACAAGCAAGATGGACGATTGGTTGCCAAAGGAAACAAAGTGGGTAGGATGTTCACATTAAATGTGAAGATTCCTGAAATGAATGCAACCATGTTTGCAAAAGGTGTAGGAGTTATTGCAGATATAGAGATATGGCACAAACGATTGGACATGCAAACTTGCAAAGACTGAAACTGATGCAGTCAAAGGATATTGTCCATGGACTACCAAATTTCAAAGTTGCAGAAATGCAAAAGGTATGTGCAGCATGTCAATTTGGTAAACAGTCAAGAGCATCATTTCCACATGACAAGCATGTTGGTGAGAATGTACTAGAAGTAGTACATACAGATGTTTCGGGTCTAGCAAAGACCACATCTATGGGCGGTTGCAGGTTTTATGTTACCTTCATTGATGACCATACACACAAAGTATGGGTATATTTCATGAAAGAGAACAGTGAGGTGTTCACTCACTTCCAGAATTTTAAAGCTATGGTGGAAAAGTAGACAGGGAAGTACATTCAGACATTAAGATCTGATGGAGGAGGTGAATACATGTCAAATGAGTTCAGCAATTTTCTAAAAGATCATGGAATTCGGCGTCACTTTTCATGCAAGTACACACCACAACAGAATGGCGTTGCTGAACGCAATAATATACATATTGCAGAAATAGCAAGAGCCTTGATGGCTGAGAAGAATATGCCTCATTGTTATTGGGCAGAAGCTGCACATACTAGTGTATACATCATGAACAGAACTCGGACTGTTGCTGTACATCAAGTTACACCTGAAGAGAAGTTTACAAGTAAAAAGCCAAACTTATCACATCTGAAAGTTTTTGGCTGTATTGCATATGTACATGTTGCAGATGAGTTGAGGACAAAGCTTGATCCGAAAGCAGAAAAATGTGTCTTCATTGGATACTCCCTTGAGCAAAAGGGGTATAAATGTTATAACCCACTCACACGATAGGTGAATGTGAGCAGAGATGTGGTATTTGCTGAAATGTCAAGCTTCTATGCAGATGCTAAAGAAGGACTCAATCTTGAACCAAATGACAAAGAAAATGATGAAAAATCAAGTGCAGAATCTCAAGTTTTGAGTGGGCTGGATGCATCACCAAGCAATAGTTCCAACTCAAATCCATGGAGTGGAAGATTGCGTGGAAATTTCAGTCCAACAAATTCATCGAATACATCCAAGAAAGGTAAAGAAAAGCTTTCTGCTGGTAGTAAAACAGGTGCAGGTTTTGAAGATGTTGATGGAGATTCAAGTGGTTCAAAAAAGAGTCTTGATGAGGAACTTGGATTGCCCTTTGTGAAGACTCCAGGAGTAAGAAGGGCACATGCAGATGATACAAGAAGAAGTGACCCACGATCAAGAAGATCTGGGAGGATGTGTAATTCAGTGCAACGATTGACATATGATAGTTACATGGCTCGCCATTGTGCCTACATGAAAAAGGTAATACAAGATGCTGAACCTTCTTGTTTTGAAGATGCAATTGGTAATGTAGATTGGGAAAAAGCTATGGATGAGGAGATGGCTGCACTTTATGGAAATGATACATGGAAGCTGGTTCCATTGTCACAAGGGAAGAAACCCCTAGGTTGCAAATGGGTTTACAAGGTAAAGCATAATGTTGATGGTAGCATAAGCAGGTATAAAGCACGATTGGTAGCTAAAGGTTATGCACATACATATGGCATTGATTATGAGGAAACATTCAGCCCTATAGCTAAAATGTCTACTGTCAGAACACTTGTTGCATTCGCTACAGCAAAAGGATGGACTTTGCATCAGATGGATGTGAAGAATGCTTTCCTACATGGTGAGTTACAGGAAGAAGTATATATGGACCAGCCACAACGATATGAAGATTCAAAGCATCCAGAATATGTTTGCAGGTTGCAAAAGGCTTTGTATGGTCTGAAGCAAGCCCCTCGCGCATAGCATGCAAGGATTGCTGATTACTTAACCAGCATTGGGTTCTCTATGTGTGATGTAGATCACTCACTATATGCAAAGAAGGCTGATGATGGCATCACTATTGTGGCTATTTATGTTGATGACCTGATTGGAGGTGGTGATAATGAAGAAAGCATCAAAGAGGTAAAGAAACTTCTTATGCAGGAATTTGACATGAAAGATCTTGGTGTGCTGCGCTATTTCTTAGGCATTGAGTTTATACATACAGAAACAGGTATATGGATGTCACAAAGGCAATATGCCTTGAATATGCTACAAAAGTATGGTATGGTTGATTGTAAGCCAAATTCTATGCCATTAGTTCAGAATTTGAAACTGGATACTACATCAGGTGAAGCATTGGAAAATGCTACTATGCATAGGAAAATTGTGGGAAGTCTTATATATCTCACAATTGCAAGGCCTGATCTAAGTTATACTGTTGGACTTGAAAGTCAGTTTATGCAGGTTCCCAGGAAGCCACATTTGGATGCTCTAAGGCACACTCTACGTTATGTGAGTGCTACTTTGGATTATGCATTGTTTTATGTAGCTGGTGTAGATTTGCAGGTTCATGGATACACCGATGCAGATTGGGCTGGTAGTACTCTAGATAGAGGATCTACTAGTGGCTTTCTTTTCTCACTTGGAGGTGCAGCTATTACATGGACCAGCAAGAAGCAACCCACTGTTGCTTTGTCAAGTACAGAGGCTGAGTATAGAGGTGCTCCAATGGCAGCATGTGAGGCATCATGGCTAGAGATGTTACTTGCAGATTTAGGTGTGGAAGTGCAAAAGCCTATCACTATCTATTGTGATAATCTTAGCAGCATACAGTCAGCACCGAACCCTATTTTCCATGCTAGAACAAAGCATATCGAGGTACATTATCACTTCATTAAAGAGAAGGTATTAGCAGGTGATATTGATCTTGTTTATGTGAGAACAGATGAGCAGGTTGCTGATATTTTCACCAAAGCACTTGGAGCTGAGAAGTTAAAGAAGTTTCGGGAGATGCATGGATTACGGGACATGGCATTGAGCTTGAGGGGGAGTGTTGAGATATCAAGCTCAACATGTGATGATCTAGGATGACATGTACCAGTTTTCCGTTTCTCTGACATGTATAGTGGTCACGCCGATATATGTCAGGGATACTTCATTGAGCTTTATTAGATTTATCTACCGAGAGTGATGGCACATTTGTTTCTTGCTAGCTTACTCATTCGCGAACATTAGGTTTTTCCTTATGTATTGATCTTTATATATTGCACTTGTATTCTTGTTTTTAGGATATTCTTGTACATTGCTTTTATGTAATAGAAGAAGAAGAAGAAGATCATTCTTCCTTGCCTCAATCTATGTGTGTGCTTCTACTTGAGAGTGAGAGTGTGTGTGTGTGAGCTCTCTTCCTTATCTCCTTCCTCGTGACACCCCGCTTATGCAGAATGGATGACATCACAATGCATATGACTGTCAAGATCTTTGACATGATGCAAATGGTATTCAAAGTCTTCCGTTGGGTTAAGGCTCCCCATGTAAACACCTCGGGTTTCGAGCATGGTAACCAAGACTTAGTGTATGACATGAGTACAATGCCATCACTCCGGGTGTGTTATGCTTGGCATTGCAGAATCAAATATTTACCGGCGTGCTACAAGTAGACCTTCGAAGAAATGTTCACAACGAGCTTCAGGGAATACCATTCAGAGGTGTTCATTAGCAGGCCTACACACTTATTGCAGTTATTTACGTGTGAACAGATGGTATATTCAACACATTATCAACTCCCGCCACCAGATGAACTGCAACCCATTGATTGGGAGAAACTTGAGGCAGATCTAGCCCGAGGCATTCGCATATCTGAACACACCCTCGCTCAGGAACTACTACAGAATTATATCCGACAGACCTAACAACAAGGTTCTATCGAGGATGACAAAAGCGAGAGGGAGGGGGTGTTGGTAGTAGCAAGAGGCATAGAAGACACGGAAGCATGTAAAGTTAGAGTAGGGAGTCATTCGAATCATTTTCAAAGAATTATATTTTATAAATACTTTTTCAAAATGTCCAATAGTGATTTTTATCACTTTTGTACCATATGTAACATAGAACAACCCTCCTTGTAAACTAAAGCTCCATTTTATGCAAGCCGAGGAGTCCTCAAGCTTGAGGAGCTTAGGTAGAATGAGCGTACCAATTTTGGTTATTCTTAGACACCTTTTACCCTTTCAAATAGCATCTAGGACCATTTTTTAACTATGCCGGTCAATAGATGTGAAACCGGTCAAAACTAGTCTAGAATCTATAAAAAGAGCTAGAGAGCTAATTTTTTAAGTTAGTTAGTGTGAGCTTAGAGCTATTTTGAGCTTGTAATTGAGATCTTGAGCAATAGAGTTGATTTCTCACCTTCCATTGTGTCTTGCTTGTCTCTTTATTGTGTGTGTGTATGTGTGTGTGCATCTCTATGCTTCTCACCTTCACTCTCACTTCATCTCACGTTCACGATCTTCATATCACTCCTATCTCTTCCGCGGATTGACATTAAGGAGGTGGAGCTTCTTAACGTGGTTCTCACCATTGTGCTAGAGCAACATCTGCTCATTGTTATCTTCCTAAAAAGTCAGGATTATACCCCTAACTTCTTAATATGATTTCTCATCATGTACTCATGCTAAATTAGTGTAATAACTTCTTGTAGCAATCTTAGGACCTCAATAAGATATGTCTAAAAGCTCTCAGTTGAATTGCATTCAATGAATGAGCACCCAATGATTTACTGAGCACAACCAAGTCACAAAATAGCAAGTTTTTAGAAGTCTTCAATCTTGAAAGTTATCTATTTTGACATACCTATTTGAAGGTGATGCTCCAAGGTACATTATGGATCCAAATGCATATTTGAGAAGCTAAGGGTTTCTTCTAAGGTACTTTGAAGTTAAACTAGGAGGTATAGAGTAGGATTTGTGCAACATCACCTCATCTTTGGAGTGTATCCAACTATCTCCTCACAACTATGAAACGTGGTCATTTGGCAAGTGGGTGCCAAGTTCTCATCAAAATCAATGTTTCTTTCTTGAGCATAACCTTTTGGAACAAGCCTAGCCTTATACATATCAACTATTCCATTAGGTTTATGCCTCAACTTGTGTACTGATGCCTCAACGATTATGAATAATGGCCAGTCACATTAAGACTGGCCATTATTCATAATAGCATCATATGTAGATTGCATGGCAGCCATCCTATTTTTTGAATTTTGTGTTTCATCAAAAGAAACAAGCTCATTCTCATCACAAAGACTAGAGGCAACCATAGAATAGCAATTTGATGCAAAAGAAGCACTATGAGAGCATAAACCGTATGTTATGACAAATGTGTATCTAATTTTCTATCTCGCAAAGTTTGCACCAACCATTTAGGCATAGTTTTTGCCTCCTCTATATCAGCCCTCTCATCAAAAAGTGCATCATGTAAATCTGAATCAGAAATCGAATGATCAACATCATAATGTGAAACCTATCAAGGCTCAAAAATTGTCTCATTTGAACTAGCAATTGATTGTCCACTTGTAAAAAGAGGCAATAAAATGATGATGGAGTTTTTCTATGCACACTGATCTTCTTGCAACAAAACAGAGACTAATACCTCAAATGTTAAGGTATTTGGATTACCTTTCATCATCAATCAAAGAGTAGAAGAAAAATTTGATATGAATCTAGAAGACCATTCAAAGGAGTGAATTTTCTAAGGAGTCTATAGAAGTGAACTTTCTAGCAAGACTTCATCAACACAAATCATTGAGAGTAGTCTGCAAAAGTGAACCATTCAGCAAGTGAACCATTCAGAGGAGTCTGCAGAAGTGAACCATTCAGCAAGTGAACCATTCAGAGGAGTCTGTAGAAGTGAACTTTCTAGCAAGACTTCATCAACACAAATCAATTGCTCCTTCAAATCTTTTATCTTTGTCAAAATTATCCATAGAATCTCCTTCATTCATATGCTCACTCTCCAATAGTTGTAAGAGATAAGTAATCATGAGCCTTTGCTATTTTGCATGAGCCAATATGAGGGATAGTGGCACGTTTGCAAACAAGGCTATCAATGCATGTGCATGAGCATCTTTTCCATCCCAAAAAAGTTGTTTTGTAGTAGGTGTAGCAAGATCTCTAGCATGAATAGGAACTTGAAGATCTCTTCAATGCCATCTCCATCACCTTCAATACCTATGTAGTAGGTTTTTTTCAACACCTTGCACAATATTCAACAATCCTTTTATGAAAAATACATGATGGGGTAAATGATACCATCCAACGTATCCTCAACAACCAACATATGAAATACATTATTGCTTTCATACATGGCCACTAACTAAGATACCCTAATGTAGAAAAAATGATTGTATCTCAAAACTTTGAATAGAAGTACCCTATAAAGTTTTACTAAACCCATAGCAGACTTTGAGGTGCTTGTACTAGTGAATTGAAACTTGTATATATGTTTTTCACAAAAAGATGAAGTTTCTTGCACAAGCACTATGATAGTGCATTTGAAGGTAGAAATGAGGGATTCTAATTATGCTCACCAAATTTCATGCAATTCTGAGATTGTTGTTAGCACTCAAGGTCAAGAACGAGGCACAAGAACATGTCAAGCTTAGGAATGAGGTGCAAGAACATGTCAAAGAAGTGGACACTCAAGAAGAAGGAGCAAGTAGGTAGGTTCAAGTACATGTCAAATTTTCAAAAGGAATCCTTATAAAAATAGTGATTTTCATAACTAAAAGCCATAGTAAATACCATTTCATATTTTTGTAACTCCATTTTGTTCAAGCTGAGGAGTCCTCAAGCTTGAGAAGTATTAGAAGTAGCTTCTTACCAATTTTCATAATTTCTAAAGTCTGTTTGAGCCCTCGAATAAGCCGTGGAGCTTAATTTTTAACTAGGCGAGACACTAGGTCTGGATAGGGCCAAAACTGCTCAAAACACTATAAAAAGAGCTAGAGAGCACATTTTTGGGGGAGCTGGTTAGAGGGTTAGCTTGTTAGATAGTTGGCTTAGTAGAGATCGAAGCTTTTGTAAGAGAGTTTCTTTTAATAGAAGATTTCCATTGTTTCCCTCTTTGCTCTTGCCATGTGCATGTGTGTGCATGCTTGTATGCTTTTACTCAGGCACTTGTGCCTTAACTTGCTCATGGCCTTCATACAAATCCTCACATCTCCTCAAATTGACAAGTAAAGGAGGTGGTGCTTATGCTTGAGCTACAACAAATTTTGGCACCGTTGCCAGAGAGAGCTTCGAGGATGAGTATTGTAATGGTAAGATCGTAAGTGTGCAACATTGGAAGGTAAAAAACAATTCTTTTCTGTTCATTTTCTGGTTTTTCATCTCCATCTTCATCATCATCATCATCACACTTTTTCGTGTTTTAGTGCATTTTCACCATTTTCATATCATTTTTCATGTGTGGGAGTGCAAGAAAGAGCTAGGAAATGCTTAGGACGGCATGCGCTTGTGTTTTTCACGATTTTTTGCACATTTGGGCCTCAACGTTGAAATTTGATTCTGTGGTGAAAATCAAGATTCTATGAAAAATTCAATTTTTTTGAAAATTGTGATTTTCTTAGCTTTGAAATCTCCTGCCTAAAAGTATTGTAAGAGAGAACATGATTTTGAGGTCATTCTCAGAATCATGATTCTCAGGTTATGCTCAAAATCAGGATTCTCTAAGTTTCTCAAAAACATGATTCTGTGATCATTCTCACAATGGTAATTTTTTGGTGGTTCTCAAAAACACGATTTTCAATCAAAATCGTGATCTTGAGGTCAAAAATATGATTTTAAGAAAACACGATTTTCGATCAAAATCGTGATTTTCAAGTAAAAAATGATTTTAAGAAAACATTATTTCTAGTCAGAATCTCGATTTTCAGGAAAAACATGATCTTCTAGTCATTCTCAAAATCATGATTTTCAAGGTATCTCAAAAACATGATTCTCTGTTAGGATCCTGTTTTTCATGATTCTCTGTGAGGATCACGCTTTTCACAATTCTCTATCAGGATCACGTTTTTCATGATCCTCTATTACGATCACGTTTTTCACAATTCTCTGTCAGAATTAGTTTTTTCATGATTCTCTGTCAGGATCACGGTTTTCACAATTGTCAGTCAAGATCATGTTTTCATGATTCTCTTTTAGGATCATGTTTTTCACGATTCTCTATCCGGATTGTGTTTTCTACGATTCTCTATTAGGATCACGTTTTTTGGGATTTCTTAGGATTGCGATCTTCACTCAAGGTCATGATTTTTTGGATGTTTAAGGATCGTGATTCTCAGCGAAGATCATGGTTTTCAAGGTTGTTTAGGATCTAGATCCTCACTCAAAATTGTAATTTTCTCATAGGATCCTATTTCCCTGTGTTGACCCCCAGGAGCTAGATTTGACATAACTTTTTCATCAAAAGTCTAGTTTTTGAGCTTTATAGCTTGTTCTAAATCTTATTTCGAACACATTGATTTTTAGATAGGCTAATTTGAAGTTGACCCTTAAGTGGGATTGGAAAACCAAGGCTACTTCAGAGGACTTTAAGCTATACAAAGAGGAGTTTTGGGACCAAAAGATAAAGCTTATGAATCTGAGATCTAGTAGACACCTGGACAAGGATAGAAAAAGCATTAGATCTTCTGAGGCTAGTGTCAACCATACAGCTAAGTCTTGGGCACAACAACTCAGTGGTCATCCCTACATGCCAAGTTTTGACACAAGTGATTTAGAAATGTCCTTTAGCATGGAAAAACCTATAGGTAGCTTAGGCATTGCTTATTTATAGACACCAGAAGGTCCCTATAAGACATAGTTGCCATATATTAGGACCAACAGATTAGGTGCACACATCTATGAGGATGGTCTGAGCCAATCAATTGTACAACTCAAAAATCCCGATCAACCCATTGGACTTGAACACCCAATGGTTAAGTTTGAAGATGGTCCATATATTGAGCAACAAGCCATGTATGTGGTCACAAGCTTACCAGATAGGATAGATAAGTCTAAAAATATCATTCCTAAGAATGAAATAGGAGACCTAGAGAAAGGAGATCTAGGACGAGAACCCAAGACTCCTTGAGGAAAATCTTAACCAGAATACTCACACTAGAATGGACGCCCTAGGATAACAAAAGTGTAGAATTGTTCTGGAATAGGGAGATAGATAAAGCTTTTTTTATGTTTAAGACTCATCAACCTAGCAGAGTAGGAAATGTGAGGATATATGAATTTAAGATCCTGATACCCCTAGAAAAGTGGTTTATTTAGACAACACATTAGAGAGGGTCTTTGTGGTAACAGAACCTCATAGACATGCATACACTTGGTAGGGTGAATTGATTTTCCCTTCACTAAGATCTAATGTTTTCTGAGGCCTCCAAGGTGTAGGATCATCCTAGGCTCATGAAAACTAGAGAGAAAGAGCTAGAGAGTGATCCTGAGGTAAGCTTTGCACACAACATGGGAAGAGATAGTTCAAGATTGGAAGTTCAAAAACATGAAAGATAGAGGTATCAAGCACATAATCATCAAAGAGATGAACATGATTTTCAATTGCCTAGACCCCGAGAGTACCCAAGAACCCTTAGATCCTCCGAAGTGGTCAAGGCAATGAAAAACTACTTTGACGGGTCATGAGATCCTTATGATCATGTGGCCAAGTTGAAACAAGTATTGAGAGCTGAACAGGTTGAGGATTTGTTCACACAGTTCGAGGCATTTGTTTTGACTCTTAAGGGTACTACCTTAGCTTAGTTTCAACCCCTAAATAGTCGTAACTATCAAGATATAGGTCATCTGCTAGACAAATTCATAGTACAATTTTCCAAGAGTGGCATCAAGCATAACACATCATCCTTGATCCTAGTTTCAAGCAGACCCCTCAAGAAAAAGTGCGACTTGCATGAAGATAATTTAGATAGTACTTAGAAAGACACCTTGTGCCAACACTACCCACACTGGACAAACAAGTGGCCTTGTTTTTAGATGGCTTACTAAGCACAAAGTTGAGATCATATGTGTACTTAAAAGAGCCTAGAACCATAGAAGAGTGTGTACGGATGTGAATGGTTATAGAAGACAGTTTGGGTGAAGATTTAGAATTGTCCAAACTCTATAAGGATTCTGACAATTCTACTAGACTAAGTCATACTTCTGTTAAAAATAAAGAAGTAAGGTCATATATATTTTCCCAAAAAGGATTTTCTTCAAATAGAAGGAAAATACAAAAACAAAAAATGGAATCATTTACTTCAGTAAGTAGTGGAGGCCAAAAGAGAATCAATCAAAAGAGAATCAAATCCAAAAACTGAACTGTAAGAGGAGTGGTTGTCCAAAGTAGTGGAAGAGTTATGGAGAAGAGCTCTCAAACTCATCATGAGAGTTTTTGGTCACTTGGCTATAAAAGAGGCAAGGGAGGACACTCAAGAACTAAGGAAGAAGGCATGGAAGTCCCCTTGTAGCTAGTTCATTTGGTTTGAGTCATTTTGTTATGTTCACTCTCATAGAGTATGTCCAGCCGCATACCAATTTCTGGGTAGTCTACTTGTGAGAGTCGTATCTCTCAATATATGTATCCACTTTTAGAGTTTAAACATTCATTGGAGAGCGTATCTTGATTAATTCCTCTTTGGTGGCAGCAGAAGGCACCCAAGGACTCACAAGACAAGGAAGTCAAAGAAGGGAGTCAGAGCGGAGAGAAGGCACAAGCAGACAAAGTAGTCAATGAAGATCTGGCAAGTAGGCCATTTAATTTTTCGAACGAAGATGTAACAGTGATTTTCATCACAAGCAATCATTGTAAATACCATTTCATATTTTTGTAGCTCCATTTTGTGCAAGCCAAGGAGTCCTTGAGCTTGAGGAGCATTAGAAGTACCTACTTATCAATTTTTGTATCTTTTAGACTCCGTTTGAGCCCTCAAATAGGCCCTAGAACCTAATTTTTAACTAGGCCGGACACTAGGTCTGGACAAGGCCAAAACTAGTCAAAAACTATAAAAAGAGCTAGAGAGCTCATTTTTGAGGTTAGCTGCTTGTAGTTGTGAACTTGTATGAGAACTTGGTTATAATAGAAGTGATTCCATTGTCTTACTATCTTTGTTCTTGCCGTGTGTGCACGTGTGTGTGTATGTGTGTGCATGTTAGTGTGCTTCTCACTCACACATTTGTGCCTTCACTTGCTCGAGGTCTTCATACCATCCTCACGTCTTCCCGAATTGACATTAAAGGAGGTGCTACTCATCACTGAGCTACACCAAATTTTGGCGTCGTTGCCGGGGATCGAGCTTTGAGGACGAGCGTGTGATGGTAAGATGTAGAGTTGAGGCGTTGGAGTCATAGGTATTTTCTTCACTTCCATCTATTTTTCTTTTGTTCTCTTCTCCATCTTCATTACCATCATCATCATCAACATTTCCCACCTCCATCTCCATCATCGCGACATTTTCCACTTTTTGGTCATATCACCATTCCCACACCATTCCCCTCATTTCACTTGTGAGAGAGAGCGAGAGCATATATGTGTTTGTGCTATTGTGTGTTTCTGAGATTTTCTGTAGGAATCAGCCTCCCTAGTAGCTGCACCAGCTTGAGCACGTAAAAAAATTTGACTGTTGTAGCTCAATGATGAGTAGCACCTCCTTTAATGTCTATCCGGAAAGACATGAGGATGGTATGAAGACCTCGAGCAAGTGAAGACACAAATGTGTGAGTGAGAAGCACACTAACATGCACACACATACACACACACGCGCACACACGATAAGAACAAAGAGAGTAAGACAATGGAATCACTTCTATTGCAAAAAAGTTCTCATACAAGATCAAAACTACAAGAAGCTCTCCCAAAAATGAGCTCTCTAGCTCTATTTATAGTTTTTGACTAGCTTTGGCCCTGTCCAGACCTAGTGTCCGGCCTAGTTGAAAATTAGGTTTGAGGGCTTATTTGAGGGCTCAAACGAGATCTAAATAATATGAAAATTGGTAGGCAACTACTTCTTAGGCTCTTCAAGCTCGAGGACTCCTCGGCTTGTACAAAATGGAGCTACAAAAAGGGAAACGGTATTTACAATGGTTTTTAGTGATGAGAATCACTTTTAAAATGATGTAAGGATTGGAAAAATTTTAATGGGTTGCCTTAGTGCTAGATCTGCATGTATGTCCATACCTCTGCTGTAGTATGTCGGTTGCCAATTCTTGTTCTTTAATCGGCATTCCCTTGACCAGGTCTCTCTGCAGGGCCTCCCAATTAACTATGCAAGGTATGTCAGGTTGTGGCGTGGTGTAGAGCTTTGAATGCATTGTTTGTTTGCATGCGAATAATTGTAGCAGATGAGTTGGGCGTGGCACGAACACTTCTGAGTGTGCTTCCCAGAACCCCGTGGTGAACATGTCATCAAAAGTTTGCTTGTAACACGAAGGGAGATATCTTATTCGTGCATGCCACGCATAAGCCACACGGATACTCAGGGTCGTGCTCATATCATAAAGTAAGTCATAGTTACCATTGATGAAGCCCGGAATTGGAGGCTGGATATTACGTACATTTCGAAAAGTCTTTAACACCACTTGCATCATGTCCAACATTTTGAGCATCATCTGCGCGGTGACATCTGGCATGGGGTGGAGGCGCGGCATCCAATGTCTGATGGTAGTCATCATGTATGATACTGTTGGTGTGCCTGTTGGGGGTGCAATGGAGGGATAATTTAGCCATTGTTTACAATTTGCATTGTTTTGAACCTTGATGGAAAATGCTTTCCATGATCTTCTTCTTTGTACTGGCCCAAAGCAAGGGTTATATTTCAAATGCATGGGAGTGTGATCCCATGTTCGTAGCATTTTTGGATAGGTTTCAAGTAATTTCTGCCTCCAGGTGGGTTGGAATATAGCCCATTTTTTGGCTTCCTCTGGGATATCCTCTGGTTCAAACTGTGTTGCGAAAGTAGGGCACTTGTTGGTGACTCTTTTGATCTGTGCGTTGTAGTCGGCCAATAATACAAAATAGGGTTTATATTGTAATTCTGAACTAGTTATCAGTCTTCTAGAGGCAAGCTATCTGAAATACTATGATTGAAGTATGGTTTCTTCAATCGTCCTCATTGCCAGCATCTGAGTAGAGATACGTTCCTCATGAGTTGGCCCCATTTCTTCTACCTGTTTCATCCATTCCGAAGGGGGTTCTTCATAAGTGTCCTATCCTTCGTCAGTGATTCTACCTCCTGGAAGTGGTTGAGGCTCATAGTTATCTTCAAATGTGTCCTCCACTAGAATGATTACTTCTTCTTCTTCTATTGGTTGATTAGGTGGAGAGGGGAGTCGTTCATACTATAGCAACTTGATCTTTAATTCTGCTACTTGTTGTCGTAGCTTGTTGAAGCTCAAAGTCAAGGACAAAGCATGGAAGCACATCAAAAGGTGGACACACAAGGAAAGGGAGCAAGTAGGGAGCTCCAAGAAGTGTATGTCAAATTTTCAGAAGAATCTCCTACAAAAATAGTGATTTTCATCACTAAAAACCATTGTAAATACCATTATCTATTTTTATAACTCCATTTTGTTCAAGCCGAGGAGTCCTCAAGCTTGGGGAGTATTAGAAGTACCATCGTACAAATTTTCATAATTTTTAGACTTCGTTTGAGCCCTCAAATAAGGCCTGGAACCTAATTTTTAACTAGGCCGGACACTAGGTCAAAACTAGTCAAAAAACTATAAAAAGAGCTAGAGAGCTCATTTTTGAGGTTAGCTTGTTAGAGAATAGAGCTTTGTAAGAGAACTCTTGGTAATCTAAGCTTTCCATTGTTCCTCTCTTTGATCTTACTTTGTGCGCGTGTGTGTGTATGTGTGTGCATGTTTGTGTGCTTTCGCTCACGCACTTGTGCCTTCGCTTGCTCGTGGTCTTCATACCGGTCCTCACGTCTCCGCGGATTGACAAGTAAAGGAGGTGGTGCTTACGCTTGAGCTACACCAAATTTTGGCACCGTTGCCGGGGAGAGAGCTTCGAGGACGAGCGTTGTGATGGTAAGATCGTAGATTTGCGACATTGGAAGGTAAAAAAACTGTCATTTCAGTTCATTTTCAGTTTTTTCCTCTTCATCTTCATCATCATCATCATCTCACCTTCTTCCATCTTCTTCTTCATAGAAATTTCTTGTTTTTTAGTGCGTTTTCAACATTTCCATACCATTTTTCATGCATTATTGTGTGAGAGGGAGTTAGGAGGTGCAAGGGAGAGCAAGCACTATGTTTTTTCATGATTTTCTGCACATACGGAGCTCGCCATTGCTCGACGCTCAAAAATTCGAAGTTCCCGCCAAAAAACACGATTCTGTGATGAAAATCGCGATTCTGTGAAAATTCAAATTTTTTTGAAAAATCACGATTTTCTGTTTCCCGCCTAAAAGCTTGCTGAAAGAATCACGATTCTGTGGTCATTCTCAGAATCGCAATTCTGTGGTTGTGCTCAAAATCGCGATTCTCACAAATCACGATTTTCAGCCAAAAACACGATTCTGTGAGAACACGATTCTCTAAAACACGATTTTGTGAAAACACGATTCTCTAAGACAAAATCGCGATTTTCACGTCAAAAAACACGATTCTAAGAACCACGATTTTGTGAAAAACATGATTTTGTGAATCACGATTCTCTGAGACAAAATCGCGATTCTCTAGAACACAATTCTGTGAAAACACAATTTTCTGCTCAAAATCGCGATTCTCACCAATCACGATTTTCTCTAAAAACACGGTTTTGTGAAAAAGGCGATTCTGTGAAAACATGATTTTCTCCTCAAAATTGCGATTCTCATCAATCACGATTTTCAGTAAAAACACGATTTTGTGAAAAAGGCGATTCTGTGAAAACACGATTTTTTGCTCAAAATCGCGATTAAAAAAAAACATCTTGAAGTTCACAAAATCGCGATTCTCTTGATTTCACAAAATTGCGATTTTTTCCAAAAGGTCCTGTTTGCCTGTTTTGACCCTCAGGAGCCTGATTTGACATAACTTTTTCATCCAAAGTCCATTTTTTGAGCTCTATAGCTCGTTGGAAAGATCTATAGGATAATTTGAAGTTGACCTTCAAGTGGGACTTGGAACCCAAGGGAACTCCAAAGGATTTTTGAACCATACCAAGGGAAAATTTTGGACTCTTAGCCAAAGCTTATGAACTTGAGATCTGGTAGACACCTAGGCAAGGATAGACAAAGCATTAGATCTTCTCAGTCCAGTGTCAACCATACAGCTAAGTCTTGGGCCCAACAACTAAGTGGTCATCCTTACGGACTAAGTTCAGACACAAGTGACTCAGAAATGTCTTTTAGCATGGGGAAACTTGCAGGTGGCTCAGGGACTGCCCATCTACAAACACCAGAAGGTCCCTATAAGACACAGTTGGAATATATTTGGACCAACCGATTAGGTGCTCGCATCTATGAGGATGGCCTGAGGCGATCAGTGGTCCAACTCAAAAATCTAGATCAATCCTTTGGACTTGAACACCCGGTGGTCAAGTTCGAAGAGGGTTCATACATTGATAAGGAAGGAACCAGGTATGTGGTTACCAACCAACCAGATAGGACCGATGAGTTTGGAAATATCATTCACGAGAATGAGATAGGAGACCTAGAACAAGGAAATGTAGGATAAGGACCCTAGACTCCTAGAGGCAAGTCAGTTTTGACCAGAGTGATCACTCGAGACTGGATCCCTCAAGACAACAAAAGCATAGAACTATTTTTGAATAGAGAAACAGAGGAAGACTTTTGGAGATTCAAGCCAGATCAACCTAGCCAATTGGGCATAGTCATCATCTACGAGTTCAAGGATCGAGAGATACCAGGCAAAGTTGTCTACCTGGATAACACGTCAGAGAAAATTTTCTTGGTAACAGAACATGATAGACATGCATATACTTGGAAGAGTGAATTGATTTTCCCTCCACCAAGATCCAATGTTTCCCATGGCCTCCAAGGAGTAGGATCATCCCACGCTCATGAAGCCCAGAGAGAAAGAACTAGAGAGAGACCTGAGGTAAGTTTTGCACACACCGTGGGCAGGAATAGGTCAGGATTTGAAAATGAAAGACCTGAAAGAGAGAGACATCAAGCACATAGGCAACAAAGAGATGAATAGGATTTTCCATTGCCTAGACCCCGAGAGCACCGAAGAACCCTTAGACCTACTCAAGTGATCAAGGCAATGAAGAATTATTTTGACGGGTCAGGAGATCCTTATGATCATGTGGCTGAGTTCAAACAAGTGTTAAGAGCTGAACAGGTTGAGGATTTATTCACCCAATACGAGGCATTTGGTTTGACTCTTAAGGGCACTGCCTTGGCTTGGTTTCAACCATTGAGTAGTCGCAACTATCGCGATATAGGTCAGCTACTAGAAGAATTCATTGTAGAAATTTCCAAGAGCGGTATCAGGCATAACACATCATCCTTGATCCACAGTTTCAAGCAGAAAACCCAAGAAACAGTGCGACTAGCAGGTAGAAGGTTCAGACAGTACCTAGAAAGATGCCCTACTCCAGAGTTACCCACACCAGCCAAACAAGTGGCTTTGTTCTTAGATGGCTTACTAAGCACAAAGTTAAGATCATATGTGTACCTGAAAGAGCCTAGATCCATAGAAGAGTGTGTGCGGACCTACATTGACATAGAAGATAACTTGGGTGAGGAGTTAGGATTGTCCAAACTCTATAAGGATTCTGATAGTTCTACTAGTCATACTTCGAAAATCTCCACGGAAATAGATGAGATAGCTAAGCAAGTTGCCAAGAAGCTAGGAGTTCAAAATAGACAAAATACCAAGAGTCACCTAATTGAATCGATGTTATACCTGCGGAGGGGACCACATGGCTAACGTATGCCCAATGCAAAACCAAAACATTAGAGAAAGGAATGCTCCATATTGCACTATTGAGAGAAAATACACGAACCACACGGCTCAAGATTGTCCCTACAATAGGCAGGCTGTTAGACAAACTTATCAGCAACCTTTCCAACAAGGTAGATATCAGAACCAATACCAACAGCCATATTAACGACCACAACAGCAATATCAGGCACAATATAGGCCACAACCAGTCTTGGGAAACCAACCACCAACTCCTGCCACTGTGATTCCAGTCAAGTATGCCGTGGGAGAAGAAAATCCAAATAGAGCATTGGTCCCAGTAACCCCATTGATACCAGATAATGACTCTCATGCTCATAGTTCAGACTACTCCCATGAAGGTAGTCCACATGCTTATTACACAGAGTTTCCTGAGCATAGTGAGATTTACCCGTATCAATATGAGGCACCACCTATGGAACAAAATTGGGAGCCAGAATACTCCAATGTCATGTATGCAAATGCTAACCCTAGGCCCCAATTGAGACAAGTAAGACCACAAGCCCCTAGAGGACCATGTTTCAGATGCCAGGGTGAACATTTCCTTCGTGATTGTCCCCACCCACCATCTCCGAGTCAAGGACATGCTATCACAATACAAACTTTTTGTGCTGATTGTGGCAAAGACCATCTCCCTAGAGATTGTCCAAGAAACCCCTCTAGTGCACCCAAGATTACACCCATTAATGTGGTAGGCTTAGTGGTGGAATCAAGTGCCAGTAGCAGCAATGTGGCACCTATACAAGCTGTCACCATAGCACAAGCCTTAAAACAGGATAAACCAGCAGAACAATCAGAGTCGAGTGAATCAAGAGAGCCTAGTAAGAGGAAAACAAGAACATGGAAGGATACCAGAGAGAAGGCCAATCGCAAGTGGAATAAAAAGTTATTGGAACTAGAAGAAAGCTTAAAAGAAGCGAAAACAAAAATAGAAGACATTGCATCTCAAAGCCCCTTGCATGCCGAAACTCCATCCACTCCACCTCATCCCACCCCACCACCCATTGTAAATAGACCGCAACCAGGGTCTGTTCTTGCAAATCCAACCACAGAAGGCTTGGACATGATGTTCAAGGCCTACCAGGCTCGACTTCAAGAAGGGCCTATAGCTGCAAACCTAGACAAGAGTTACCCTAGAGCAGATTTAGAGATTGAACGGATGAAAATGTGCATGAAAATGGTAGAACAAGCTCAAGCCATACTTGAGACTACTCAAAAGTTCACTCAGACAAACTCTATCAAATCATATTTGCATTTCCAGGGCTTACTAGAAAGATTAGAGCAATTGGTAAACAAACCACAAGTTTCTTTACCTCCACAGGCTCAACTAGTTATTGAGAGAAGAAGCTCACCACCAATGGGAGCTCATGTTTCAAATTCCACGGATGTTGGAATACCTCCTTCAATTCAGGGGCACTCTCAAGAGTTCTTGCGGGAAATACAAGAGGAGAAATGGGCCAAGGAGAACAATAACTCCCCTCCGATTCCTGAGATTGATGATCTTCATGATCAATTTCCCCAAGACATTCCATCTATTTACGGAGATGAAGCAGAACAAACAAGAAGATGAAAGATTAGATTTTGAATCTAATACCCTAGAAGAACTACCTCAATTTCAAGGCCCATGGGAATCTGAATCTCTCCATATTAGAGCTCCTACAATACTAGTAAGAAATGAAGACTCAGTGGTTCCAAGGAACACTGATGTCGTGAAGAACACTAAGGTTCACTGTCATCTCACTGTAGAAGAGCTACTCAAAGCAAAACCTGAGCTATGGAATCATGTGAAGGATCAGGTTCCAAAACTTGATTCCAACATGCCAAAAGCAGGCTCTAAGCAAAAGGTACCCGAGATACCTCTAGACAAAATAGGGGACATGTGTGAGGGTGAAGAAGGTAATACTTATCTTCCAATCACCTACCAAGGTTACACAACCAAAGCAATCATAGATTCAGGTGCTGGTGTTGCTATTGCGACCACCTCCTTATGGAAGCAATGGGGCAAACCCACATTAAGACAAACTAGAATGAAGCTTCAAATGGCAGATGGACATTTTGAAAGACCTCTAGGATTGCTAGAAGGGATAACTCTAACCACTTGTGGTGTAGAGTTTGAGCCTACATTTGCTATATGTGACTTTGAGAAAAATAATGTCTATGAGATGATCCTAGGAAGACCCTTCCTAAGACAATTGCAAATAGTACAAGATTGGGGAACCAACTCCTTGTACTTACAACACTTAGGGGTCACCACCAAGGTCAATTTGAAGGATTACTCCTTCAGAGATGTACCACCCCTACAGTGGAATCCTATCCACAAAGCAAAAGAAGATTCAATCTCTATGCATTCTGAAAGTTCACCTGATCCATCATGGCTGCATGAAGATACTCATTTGTGGATGTGCAAGGTTGCAGAGGAAGAGGAAAAACGCTTGATGGCGAGAGAAGAAGGAACTTCACCAGGAGATAGACCAGTTAGAGACCCAGCCTACACACCGATGATCTTTCCAGATGAGGAATTTGAGCCTCATGGCTGGCTGAAATCTTAGGCACCATGGACATTGTTGTCAATGAAGAACAATGGACACCTCATTGTGATGAGGAGGGTTATGATATTTCAGTGTTCATGTGTCAGCCCTTGCTAGAAGAATGTGACCCTAGTGATGTCATAGAAGAAGAAGAGAATGACGATGATATAGAGTTCATTGTGATGGATAGTTGCTTTAACTCAGAGCAGCACTATCTAGAAGATATAGGAGTGTTCACCCAGAAAGAAGAAGAGCCTCTCACAAGTATTAAAACGGTAAATTCAAAGGATGGGAGTGAGAGCAGTCAAAAGAAAAAGAAAAGAAAAGTAGTGAAACAAGAAGAGGAGGAATCATTGTTTGAAGTACCAGAAAACTTCAAGAAATATGAAGTCGACGACTGCAAAATTTTGGTACAAATGCCTAAGAGAGAGGCCATCATAAGAGAATCATATGATAATAAAGAAAAAACCAAGAAAATTGTAGTGACCATTGAAGAGAACGAAGAGAGATGCACATATATAGGAGATGACCTAAGTGCAAGAGAAGAAATGGAGCTTGTAGCTCTATTAAGGGAATATAGGGATGTGTTTGCATGGCACTATAGAGACTTGAAAGGGTAGATCCAAGAATTTGCTCTCATACTATCCCCACGACCGCTGATGCCAAGCCCACCAAACAGAAGCCCTACACATATAATGATACATATGCAACCAAAATAAAAGAAGAAATTGATAGGTTGATTGAAGCTGGATTCATCTATGAGATTGAGCATACTGAATGGGTGTCCCCCATTGTAGTGGTACCCAAGAAGAACGGGAAGTTGCGAGTGTGTATTAACCTTAAAAAAGTTAATGCAGCTACGATCAGAGATAGTTATCCACTTCCAATCACAGAACACCTATTGGAGCGTGTTGCAGGCAAGGAAGTTTATAGCTTCATTGATGGATTTTCAGGTTAGAATCAAGTGGCCATTGCCCCAGAAGATCAACACAAAACAGCTTTTGCCACAGAATGGGGAATCTTTGCATTTCGTGCTATGCCATTTGGGCTCACAAATGCACCTGCAACATTCCAACAGCTCATGTGTCATGTTGTAGCTCAGCGATGAGTAGCACCTCCTTTAATGTCAATCCGGGGAGACGTGAGGATGGTATGAAGACCACGAGCAAGTGGAAGCACAAGTGCGTGGGTGAGAAGCACACAAGCATGCACACACATACACACACACGCGCACACACAGTAAGAACAAAGAGAGTAAGACAATGGAATTACTTCTATTGCAAGAAAGTTCTCATACCAGCTCAAACTACAAGAAGCTAACCCCCTAAAAATGAGCTCTCTAGCTCTATTTATAGTTTTTTGACTAACTTTGGCCCTGTTCAGACCTAGTGTCCGGCCTAGTTAAAAATTAGGTTCCGGGGCTTATTTGAGGGCCCAAACGAGATCTAAAAATTATGAAAATTGGCAGGCAACTACATCTAAGGCTCCCCAAGCTCGAGGACTCCTCGGCTTGTACAAAATGGAGCTACAAAAAGGTGAAATGATATTTACAAGGGTTTGTAGTGATGAGAATCACTTTAGAATGATGTTGGGGTTTCTGAAAAAAATGAAGGGTAGCCTCAGTGCTAGATCTGCATGTGTGTCCATACTTGCTTCTTCCCGCATCCTGTCAACACTCTCCCCCCCCTAGGGTCTGTCGCCTCTGACAGACCTCTTTTCCGCCGTTTGATCAATGTATTTTTGCAGGAGGTCGGTGGCCACTTCGTGTTCTTTGATTTTTAAACCTCTGATTAGATCTCGTTGCAAGGCCTCCCAATCCACTGTACCAGGCATGTCAGGTTGTGGCATCGTGTAAAGCTCGGAGTGCATCGTTTGCTCACATGCAAAGAGATGGAGTAGATGCGTAGGCCGTGGTGCAAATACCTCTGAATGTGCTTCCCAAAACCCCGTGGTGAACATGTCGTCAAATGTTTGCTTGTAGCAGGCAGGGAGATATCTTATGCGTGCATGCCATGCGTAAGCCACTCGTATGCTCGGGGTTGTGCTCATATCATATAGCAGGTCGTAGTTACCATTGATAAACCCTGGAATAGGAGGTTGAATATGGCATACATTGCGAAAAGTTTTGAGTACGACCTGCATCATGTCGAGGATCTTGAGCATCATCTGGGCAGCGACATCTGGCATCGGGTGGAGGCGTGGTATCCAATGTCTGATGGTTGCAATCATGTATGACACTGTAGGAGTACCGGTTGGGGGGGCGATAGCGGGGTAATTGAGCCATTCTTTACAGTTTGCGTTATTCTGAACCTTGATGGCAAAAGCTTTCCATGATCTGCGTCTTTGCACTGGCCCAAAACACGGATTGTACTTCAAATGCATGGGGGCATGATCCCATGTTCGAAGCATTTCTGGATAAGTTTCGAGTAACTTTTGCCTCCACGTTGGTTGGAATATGGCCCCCTTTCGTGCCGCTTCTGGTATGTCTTCTGGTTCGAACTGTGTGGCAAATGTTGGGCACTTGTTGGTGACTCGTTTGATTTCTGCATTGTAGTCAGCCAACAATACAAAATAGGGCTTGTATTGCAGTTTTGAGCTAGTGATCAGGCGTCTAGGAGCGAGGTGCCTGAAGTATTCTGAGTGAAGGATGGTGTCCTCAACGGCCTTCATTGCCAGCATCTGAGTGGATATCCGCTCCTGATGAGTTTTCCCCATCTCCTCTACTTGGTTCATCCATGCCGATGGGGGTTCCTCATAGGTATCTTGACCTTCTTCTGTTACGCGTCCACCTGGAAGTGGTTGAGGCTCGTAGTTGTCGTCGAATGCTTCCTCCACTGGGATGGTAACTGCTTCTTCTTCTGACGGTTGCTCTGGGGGGGAAGGGGGTCGTTCGTACTGCATCAACTTCAGCTTTAATTCTGCGATCTGCTGCTGTAACTCCAGCACGTCATTGGGCGTTGAATGTTCAGGTTCGGTTGAAGTAGCAGCGTCTGTCATTTATTTATGTTCTTGTCGGTGTGGTGTAGACTCTTGGGGTCTCTGTACGTCCTTTAGCTGGTCGGCAAGCTGATCATGTGCTTCTAATAGATTGGCATACGTTTCCAATATTTGTTGTATGCTTTCTGAGGGGACCGCTTGAAATTTGACCGGGTCTATGGGAGCCCCCGGGGTGTTCTCCATGGCAGCCTCGAGGTTCTCTTGGTTTTGTTGTTGAAGCCGTCTATTCTCTTCTTGCGCTGCCGCCAGATGTCGTCGTAGCAAAGCCATGTTTCGTTGAAGCCGTGCATTGCGGCCCATTTGATCGCGCAGCTGTTCCTCCATGGCTTTGCTCTCTTCCATATGCTCCGCTTTGAGTTGCGCATTTACCTGTTCGAGGGCGAATATCTTGCTTTGTGACTCCGTATGAATGAACTCCAAAGCAGTGACACGCTCTTGGAGTGTTGCTGTGAGGGTGCAAAGCCCTTTGTTATTTTCTTCCAATAATGTATATTCTTGCTTAAGCTGAGTGGCAGCTTCAAGCATCGTGTCGAGTGCAAGACTAAATGAGGTGGAAGATGCAGGGGGTTGGGAAGTGGGAATGGGAAAAGTGGATGTTGTGCCTACCGTGTGGGGAAGTGGTGATGAGAGTGTAATAACCTGTGATGGTGTTGTGAGAACAGTGGTGGTGGGTGATCCAGCGGATGGTGAGATGTCCATGGGATCGGACATGAGTGAGTGTGATTCGTGAAATGTGAACACCGGGACGGTGGGTGGTGTGATAGTGGTGGCCGTGAATGTGGGGGAGTGAATTTGGGGAAGGGACTTTTTCTTATGTTCTTCAACCTGTTGAAGAATGTTTACAAGGTAGGTCCAGAAGGAGGGTTGGGTGGTTAGTGTGGTGCTCGAGGCAGTTACAAGGGACGGGATAGGTAGAGTTTGGGGGGAAGGAAATGGGGGGATGGAGGGCAAAGAGATGGAAAGAGTCTGACTAGTGACAGATGGTTGTCCAACGGCATGGGGGAAGAAAGGGTGACCTAATTGAGGTTCAAAAACTTGAGTGACAGAGGTGGACGAGGGTGAAGGAAGGAGAGTGGAAATGGGGGTGTGTACAATGGTCTCACTATAGGAGGAGAATGGTTGTGTAGAAAGACACGTGGAGAGAGGCTCTGATGGTGGGATAGGAGATGATGGGGGAGATGGGGCATGCGTAACTTCCTCCGGTTCATCATTGTGCCTAGGGCTAATCATGTGCACATCTTCTGATGTGGACGTAGCTAACACGGTAGATACTTCCATCTGAATCATCTTTCCTTGTCGCGGCCGTGTATCAATTCTTCTTTGATCATAAGCAGGGTTCTCTTGACAGACCAAGGTTCTTAATGCTTCACTGATGCCACAGGTGTCCGCCAAAAGATTTAGCGATTCTACAAATTGGGGGTCGATATGCTCTGACTGTAACATCTGGTTTACTAGGGCCCTATTTGCTTCTTCTGACATTTTATGGCGGCTTTGTACCTGCTTGATTGTCTGGTATAATCGTTTGAGCTGTGCCGTATATGCAGGGGCTTCGTCTTCACTCTCTTCTGGGTTATTCCTTGGTGCCTGCTCCTGGGCTTGTGTGTTTGGACTTGGGGGAGGTTGTGTCACTCCTAGCTCCTGTACGCTGCTTGTCTCACCTCGTGCATATTCTCTTTGGGTTGATGTCCCCGGATCGACATTGTCAGGACAACCTTCACTGTCTGATAGGTGAGCCGTCTGCAGAAATGTTTCAAAATCAAAATTTGGGTCTTCGGTGAAAGTGGCCATCACTGCAAATTCTGCATCGGTAGGTAGCGGAGGGGCAGAGGGAGTGGGCTGTACCACCTCTCTTGGTTGAGACTCCTGGAGATGAATTGTGATTGGTGCCACCGGGGCTTCCTCTCTAGTGGAGACTTCGGTAGTGGTTGCGGGAGGGATCAGGACTTGTGAAAGGGATCCACGCATTCTTTTTGCAGGCTGACTCCCTGACTTTCGCCCTTTAAACAACTCCAGATGTGCATACTTTAGGGCTCGAGCAACTGGCACATCATACGCCAGACATCTGTAGATGATTCTAGTCAACGCACAGCAACCATGTAGGGTGGGCTTCCTCACCCCCCGCTTGCCTGCCTCATATACCTGATCTAAGATCCATACTGGCATCTTAATGGGCAAGCTGCCGGTCTCTGCTAAGTACAGTCCGTACCATATCTTCTTGTGAGGCTGAGTGAAACGGTCTTGAGCTGGAAATGCGAAGTGCTGGAGGCACATCCGCAGGGGTATGGCGATGTTGGGGGTGAGGGCGCACATGTCTTTGAGCTTCTTGACTCTATTGCTTTTCATTGATTCTGGTATCAGGGGGTCGCGATCTGAAGGCACATGAGTGCCATACATTTGAAGGGCTTCCCTGATTAATGTTACATTTAGTTCAAACTTCCTCATCTCCTCCAGATTAGATAAGGAGGGCACCCAGAATGTGCCTGAATGATCTTTATCCCCGGTAGGTTTCATCGTAGCAATCAAGTAGTAACACCTGAGGAAGTCAGGTTTTGGTAGAGCTGCACTGAAGTAAGTTTGCAGTCCTGCCTTTCGCCAGATCTCTTGAAGGGGAGCTGCATTTTGTAAGGCCTCAAATTCTCTTGAAAAGAATTGGAAGGTCCACCAAACCCCTCCACACTCCATCTTGGACTCCCAGATGTGGTCCGCGTCTCCCAAATCCCCTGGCATTTCATTGAACCAATGGGAGTGCCCTTTTACTCTTTCGGTTAGTCCACTGGGTGGATCTGGAATAGGGATTCTTCGCACATTCAAGAATTCTTCAGGTCTAGCCGTTGGTGGAGCTTCCACTGGCATGGCATCCCAGTTGATGGGGGCACCAGATCCTGCCTGAGAGCTTGTGCCTGCCGCGGTTGCCATGAGAGTAGGTCGCTTATCTGCTGGAAGACGAAAGGCACATTAGTGTTGCATAGGAAACAAGATGTAATGGTGTTCCCTTCACAATACTAACATGACAATCCAGGAGGTCAGTAGTTAGTGGTGAGGTGTTTATGATATGTGTGAGTGGTGATTAAAGGTCAGTGTCATCCTAGATGCGTACTTTGGTTATGCAATGGACTCGAAATGCTTCTGTGTTAGTGTGGACGGATTTACAGAAGATGGTCAGGGGGTTTAGTACACAGTTTAACTCTCCACACTTTGATACAGGAGTCGTAGCTTTTAGAGCTAAGGACAGGTGAAGACTTTGGTCTGAGTGTGTGATGTGGTTGGGACCTTGTGGGTACCCATTTCCAGACATTCCTGGGGTTGATGGGAGTGTGGACAGTGAGAGGTGTAGGTATCTTGTCACTTCCTGAGTTGTTGGCCAAGAGTGCTTGTGAGAGCTGCTTCATCCTTGTGTCTATAGTTGAAGTAATTTGGGCTTGTAAGCTAGCCTTGGGCACCCATATCTGTCTAGCATTAGGGATGGCCTTCATTGACCGCTTAGGGACCCAAATAGAGATGGTGTGCCTAGGGGTGATCCTAGGGGGCTTCTTAGCTTTGATCCTTGATTGTGAGGCTCGTTTCTTGTCTCCTTGAGAATCTGCAATTGGAGCTGTAGGTCTCCCATCCTTGCGTATCCAGATCTGCTTCACGCCACGAGATGCTCCATGATGCGCAGGTTGGCGCTCCTTCCTCTTGATCAGCGGTCTCCCTCGTATAGAGTGATGTTCGGTCCGTTCGTTTAGAATCTTCTGTGGATCAATTAGGAACTCCTTCTTGGCTCCTGAACCTTCAGTAAGGTTGACATTCCTCTGCACCATAGAAGTTTGGACAAGCACATCGTGGTTATCTTCATATGGATTCCTGGAGGGACCAGGAGTTGTTGCCTGTTCTATTGGTTTGAGTGCTTGATTTTCTAATTCAATCGTGAGACGACTTTGGCCTACCCAAGCCTGAAGAAGTCCACTTCTTAGGTTCAGGTTGACTGCGTGATCATAGATCCAGTCTTGGCCCAATATAAGCGGTTCGGTCAGATCCTCGTCTTCACACACTAGCACTTTTACTGGCATGCGGACCTCTTGTATGTAGAGGGGAAGATCCACCTCTCCCATACAAGGGGTTTCAACACCTCCTAATCCTATCAGATATGCTTCTATGGGTTTTACCTCCAACTGCAGCTGCTGGCAGTAAGAAAGCCGAACTGCACTTGTGGCTGCTCCTGAATCAATTAAAGCCCTCACGCTTGCTGTGCTTTCCTTTTGTCCTATTTCTAGGGTCAGAAAAGGTCGTCGGTCTACTATCTTATGGGTGCGTCCACCTGAAGCCTCACACATGGCCATGTGATAGTCTGGAGACTCTTCAGTGTTAGTCATAGGCTGGTCCCTTCCTTGTCTTCTCAACTTCATTCGTTTGATACGTTCTAAGGCCTCTGCCTGTGCTTCCTCTCGAATTCGTTTTTCCTCCTCTTTACGTTGCTTAGCAATATTGAGTCGGCTTAGCATCTCCTCCGTGAGGGGTTCCTGATACAGCTTGACTCTGCATCCGCTAATATAGTTTGGGAGGACATCCCCCTCTAAAGTGGCTAGTTGTACTGCTCCACTCGTGGAGATCCTATTAATGATCATAGGTCCGTAGCCTCTCTTCTCTAGCTTTCTTGCGTGTTGTTTCAATGTGTAGACTAACACTAGATCTCCTGCTTTCAAGCCCTTATCCTTCACATGGGCATCAAAGTATGCCTTTTGCCGTTTCTTTGCAGCATAGATACCTGCTGCTGCTCGTAGCCTCGTCTCACCTAAGCGCTCTAGATCAAAGATCCTCGAGGACAACTCGTGTCCATTCCACTCATGCTCTTGTGCTACTCTTAAAGCTGGAATTAGGAAATCTAAGGGTAGCACCGCATTTTGTCCGAAGACCATCTGAAATGGGGTGGCATTGAGTACCGTTTTGTAAGCAACTCGGTATGCCCACACAGCATGGTGAAGTTGTTTGTCCCAATCAGAGCGTTTATTATTGACCAGTTTCATCAATACGTTACACAGGATCTTATTCGTGCTCTCGGCTTGTCCGTTAGCTTGCGGGTGATAGGGTGCAGACTTCTTATGTACCACCATGAATTCTTGAAGGAGATTTTCAATGACCTCATTCAAGAAGTGCGTACCTCTATCACTAACCAACTCTATTGGTAACCCATATCTAGTGAACACATTTTCGAATAAGAATTTAGCCGTCGTTTGAGCATCATTCTTTGTCGTGGCTTTTACTTCCACCCACTTTGTAAGGTAATCTATGGCTACAATAATATACTCTGCATGGGAGTTCCTAGCTGGGGGGTTGATGGGACCTACAAAGTCTATACCCCACTTTGAAAATGCACGTCCTCCCATCATTGGCCTCAAGGGCATTTCATCTTTTCTTGTCGGATATTGGGCACGTTGGCATGTGTCGCAACTCTTCACATAAGTATGTGCATCCATATGAAGAGTGGGCCACCACAGTCCTGAGAATAGAATGGTCTTAATTACTCTGTCAGGCCCAAAGTGTCCACCTGCAACACCGCTGTGTGCCGTTTCTAAGACTTTCAGGTAGTCTGATTCATGTACGCACAGTCTTAGGTAACCATCCTTGCCTCTTCTGTATAGGTTATCCCCTACTAAGGCATAGTCTTGAGCCTCTTGCTCCATGCTTCGTCTTCTTGCAAGACTAGCCTGATTGGGTAATGTTCCCGATCTTATGAACTCGACCAGTGGAGCACCCCAATCTGGGATTAATGACATGTGATAAAGAGTGGCATGCTCCACTGGGGGTCTCTCCTGGCACCCTGGACAGCTCTGGATCCACTCTTGTATTTCTTTGTCCATGCTAGGCCAATATACTCCTAAGCGTTTTAGATTCTGCATGGTT
Organism: Ceratopteris richardii; assembly: GCA_020310875.1. Taxonomy (NCBI): domain Eukaryota; kingdom Viridiplantae; phylum Streptophyta; class Polypodiopsida; order Polypodiales; family Pteridaceae; genus Ceratopteris; species Ceratopteris richardii. The sequence continues at coordinate 4,769,914 of CM035420.1, forward strand.
CGTTGTTTAGAGTAGTGATTCCCTAGCAGCCCCTCATGGGCTTGTTGCAGCCAACTAGCATGTTCATCATCCTCGACACAACAAGCTAATACGCCCTCGTTGTCTTGCTTGTACATGCTTCCGGCTAATATTTGATACTTTAGCGATTTTACAATTTCCTCTTTGCTTGTCTTAACATTTTTATTTGCAGGCCCGAAGGTTAGGACTGGTACCAACTTATTTGCCCATTTAGGAACAACTTCTAAATTGAACAGATAAGCATCGGGCAATTCGTCAGGCACTCCTTGCGGTGGCTCTCCTGAAGTGATGCGAGAAAGATGGTCTGCCCTAAGATGGGTTCTACCTTTCCTGACAACAACTTCAAAGTCGTATTCCATTAGTAAGAGGAACCATCTTACTAAGCGACCTGTATTGCAAGGTTTATTGATCAAATATAGTAGCGCTTGATGATCAGTGAAAAACTTGAACTTATTGGCCAATAGATAGTGTCTAAACTTTTTCACAGCATATATCATGCCCAAGCCTTCTCTCTCCGTTGTGGTGTAATTTCGTTCAGCTGCATTTAATTGCCTACTAGCATATGCTATCGGCAAATCTAGATTTCCTTCACCTGTGGGTTGTGCTAGCACACATCCTATTGCATGATTGGAGGCATCCACATGGACATGAAAGGGTTTGCTCCAATCCGGAGTAGTCAGTATTGGTGCTGTGCACAAACGTCTCTTCAGCTCATTGAAGGAAGTCTCGCATTCCTCATTCCATTCAAAATTCGTTAACAGCCCATAAAGAGGTTTAGCTATGATGGCATACATGTGGATAAATCTACGGTAATATCCACAATGGCCCATAAATGCTTGTACCTCTTTCACATTTCTAGGTCTGGCCAATTCTGCTATTGCTCTTACCTTGTCTTCGTCTGTTGATATTCCATTCTTCGAAACAATGTGACCTAAGATCTTACCTTGGCGTACCATAAACACACACTTCTCTGGATTCAGACACACTCGATAATCTCTACACTTGTTGAAGATTTGCCTGAGTTCAGGGATGTGGTAACTTCTCTCTTGGGAATGAGCGCACAAATCATCCACATATACTTCTAAGCTCTTTCGCAAGAACTCTTTGAAGACATGACACATGAGTCTTTGGAATGTTGCAGGTGCATTGGTGAGCCCAAATGGCATCACTCGGAATGCAAAGATCCCCCATTCTGTGGCAAAGGCCGTTTTGTGTTGATCTTCGGGGGCAATGGCTACTTGGTTGTAACCTGAAAATCCATCAAGGAAACTGTAAACTTCCTTGCCTGCAACACGCTCCAAAAGATGTTCGGTGATGGGAAGTGGATAACTGTCTCTAATCGTAGCGGCGTTAACTTTTTTAAGGTTAATGCACACTCGCAATTTCCCATTCTTCTTGGGCACCACTACAATAGGGGACACCCATTCAGTGTGCTCAATCTCATAGATGAATCCGGCTTCAATCAGCCTGTCAATTTCCTCCTTTATTTTGGCCGCATAATTGTCATTATATGTGTAGGGTTTTTGTTTGGTGGGCTTAGCTTCAGCGGTCATCGGAATCGTATGGGAGCAGATCTCTGGATCTACTCCTTTCAAGTCTCTATAATGCCATGCAAACACATCCCTATATTCCCTTAATAGAGCTACAAGTTCTGCTTCTTCTTCTGCACTTAGGTCGTCTCCTATGTACGTACATCGCTCTTCGTTCCCTTCAATGGTCACTACAATTTTTTTGGTCTTTTCTTTATTGTCATATGCTTCTCCTATAATGGCCTCTCTCTTAGGCATTCGTACCAAAATTTTCCGGTCTTCCACTTCATATTTCTTGAAATTCTCTGGTACTTCAAACAATGATTCTTCCTCTTCTTGTCTCACTACTTTCCTTTTCTTTTTCTTTTGACCTCCTTCACTTCCTTCCTTTGAACTTATTGTGTTAATGCTCGCAAGGGGTTCTTCTTCCTTTTGGGTTAACACCCCTAAGTCTTCTAAGTAGTGTTCCTCTGAGTCAAAGTAGGTATCCATCACAATGGATTCTAGATCATCGTCACTCTCTTCTTCTTCTATGGACTCGCTAGGATCACACTCTTCCAACAAGGGCTGACACATGAACACTGAAATATCATAACCCTCCTCATCACAATGAGGTGTCCATTGTTCTTCATTGACTGCAATGTCCATGGTAGCTAAGATTTCTGCCCAACCATGAGGCTCAAATTCCTCATCTGGAAATATCATCGGTGTATAGGCTGGGTCTTTTATTGGTCTATCTCCAGGGGAAGTTCCTTCTTCTCTCGCTTTCCGGCGCTTTTCCTCTTCCTCCGCGACCTTGCACATCCACAAGTGAGTATCTTCATGCAGCCAGGATGGTTCAGGTGAACTTCCAGAACGCACGGAGATAGAATCTTCTTTCGCTTTGTGGATAGGATTCCACTGTAGGGGTGGTACATCTCTGAAGGTGTGATCCTTCAGATTGACCTTGGTGGTGACCCCTAAGTGCTGTAAGTACAAGGAGTTGGTTCCCCAATCCTGTACTATTTGCAATTGTCGTAGGAAAGGTCTTCCTAGGATCATCTCGTAAACATTATTCTTCTCAAAGTCACATATAGCAAACGTATGTTCAAACTCCACACCACAAGTGGTTAGAGTTATCCCTTCAAGCAATCCGAGAGGTCTTTCAAAATGACCATCTGCCATTTGAAGTTTCATTCTCGTTGGTCTTAAGGTGGGTTTGCCCCATCGTTTCCACAAGGAGGTAGTTGCGATAGCAACTCCCGCACCCGAATCCACAATTGCTTTGGTTGTGTAACCTTGATAGGTGATCGGAAGATAAGTGTTACCTTCTTCACCTTCGCTCATGTCTCCTATCTTGTCGAGAGGTATCTCGGGAACTTTCTGCTTAGAGCCTACTTTTGGTAAATTGGATTCAAGTTCTGGAACCTGATCCTTCACATGATTCCAGAGCTCCGGTTTTGCCTTGAGCAGCTCCTCTACAGTGAGGTGACATTGAACCTTAGTGTTTTTCACGACATCAGTGTTCTTGGGAATCACTGAGTCTTCATTTCTTACCAATATAGTGGGCGCTCTGATCTGGAGAGATTCAGATTCCCATGGGCCTGTGAAATGAGGCAACTCTTGTAAAGAATTAGATTCAAAATCTAATCTCTCATCCTCTTGTTGCTCTGCTTGATCCCCATAGATAGAGGGAATGTCTTGGGGAAATTGATCACGAAGATCATCAATCTCAGGAATAGGAGGGGAATCACCCTTCTCTTTGGCCCATTTCTCTTCTTGTATTTCCCGCAAGAACTCTGGAGAGTACTGTTGTATTGAAGGAGGTATTCCAGCATCCGTAGAATTAGGAACATAAGCTACCATTTGTGGTGAGCTTCCTCTTTCAACAACTGGTTGAGCCTGTGGAGGTAAAGAAACTTGTGATTTGTTTACCAACTGCTCTAATCTTTCTAGTAAGCCTTGGAAATGCAAATCCGGCTTGACAGCGTTCGTCTGACTGAACTTTTGGCTAGTCTCAAGTATAGCTTGAGCTTGTTCTACCATTTTCATACACATCTTCATCCGTTCAATCTCTAAGTCGGCTCTAGGGTAACTCCTGTCTAGGTTTGCAGCTGTTGGCCCTTCTTGAAGTCGAGCCTGGTAGGCCTTGAACATCATGTCCAAGCCTTCAGGAGTGGGGTCAGCTAATACTGATCCTACTCGGGGTGGTGGGTGGGTTACGTGGGGTGTATTAGAGGGTGGAGGAATGGAGGGTGATGGGGGAGGTAATGGTGGAAGTGTGTGGGAGTGCGGTTGAGATGTGATCTCTGTGATTTTTGCCTTGGTTTCTCTCAAGCTTTCTTCAAGTTCGTTTATCTTTTTTGCCCATTGCCTCTTCATCCTTTCACGACTCTCCTTCCAGGCTCTAGTCCTCTTTTTGGTTATGCTCTCTGTCTCACTCACCTCGGGGCTCTGTTCGGGACCAACACCTTGGTGTTGTTGAAGTGCCTGGGCTCTTGTGATCACCTGCACAGGTGCAGTGGAAGTCACGCTTCCTATGGAGTCTACAACTAATCCCACAACATTGATAGGAGTGATCTTAGGCATGTTATTGGGGTTTTTTGGGCAATCTCGTAGGAGATGCTCTTTCCCGCAGTCTTGACAAAAGCCCTGAATGGTTACTGGCTGAGGCTGTGTAGGGGCAGGCAGTGGACAATCACGTATAAGGTGATCTCCCTGACATCTGAAGCATGGCCCTCTAGGAAATGGGGGTCGTACCTGCCTAGGTTGAGGTCTAGAGTTGGGGTTTGTGTACATGACATTAGAATACTCCGGTTCCCCACTATTTTCACTTGGGTCCTCATAGTAGTATGACTCGTTATGCTCAGGTGACTGCATGTAGTAAGCCTGTGGGCTATCAATATATGTGGAGTCAAAACTATGGTCACTTGGATCACAGTCTGATAGCAATGGGGTGACTGGAACTATGGCTCTATTCGGATTTTCTTCAGTAGAGGCATATTTTACTGGGATCACATTGGTTGGAGCAGGGGGTTGCTGCACTAGGACTGGTTGAGGTCTCTGCTGCCCTTGATAAGGTGGCTGATAAGTTTGTTGTGGTCTGTTGTATTGTGGTGATGGGTACTGATTCTGGTACCTACCATGTTGCGGATATGGCTGAGGATAATTTTGCCTAACAGTTTGTTTGTTATATGGGCAGTCTTGTGCCGTGTGATTGGTATACCTGCGCTCTATGGTGCAGTACTGGCTACTAGGATTCACCTGAGGTTGGGCCATAATGGGGCACACACTTGCCATATGTTCACCGCCACAATTGTAACACCGCTTAACTGGGGCAAATCTAGGAATTTGCTTACTAGAGACACCTAGTTTTTGGGCTACCTTCTCTGCAAGTTCCTCGATGGATGTGGATTGACCAGATGTCTGTTTACTAGAGCTATCAGAATCCTTATAGATTTTTGATAGCTCTAACTCTTCACCTAGATTGTCCTCAATGTCTATGCACATGCGCACGCATTCCTCTATCGTTCTAGGGTCCTTCAGGTACACATATGACCTGAGCTTAGCGCTCAACAATCCATCTAGGAACAAGGCCACTTGTTTGGCTGGTGTGGGTAACTCTGGCATAGGGCATCTCTCCAGGTACTGTCTAAATCTTCTTCCAGCTAGTCTGACCGTCTCTTGAGGTGTTTGTTTGAAACTATGAATTAGTGAGGAGGTGTTATGCCTGATTCCACTCTTAGAAAACTCGACAATAAATGCCTCTAAGAGTTGGTCTATGTTTCTGAAATGCCTCTCATTCAGTGGTTGGAACCACGTAAGGGCAGTGTTCCTAAGGGTTAGACCGAAAGCATTATATTGTGTGAATAGGTCCTCCACTTGTTCAGCTTTCAACACTTGTCGAAATTCGGCCACATGGTCATAAGGATCTCCCGTGCCATCGAAATAATTCTTCATGGACTTCACAAGTTGGGTTGGTCGTAGGGTCCTAGTGTGTTCTCTCGGCCTTGGCAAAGGAAATTCATCAATGTCCCGGTGATTCCATGGGGTTCTATGTCTCTCAGTTTCTACTCTATTCCTTTCTGTTCCCGTTCTTTCTCTTCCCAGGGAGTTGGCAAAACTCACCTCAGGTTTGTCTCTACCTCTATCTCTTTGAGCGCCATGAGCTTGGGAGGTCCCAGCTCCTTGATGACCAAAGGATACATTAGACCTTGGTTGGGGAAAGACAAATTCACCCTTCCAAGTGTAGGCATGTTTGCCCTGCTCAGTGACCACGAAGATTCTCTCTGATGCAGCGTCTAGGTAGGTTACTTGGCCTGGACTATCAGGGTCTTTAAACTCGTAGATTGTGAGGGTGTTCCTCTCCTGAGGTTGAGAAGTTCTATATCTCCAAAAAGCCTCATCGGTTTCCCGATTTAAAAGCAGATCGATGCTTTTATTATCTTGTGGAATCCATTCAGGAGTCATGATTCTGGTCAAGACGGACTTACCACGGGGAGTTCTTGGCTCTCTCTCTAAGTTCCCTTGCTCTATATCTCCCAAGTCGGCCTCCGCAATCACATTCCCAAACTCATCAGTTCTATCGGGGAGAGTGGTGACTACGTATATAGTCCCCTCTTTATCTAGGTATGCTCCATTCTCAAACTTGACTACCGGGTGGTCTATTCCATGGGGTTGGTCGGGGTTCTTAATCTGGACCACTGATCTTCTCAGTCCGTCTTCGTAGATGCGAGCACCTAGACGATTCGTCCTGATATATTCCAATTGCGTCTTATAAGGCCCTTCGGGCTTCTCTAGGTAAGCCAACCCTGAACTACCTACTGATCTCTCCATGTGATAGGACATCTCAGAATCACTGGTTTCTGATCTGATAGTGTATGGGTAATCACTCAACTGCTGGGCCCAAGACCTGGCAGTGTGATTGACACTAGCTTCAGAAGATCTGAGGCTTTGTCTGTCTCGGCCTAAGTGTCTGCCTGATCTAAGGTTCATAAGTCTGATTTATTCACCCCCCTGGAACCCAAGCACACTCTCGTTGCAGGCTGATTTTGCACCAATCACTTTGTTCTTTTTAGTTGAATAGTATGTTTATGGTCTTGTCTGAAATTGCGTCGCCAGGAGTACTTAAATGAATTTCCGCACTTGATGAGTGATCGATTCCCGTTTACCTTTTTGTCCCTTAGTGTTTTCGCACTTAAGACCTATTTATTTTCTTGCACTTGGTTGATTAATTCTCTTGGACTTCATTCGTGCCCAACGTTGCCCTAGTTAATTACCACACCTAAGTCGTACTTAGCCTAGGCTAGGAATTGACAAAGGAGGGTTATGAGATCTTCCAACCTCAATCAGCTGGTTGACCCGACAGCTATGCAAGCCCAGGAAGCCTTCTCCCAAGCCTGGTACTCACCCTTGCTAGCTTGCTTTGGATTGCCTTGCGCGCACACCAAGTTCCTGCAAAAACTCACCAGTTAGTATAGCTTTATTACCACAAGTAATCGGAAGACACACGTCAATATTTTTAGTCCCCCTGGAGTAACTCACGGTACCCCCTGAATCTGGGAATCACTTAGTTCCACCTAAAGGTTAACTTAAAAATGCATGTTCTGAAACTCCGCGTATGATTCTTACAAAAAACCAGTCGAGGTCCACGTAGGATTCTCAACGAGCTTTCCAACGAGACCAAAATCTCATCAATCGGAGTTCGTATGGTCAAGTTGTGACCATTCAGGCAAATAGGGGTCAAAACAGGCTCTCAGGGTTCAGGGATTTCCTCACAGGTTCCTAGGTCTTGTCCCACTTCTAGGCTCTAATGTTGCTCCAATGTGACCAAAACTAAGCTCAATTGTACCTCAATTTTACTCCAAAAATTCACTCTAAAATTTCGTGCGTTAAGGCCATGTATCGCGATAGGTCGGGTCGAAGTGTCGCGATACCTCCAAGTGTCGCGATAGCTCGGAGTGTCGCGATACCTTGGGGTGTCGCGATAGCTCGGAGTGTCGCGATACCTTGGGGTGTCGCGATAGCTCGGAGTGTCGCGATACCTCCAAGTGTCGCGATAGCTCGGAGTGTCGCGATACCTTGGGGTGTCGCGATAGCTCGGAGTGTCGCGATACCTTGGGGTGTCGTGATACCTCGGGGGTGTCGCGATACCTTGGAGTGTCGCGATACCTTGGAGTGTCGCGATACCTTGGAGTGTCGCGATACCTCGGAGTGTCGCGATAGCTCGGAGTGTCGCGATACCTTGGGGTGTCGCGATAGCTCGGAGTGTCGCGATACCTTGGGGTGTCGCGATACCTCGGGGTGTCGCGATACCTTGGAGTGTCGCGATACCTTGGAGTGTCGCGATACCTTGGGGTGTCGCGATAGCTCGGAGTGTCGCGATACCTCCAAGTGTCGCGATAGCTCGGAGTGTCGCGATACCTTGGGGTGTCGCGATAGCTCACGGGGTGTCGCGATACCTTGGGGTGTCGCGATAGCTCGAGATATGGCGAATTTTCCTGTTCTATCTAGGGTTTCTAGGAGCTCTAGGCCTGCGCAATGCCGTGGTGCACTCAGAATCGTGAGAAGTCGAGCTTTTCGGAGTGTCGCGATAGCTCGAGCTCAACGCCTCGGGGACTGTGCAGGCAGTTTCTGTACCTGCTGAGCTTGCTGGAGATGGTGATGGAGCTGGTACCTGCAAGAAACATGCAAAAAACACACAAATGCAAACACACACAATCGCTCTCTCTCAAACTCGCACACAACAAATGAGGGAAAGAAAGGGAAGAGGGGATATGTAGTGGGGAAGGAGGTGGAGGTGGAGATGGAGAAGGAGGTGAAGATGAAGATGGAGATGGAGAAAAATCAGAAATTTACCTACTACTTACCATTCCAACGTGTCCTCTCTACGTCTTACCATCACACGCTCGTCCTCAAAGCTCGATCCCCGGCAACGGCGCCAAAATTTGGTGTAGCTCAGCGATGAGTAGCACCTCCTTTAATGTCAATCCGGGGAGACGTGAGGATGGTATGAAGACCACGAGCAAGTGGAAGCACAAGTGCGTGGGTGAGAAGCACACAAGCATGCACACACATACACACACACGCGCACACACAGTAAGAACAAAGAGAGTAAGACAATGGAATTACTTCTATTGCAAGAAAGTTCTCATACCAGCTCAAACTACAAGAAGCTAACCCCCTAAAAATGAGCTCTCTAGCTCTATTTATAGTTTTTTGACTAACTTTGGCCCTGTTCAGACCTAGTGTCCGGCCTAGTTAAAAATTAGGTTCCGGGGCTTATTTGAGGGCCCAAACGAGATCTAAAAATTATGAAAATTGGCAGGCAACTACATCTAAGGCTCCCCAAGCTCGAGGACTCCTCGGCTTGTACAAAATGGAGCTACAAAAAGGTGAAATGATATTTACAAGGGTTTGTAGTGATGAGAATCACTTTAGAATGATGTTGGGGTTTCTGAAAAAAATGAAGGGTAGCCTCAGTGCTAGATCTGCATGTGTGTCCATACTTGCTTCTTCCCGCATCCTGTCAACACATGTCTTCAAATAGTTCTTGCGAAAGAGCTTAGAAGTATACGTGGATGATTTATGTGCTCATTCCCAAGAAAGAAGATTTCACATCCCTGAACTCAGACAAATCTTTAACAAGTGTAGAGAATATCGAGTGTGTCTGAACCCAGAAAAGTGTGTGTTCATGGTGCGTCAAGGTAAAATCTTAGGTCATATTGTTTCTAAGAATGGAATCTCTGTTGGGGATGTAAGGGTCATGTGACCTTACCCCCATATTCATATATATACATCATATATAGAGCATTACCTCAAGGGAGATCATTATGTGGGTTTCGAGGCTCCCACGCATATCCGCGCGTCTTTCCTCTCTTCTCTCTTCCTCCATCTCCTCCTTCCTCCTCTTGTTCTGCACACCAAAGCCCTTCATTGGTATTAGAGCATGCTGAAGGCTGGTGTGCAAGAAGGTTCAATGGAAGCTTAGGTCAGAAGGGGTAGAAGTGCAGGTCGGCATCTCTTGACAACTGTTCAGTATTTCGGTCATAACTCGAGCTAGGAAGCTCGGATTGACGCGTTTTAAAGTTCTGTGTGTAGCTAACACAGAGAACTACAACTTCACAGAAGGGCACAGAACCTGGTTCGGACTTTTGAAGTGCCGAAAATTCGAAAAACGCAGAGAATTGTAGAAGGCGAATCTACATTGAGTAGAATAGCAGGTCGGTTTGTTTGTCATAACTTGAGTTCTACAGCTCGGAATGCGATGATTCAACTTGTTGCTCGTAGCTTGGAAAGATAGCTACAACTTTGTAAAAGAACTCAGATCCAGATTCTGAGTTTTAGGTTGCCGAAATTGCAGAATACAGAGCAGTACTGTTGCAAGTGAAATTGAAATTGACAACAGGTGCTTGTTTTGAGTATATCTTGAGCTATACACCTCCGATTGAGGTGTTCTTTATGTCGTTACGTAGCCAAGAAGTGGATCTTCAAGTTTGCTGAAGACCAAAAGTTCAGATTCAGAGGTTATCACCTCTGAAACAGCAAAACACAGAGCAGTACAGTTTTGCCTAAACAACCCTAATTCCACTTGGAGGTTGAATTTGCCTTGGAACTTCTTCGAGAGAGAATTTTTGGTGTGCAAGCTCTTATTTTTAGAGCTTCAAGGCATTGTACATGTATGATCACTATGGTAGCTCCTCCATATGAGAGTAGAGCATGATTTTGTTACATGTTTGGCATGTAAGATGACATTGTGGTATACTCTTCTTTGAGGTTTATGTCATCATGAGTTCGATCATGGATGTATAGTGGCATTGTGGTCTACATCTTGCTTATGCCACTTGGTTATGGATTTACTTTCCGATTGCACATACTTTTATGAGAGTTGATTGTGGATCTTGGTTGGTACTTGTATCTTTGTTTTCTTTGCAGGTACGTGATCTAGATTGGAGCCTCAGTTACACGTTTGTTTGTCACCGTTATTAGCATTTGGTCATTGATTGATATATATTTGCCAGTGTGATTCTTGGCTTATGTGGATGGTGATTCCCACATGGTTATTTTGGTTCTAGAGTCCATTTTACAGAGGAGATGCTGCCGAAATTTCATCGGCTTTTATGCTAGAAAGGAGCTCTAGTGGATCTTGAAGCTTGTGCGATAGCTTTGGATCATTGTCTATCTCCATTCACTTGGACTAGGTCACAGGTTATTTGTGACAGGTTGGACCATCTTGCAGGATTTATTCTTGAGTGGGAGTTGTATTGCCATTGTATTGGCGTGTATTGCCATTAGTTTTTTGGCACATGTAGTTGCCATTATCTTCTTGATTTATATCAGTGACAGGTGGTGAAAGATTATTCATTGTTCTTTGGTGATTGGTTATCTTGTTTGATTGCTCAGTTTACAGGGGATACTCTGTCGAATTTTTCCCAGGATTCTTTCACATCTATTTGGTCCCTTTGGAGACTTGGTGAGCAGGCTTATGCTCATGGTTTTATATGCATGCTAGATGCATGGTTATGTGACAGGTGGTTCACATAGTTCCTTCTCCATCGAGACATTTGTGATATGACTTATGCATATGGATATGCAGGTGTGATCCTATTCAGGATAGAGTATTGTTTCTAGTCTCTTGTTATATTGCTAGTCGATTGGATTGCCAGCATGGTGTCTTCTCGATTTGATGGCACTGACTTTCCGAGATGGAAAGCTCAGATGTGGCATACATTGGTTCGTGCAGGGTTACACATGTATGTGCATAGAGATGCACAGAGGCCTCGTGACATGCCCGATCATGTATGGATGGATATGGATGCATTGGCCAGCTCCACTATCCGATTACAACTTGTGGATTCTATATATGAGTCTGTTATGTATGAGGAGACGAGTAGTGCATTATGGCAGAGACTACATGATATGTATGCGAGTCCATTGACTCATGTGAGACATAGATCACATCGACGACTTCGATGTTGGCATTGTGGTCATGAGGGCCATATTCGACGACGTTGCTTTAGGCGGATGCGACGACGACGTCAGAGATATGCATGTGATGCAGATGAGGTAGTGGTTTCAGGAGATTCTATGGCAGTTGATTATGTCAGTGATGGTGATATCACTTTCTCGTATGGTTCATCTTTGGATTCCTCTTATTCATTGGATGGCACACATATGGCTTGGTTGCTTGATGCATTAGCCAGTTTTCATGTTACTCCATATCGTGAGTGGTTTTATCAATTCTCAGGTGAGAGTCGTGGATGTGTGCAGTTGCCTAATGGTACGACATATGATATTGAGGGTGCAGGAGATATATGCCTTATGCTACCTAGTGGAGCATCACTTATGCTGAGACATGTACGCTATGTGCCTTCATTCCCTATGAGCTTTATTTCAGTTAGCCAGTTACAGGAGAGCAGATGTTATGCATTCCTTGGTGAGCATCATTTTCAGTTGCAGTTGGGACAGATTATGCTTGTCAGAGGTGCTAGGATTAGGCACATGTATCCACTGCAGGTACTTCATGTGAGAGACAGTCTCGTCTCAGTGGGAGTTCAGCCTTATGTGCGATGTGAGACTCGTCATGTCTCATTCTGTCTACCTATAGATAGGTCTATGGACATTCTTGATGCACATGTATGGCATGATTCAGATGCTCAGATGGATGCACATGTAGAGCATGTTTTGGATGCTCATGATGCTTATATAGAGCATGGTTTTGTTGATCATGTGGATGCTCATTTGGAGCACACTTTGGATGATCAGTTGGATGCTTTAGAGCATGATGTGGATACTCATGTAGAGCATTGTGATGATACTCAGTTAGAGTTAGATCATCAGTTTGATCTTTGTGTTGATGTTGTGCAGTTAGCTCATGCGGAGCATGATGATACACTTGGTGTGGTAGAGCACGATAGCTCTCATGATACACAGTGTATGGTAGAGCATATTAGCTCTCAGGTTGCACACCTAGACACATCCTTGGTTGATAGGATGACTGATTTAGATGCTGAGGAGTCAGTTATTATGCAGTCATTCTTGGATTCGCTCATGCCAGATGTTGACACAGATATGTCAGGACATGTTGGTCTTGATGATGGTGCTTTGGATGCCTTGGATATAGGCATGGCGGACATACTTAGGATAGCCAGGATAGCACATGTTTCGTCAGCATTCGGGAGTCTGATGTACGAGCTGTTATGCTCGAGACCAGACATTGCAGTTGCTATTGGAGCATTTGCACTTGGAGTTGTCAGTCGTTCGATGATTGACACAGGCATAGAGCGAGTGGGAGCTTTGCAGGAACTTCATCAGTTCTTGTGTCAGTCATATATGAGCTCGGCTCTTGTTGATATGAGTCTAGAGCAGTTTGAGGTGCATGGATACACCTTGTTCGAGGCGGTTGGTGTAGGCTGATCTGGTATGGGTAGAGATCCGGACTCTTCCTGTACATTCTTGTAGAGTCCTACATCATTCTTTGTATATGTTACCACTTATGGTCACATTGACCCTTAAGTGGGAGATTGTTGGGGATGTAAGGGTCATGTGACCTTACCCCCATATTCATATATATACATCATATATAGAGCATTGCCTCAAGGGAGATCATTATGTGGGTTTCGAGGCTCCCACGCATATCCGCGCGTCTTTCCTCTCTTCTCTCTTCCTCCATCTCCTCCTTCCTCCTCTTGTTCTGCACACCAAAGCCCTTCAATCTCAACAGATGAAGATAAGGTACGAGCCATAGCAGAGCTGCCACGGCGAAGGAATGTTAAAGAGGTACAAGCCTTTATGGGCCATTGTGGATATTACCGTAGGTTTATCCACATGTACGCGATCATAGCTAGACCCCTTTATGCCTTGTTGTCTAATCTTGAGTGGAACGACGAATGCGAGAACTCTTTCAATGAACTGAAGAAATGTTTGTGCACAACACCAATACTGACCACTCCTGATTGGAATAAACCATTCCATGTCCATGTGGATGCATCCAATCATGCCATAGGATGTGTGCTAGCACAACCCACCGGTGAAGGAAATTTAGATTTACCCATAGCATATGCTAGCAGACAGCTAACCGCAGCGGAACGAAACTATACCACAACTGAGCGAGAGGGCTTAGGCATGGTATATGCTGTGAAGAAGTTTAGACACTATTTATTGGCCAACAAGTTCAAGTTTTTCACTGATCATCAAGCTTTATTATATTTGGTCAATAAACCTTGCAATACTGGACGCTTAGTAAGATGGTTCCTCTTACTAATGGAATATAACTTTGAAGTTGTTGTCAGGAAAGGTAGAACCCACCTTCGGGCAGATCACCTTTCTCGCATCACTTCAGGAGAGTCACCACAAGGAGTGTCTGACGAATTACCCGATGCTTATCTGTTCAATTTAGAAGTTGTTCCTAAATGGGCAAATAAGTTGGAACCAGTCCTAACCTTTGGCCCTGCAAATAAGAATGTGAAAACATCACAAGAAGAAATTGTAAAATCACAAAAATATCACATATTGGCAGGAAGCATGTACAAACAAGATACTGAGGGTGTATAAGCTTGTTGTGTCGAGGATGATGAACATAGTAGTTGGTTGCAGCAAGCTCATGAAGGATTGCTAGGAAATCACTATTCTAAACAACGAACATTACAGAATCTGAAGCGTTTAGGAGTGTATTGGCCTAGCATGGACAAAGAAATACATGAGTGGATTAAGAATTTTCCAATGTGCAGAGAGAGACCCCCAGTGGAGCATGCGACCCTTTATCAAGTGTCATTAATTCCAGATTGGAGTGCTCCATTGGTAGAGTTTATGAGGTCGGGAAGATTACCCAAAGAGGTTAGTCTAGCAAGAAGACAAAGCATGGAGCAAGAGGCTCAAGGCTATGCCTTAGTAGGAGACAACTTATACCGAAGAGGCAAACATGGTTACTTAAGACTCTGCGTTCATGAATCAGACTATTTGAAAGTCTTAGAAACTGCACACAGCGGTGTTGCAGGTGGACACTTCGGCCCTGAGCGAGTAATCAAGACCATTCTATTCTCAGGACTTTGGTGGCCCACTCTTCATATGGATGCTCATACATATGTGAAGAAATGTGACACATGCCAACGTGCACAATATCCAGTTAGAAAAGATGAGATGCCGTTGAGGCCAATGATGGGAGGACGTGCATTCTCGAAATGGGGTATAGACTTTGTAGGTCCTATTAACCCCCCAGCTAGAAACTCCCATGCAAAGTATATTATTGTAGCCACAGATTACCTTACCAAGTGGGTAGAAGTGAAAGCCACAACAAAGAATGATGCTCAGACTATGGCTAAGTTCTTATTCGAGAATATGTTCACGAGATATGGGCTACCAATAGAGTTAGTGAGCTCTAGAGGCACACACTTCTTGAATGAGGTCATTGAAAATCTTCTCCAAGAATTCTTGGTGATACATAAAAAGTTTTCCCCTTATCACTCGCAAGCTAACGGACAAGCCAAGAGCACCAATAAGATCCTCTGTAACGTATTGACAAAACTGGTAAATAATAAACACTCTGATTGGGACAAACAACTTCATCATGCTATTTGGGCTTACCGAGTTGCCTACAAAACGGTACTCAACGCCACCCCATTTCAGATGGTCTTCGGACAGAATGTTGTGCTACCATTAGATTTCTTAATCCATGCCTTAAAAGTAGCACAAGAGTATGAGTGGAATGGACATGAATTGTCCTCTAGGATCTTTGATCTAGAACGCTTAGGTGAGACAAGGCTACGCGCGACAGCAGGCATCTATGCTGCAAAGAAAAGGCAAAAGGCATACTTCGATGCACACATTAAGGATAAGGGATTGGAAGAGGGAGACCTAGTGCTAGTTTATATGCTAAAGCAACATGCCAGTAAGTTGGAGAAAAGAGGATATGGACCCATGATCATTAGTAGAATTTCCACTAGTGGTGTTGTTCAATTGGCTACTTTAGAAGGTGACATCTTGACAAATTATATCAGTGGTTGTCGAGTCAAGTTATATCAAGAACCTCTTACAGAGGACATGCTAATGAGACTCAACACTGCTAAGAAACGAAAAGAAGAAGAGATGAGAGTTAGAGAAGAAGCACAAGCAGAGGCTAGAGAGCACATAAGGCGCAATAAGTTAAGGCGATTAGGCCTAGATGTCAACTCAAACGCCCCAAAATATCACATGGATATGTGCCAAAAGTCAGGCATAGCGACTTCTCAAGTCATTGACCGAAGACCCTTTGTGACCATAGAGATAGGACAAAGGAAGGGTGCAAAAAAGGTGAAAGCATTGATTGACTCAGGTGCAGCAAGTAGTGCAGTTAGACTTTCTTACTGCCAAGACTTGCAGTTGAACATCAATCCCATAGAAGCTTATCTCATAGGATTGGGAGGTGTGGAAACCCCTTGTTTGGGCGAGGTATCCACAACTATGGTTTCCTCTTACTATGGTAGGAGTGAAGAGCTTGAAGGTCCGCAACTTGAGTGATGCTTAACTACTGCATGTACGAGAGCATCCAGGGAGATATCTGCAAGGGGTAGTTCTGGTACCCTCCAAATCTTTGTATATATACTGGATGAAGACTCCTGCTTATGGTGAGCTAAAGACAATATGTGAAACTAAGCTTGGTGTAGTTATCAAACGTTGTTTGTCAAGGAATATAAAGAAATCAATTCTCAGTATTTGACAAATGATGCGTTGAAAGGAGGAGACATGATCTGCCACTCAAAAGATCTCATAAGTGGACCATCAACACAGACAGTCATCAACAGTGTTCCATCCCAAAGGCCGAGGGTACAACACGAAGAGACGAACATCCATCAACCTTCTCCATGGTAAGTATCTTTACCTTGGAAACATCATAACCATGATAGCTTAGGAAACCTCTTCGTCGGCATACCCTCAGGGCCAAAAGTAGTCAAAAAACTATAAAAAGAGCTAGAGAGCTCATTTTTGAGGTTAGCTTGTTAGAGAATAGAGCTTTGTAAGAGAACTCTTGGTAATCTAAGCTTTCCATTGTTCCTCTCTTTGATCTTACTTTGTGCGCGTGTGTGTGTATGTGTGTGCATGTTTGTGTGCTTTCACTCACGCACTTGTGCCTTCGCTTGCTCGTGGTCTTCATACCGGTCCTCACGTCTCCATGGATTGACAAGTAAAGGAGGTGGTGCTTACGCTTGAGCTACACCATAGCTCAAGTACCTCATTGGCCATGGAAGAGTCTGGCTCTGGTGAAGTAGCAGCATTGACCATCTCTTTAGGTTTTGGTGGGTGTGGTGTAGGCACTTGGGATCTTTGTAGTTCCTTTACTTGGTCGGCAAGCTGATCATGTGCATCTAAGAGGTTGGCATAAGTTTCCAATATTTGTTGTATGCTTTCTGAAGGGATGGCCCGGAAGCTAGTAGGGTCGATGGGTGCTCCTGGAGTATTTTCTATGGCGGTTTCGGGGTTGTCTTGATTTTGTTGCTGTAATCTCTTGTTTTCTTCTTGGGCACCTGCTAGGTGACGTCGGAGTAGAGCCATGTTTCGTTGTAGTCTAGCACTATGGGCTAGCTGATCTCTGAGTTGTTCTTCCGTTGCCCTACTCATCTCTCTATGTTTGGCTTTGAGCTCCACATGGGATTGTTCGAGGGTGGTCACCTCATGTTGTAATTATGTATTACTCAACTCCAAAGCATTGACACATGCCTGAAGATGGGACGAGAGAGTGCAAATATCTTTACTGTTTTCTTCCAATAATCTGTATTCGTGTTTAAGCTGTGTGGCGGCTTCGAGCATGGTGTCTAGTGCATGACTAAATGAAGTGGATGCAGGGGTAGAGTTGGAAGATGCAAGGGGTCTGGAAATGGGAAAGGGAAAAGTGGATGTTGTGCCTACAGTGCGTGGAAATGGCGATGTGAGTGAAGTGAAATGTGATGATGTTGGAACAACAATGGTGATGGGTGGTCCTGTGGATGGTGAAATGTCCATGGGATGGGACATGAGAGTGTGTGAATTGTGAATCGTGAATACGGTAATGGTGGGTGGTGTGTGAGTGGTGGTCGTGAATGTGGGGGAGGTGAGGGGGGCAAGGGACTTTCTATTATGATTCTCAATTTGTTGAATTATATTTACAAGGTTTGCCAAGAATGGCAGTAGGGTGGTTGGTGTAGGTCCTGAGGAGGTTAGGAGTGGCCGAATGGGTTGGGGTTGGGAGAGAGGAAAAGTATGTGTGAAGGGAAATGGGTGTGTTAATGTTTGGGTAGGGTCATGTGGATGTCCGAGAGGTGGGAGAGACAATGGGTGACCTATTACGGTATGATCGGTGATGGGATGATCTCTATGGAGGTCGAAAAATTGGTTGGAAGTGGTGGATGTAGGTAAAGGGAAGGGTGGAGAAATGGTGGTGTGTAGAACGGGTTCACTATGGGTGGATACTGGCTGTTCAGGAAGGCTAGTGGTGAGGGGTTCTGAGGGCTGGATGGGAGGTGATGGGGGAGATGGTATCTGAACATGTACATCTGGTTCATCACTTTTGGATGGGCTGGCCATGTGAACATCTTCTTGAGTGGTGGTAGGTAGTGCGGTAGAGACTTCCATTTGAATCATTTTTCCCCTTCGCGGTCGTGTATGGATCCGTCGTTGTTCGTATTGAGGAGGGTTGCGATGTAACATGATCCTCATTGCTTCTATAATTCCATATGTCTTAGCCAAAAGGTTTAGTGATTCAATGAAGTGGGGGTCCGCATTCTCTGCTTGAAGCATTTGATTCACCATCGCTCTATTTGCCTCTTCTGATAGCTTATGTCTTTTTTACACCTGCTTGATCGTCTTGTAGAGCCGTTTGAGTTGTGCCGTGTAGGCAAGGGCTTCCTCCTCACTCTCTTCTGGTTCATTCCTCTGTGTCTCCACTTGTTCATGTGTGCTTCCCGCCTGAGTGTGTTGTGCCTCATCTTGCCAATGTACTCTTCGTGCTTCACCATGTGGTCGTCCTCTCTAGGATGATGATCCAGGGCCGTTGGTCTGAGAGAAAAATTCACTCTCAGATAATTGGGCTATCTGCAAGAAGCTTTCAAAGTCAAAAGATGGATCTTCTGCCAAAGTAGCCATGGAGGCAAACTCAGCGTCCGTGGGTAGTGGAGGGGCTGAAGGAGTGGGTTGTACCATGCTTTTTGATTGTGGTCCTTGGAGATGAATCGTAAAAGGGGCTACTTGTTCTTCTTCTCTACTGGAGGCTTCTATGGTGACCTCGCGAGGAATTAGAACCTGTGAAAGTGATCCACGCATTCTTTTAGTGGGTTGAACTCCTGATTTCCGCCCCTAGAAGAATTCCAACTATGAGTACTTAAGGGCCCTTGCGATTGGCACATCATAGGCAAGGCATCTGTAGATAATTCATGTAATTGCACAACAACCATTCAAAGTAGGCTTTCTCATGCCTCGTTTGCTTGGTTCATATAGCTGGTCTAGGATCCATACTGGCAATTTAATAGGTAAGCTCCCGGTCTCTGCTAGGTATAACCCATACCTGATCTTCTTATGAGGTTGGGTGAACCAGTCTTGAGCCGGAAATGCAAAGTGTTGAAGGCACATCCGCAGTGGTATGGCGATGTTGGGGGTGAGAGCACACATTTCTTTCAACTTCTTGAGTTATATTATTCTTCATAGACTTCGGTATCAAAGGATCTCGATCGGAGGGTACATGGGTGCCATACATCTGAAGGGCCTCCCTGATTAAAGTGATATTCAACTCAAACTTCTTCATTTCCTCCTGGTTTGATAGAGAGGGCACCAAGAATGTGCCTGAATGATCTTTATCTCCTGTAGCCTTCAGAGTTGCAATCAAGTAATAGCACCTAAGGAAATCAGGTTTAGGCAAAGCTGCACTAAAATAATCTTGCAATCCTGCTTTTTTCCCGATATCTTGAAGAGGAGCTACATTCTGTAATGCTTCAAATTCTCGTGAGAAGAACTGAAAGGTCCACCAAACTCCACCAACTTCCAACTTGGACTCCCAGATATGATGAGCATCTCCCAAATCTTCGGGCATGTCATTGAACCAATGAGAATGTCCTTTCACTCTTTCTGTTAGGCCACTCTGTGGATCCGAGATGGGAATTCTCCGCACATTCCGGAACTCTTCAGGCCTCGTTGTCAATGGAGCCTCCACAGGCATGGTATCCCAATTGCCTTGAGTGCTAGTGCCCGCCTGAGAGCTTGTTCCTACTACAGCTGCCATGGGACTTCTGATGCTTATCTGCTAGAACACGAAAGGCACATTAGTGTTGCATAGGAAACAGGATGTAATGGTGTTCCCTCCACAATACTAACATGACAATTCAGATGGTTAGGGGTTAGAGGTGAAGTGTTTGCGATAGATGTGAGTGGTGGTTAGTGGTTAGTGTCATCCTAGATGCATGCGTTGGATATGCAATGTACTCAGAATGCACCTACATCAGAGTGGATGGATTTACAAAATTGTGTCAGGAGGTTTGATACAGGGTTTAAGTCTCCAAACTTTGATTGAGGGTTTGTAGCTCTTAGAGTTGATGAGAGGTAAAGATTTGGGAACTAGATTGTGCTGGATTTGGGACCTTTTGGGTACCCATTTCTAGACATTTCTTGGTTTGACCAAAGGTGTGCTAGTGTGGGGTGTAGGTATCTTTCTTGAACTGTTTACCAAGAGTACTAGTGAGTGTTGATTTATGCTAGTGACTGGAAGTGAAGCTATTTGGGCTTGTAAGCAGGCCTTGGGCACCCATATCTGTCTAGCGTTATGGATAGCCTTCATTGACCGCTTAGGGACCCAAATAGAAATGGTGTGTCTAGATTGTTGCCTAGGGAACTCCTTCGTTTTGATCCTTGATGGTGTGGCTCGCTTGATGCATTTTTGAGAACCTGCCTCTGGAGCCATTTTCCCCCTTGTGTATCCACATCTGCTTCATACCACGAGGTACTTCATATTGCCGAGGTTGGTGCTCATGCTTTTTGATCATCGGTCTCCTCAGTGTCGGGTGTTGCTGAGACTTCCCCTTTAGATTCTTCTCTGGAACAGATGGGAGTTCCTCCTTGACTTCTGTACCTTTGGCAAGAGTGACAATCCTCTGCACCATAGAACTTTGAACAAGAACAGCATTGTTATCATCATGTGGGTACCTAGAGGGACCAGGAGTTGGTGCCTGTCCTAATGGTTTGAGTGCTTGATTTCGTAATGCAATCGCAAGACGGCTTTGGCCTACCCAAGCCTGAAGAAGTCCACTTCTTAGGTTGAGGTTGACTACGTGATCATAGATCCAGTCTTGGCCCAAGACCAGCGGTTCAGTAAGATCCTCGACTTCACATACTAGCACTTTGGCTGGCATGAGGAACTCTTGAATGTACAGGGGAAGTTTCACCTCTCCCATGCAAGGGGTTTCAACACCTCCAAGCCCTATGAGATATGCTTCTAGGGTTTTTATCTCCAATTGCAATTGTTGGCAGTAGGAAAGCCGAACTTCACTAGTGGCTGCTCCTGAATCAATTAAAGCTCTCATTGTCCTTGCACTCTCTCCTTGTCCTACTTCTAGGGTAACAAAAGGTCGTCGATCAACTATCTTATGGGACCGTTCGCCTGAAGCCTCGCACATAGCCATGTGATAACTGGGATCTTCTTGAGTGTCAGGCATGGGTTGCGCTCTACCTTGCGGTCTCAATTTCATTCGTCGAATGTGTTCTAAAGCTTCGGCTTGTGCTTCTTCTCGAATTCGCTTTTCCTCTTCCTTACGTTTCTTTGCAGTATTGAGTCGATTGAGCATTTCTTCAGTTAGGGGTTCTTGATATAACTTGACTCTGCATCCGCTTATGTAACTGGGTAGTATGTCACCTTCTAGAGTGGCTAGTTGTACTGCTCCACTTGTGGAGATCCTATTGATTATCATAGGTCCATAGCCTCTTTTCTCCAATTTTCGTGCATGTTGCTTCAATGTGTAGAATAGGACTAGGTCTCCTACTTTCAAGCCTTTATACTTCACATGTGTATCAAAATACGCCTTTTGCCTCTTCTTGGCTGCATAGATTCTTGCCAGAGTTCTCAATCGTGTCTCACCTAAACGTTCAAGATCAAAGATTCTAGAGGAGAGCTCATGGCCTGTCCAGTCATGCTCTTGTGCTACTTTTAATGTAGGTATCAAAAAGTCTAAGGGTAGCACCGCATTCTGACCAAACACCATATGAAAGGGTGTGGCTTGAAGTACCATTTTATAGGCAACTCGGTATGCCCAAACAGCATGGTGTAGTTGTTTGTCCCAATTAGAGTATTTATTATTGACCAATTTTGTCAACACATTGCATAAAATCTTATTTGTGCTTTCGGCTTGCCCATTAGCTTGTGGATGATAGGGAGTAGACTTCTTGTGTACAACCAAGAATTCTGGGAGCAGACTTTCAATAACTTCATTCAAGAAGTGAGTCCCTCTATCACTTACTAGCTCGATAGGTAGCCCGTATCTAGTGAACACATTCTCAAATAAAAATTTAGCTGTCGTTTGAGCATGGTTCTTTGTGGTGGCTTTATCTCTACCCACTTGGTTAAATAGTCTGTGGCTACAATGATATATTCAGCATGTGAGCCCTTAGCAGGGGGATTAATGGGAGCTACAAAGTCTATTCCCCACTTAGAGAATGCACGTCCATCCATCATAGGTTTCGGTGGCATCTCATCTTTGCGTATAGGATACTGAGTTCGTTGACAAATCTCACACCTCTTCACATAGGTATGTGCATCCATGTGAAGAGTTGGCCACCAAAGACCTACAAATAAAAATGCTTTGATTACTTGGTCTGGTCCAAAGTGTCCTCCTGCTACACCTTGGTGGGCAGTGTCCAAGATCTTCAAATATTCTCTCTCATGGACGCATAGTCTTAGGTAACCATTTTTACCATGTTTGTATAAATTATCACCAATGATTATGTAATCTAAGGCTTCTTGTTCCAAACTCCTTTGTCTAGCCAAAGTCATGTCTTGAGGGAATGTTTTCGTCCTCAAGAAGGCTACTAGTGGTTCACTCCAATCTGGCACTATAGACACTCGATAAAGAGTAGCGTGTTCCACTGGTGGTTTAGTGCGGCAGATTGGGCATTCTTTGCACATCGTATGAACATCAGCTTCCATAGTTGGCCAGTGTACTCCAAGTCTCCTCAACATCTGTAAGGTTCTTTGTCTCGAGTAGTGTTGCTCTAATGCACCCACATGTGCTAATTGCAACCACTTCACATACTCATCCTCTTCCACACAACAGGCTAATACTCCTTGCTCCGTATGTTTGTACATACTTCTTGCCAAGATATGATACTTTTGCGTTTTTACTACCTCTCTATCTTCTGTGTGTATTACCGGGTGATTAGGCCTGTATGCCAATACTGGCACTAAAGGCTTAGCCCACTGAGGTACCACTTCCAAATTCAACAAGTAAGCATCAGAAAGATCATCTGATACTCCTTGTGGGGCCTCTCCTGATGTGAGCCTTGAGAGATGATCTGCTCTCAGGTGAGTCTTACCTTTCCTCACTACTACCTCAAAGTCATATTCCATTAGTAAGAGGAACCATCTTACTAATCTACTTGTATTGCATGGTTTGTTTACCAGGTACAGTAGAGCTTGGTGATCTGTAAAAAATTTAAACGTATTTGCAAGCAAATAGTGCCTAAACTTTTTAACAACATATACCATGCCTAATCCCTCTCGTTCAATGGTCGTGTAGTTCCGTTCAGCTGCATTCAACTATCTACTGGCATAGGCAATAGGAAGATCCATATTACCTTCACTAGTAGGTTGTGCAAGTACACATCCAATAGCATAATTGGATGCATCCACATGAACATGGAATGTCTTGTTCCAATCTGGTGCAGTCAAGATTGGTGCTGAACACAATCTTCGTTTGAGCTCTTTGAAGGAGTTCTCACATTCATCAGTCCACTCAAAGTTAGTTAGAAGAGCATACAGAGGCTTTGCAATGACGGCATACATGTGAATGAACCGGCGATAGTAACCACAATGCCCCATGAAAGCTTGCACTTCTTTGACATTCTTTGGCCTAGGTAACTTTGTGATAGCTCTCACTTTCTCCTCATCCGCTGATATGCCATTCTTTGACACTATGTGCCCTAGAATCTTGCCTTGCCTGACCATGAAAACACACTTTTCTGGGTTCAAGCAGACTTGATATTCTCTACATTTGTCAAAGATTTGTCTGAGTTCAGGTATATGGGTTTGTCTAATGTTGGAATGAGTGGAAAGATCATCAACATAGACTTCCAAATTTTTCCTCAAGAACTCTTTAAACACGTGGCACATCAGCCTCTAGAAGGTTGCAGGTGCATTGGTAAGCTGGAATGGCATTACCCGAAAAGCAAATATGCCCCACTCTATGGCAAAAGCCGTCTTATGCTGATCTTCTCGTGCAATGGCCACTTGATTGTAGCCAGAGAACCCATCCAGGAAGCTGTACACTTCTTTGCCTGCTACCCTTTCTAATAGATGCTCGGTGATAGGAAGCGGATAACTATCCCTGATAGTGGCTGCGTTAACCTTCTTCAAGTTAATGCATACACGTAATTTGCCATTCTTTTTGGGCACCACTACAATGGGGGATACCCATTCAGTATGCTCAATTTCATAAATAAATCTAGCTTCCACCAAGTGATCTATCTCTTCTTTGATCTTGGCAGCATAGTTGTCATTGTATGTGTAGGGCTTCTGCTTAGAGGGTCTGGCATCTGAGGTCATGGGGATCGTATGTGAGCATATTTCAGGGTCTACACCTTTCAGATCCTTGTAGCTCCAAGCGAATACATCTCTATACTCTCTGAGCAAAGCTATCAAGTCTTCTTCTTCTTCCATCAGATCATGTCCTATGTAGGTGCATCTTTCTTCTCCCTCTTCGACGGCTACAACTATTTTCTTGGTGGTTTCCTTGCTATCATAGGCCTCTCCTGCTTGTGCCTCACGTTTAGGCATTCTTATCATGACTCTCCTATCGTCTATCTCATATTTTTTTAAGTTTTCAGGGACCTCAAACAAGGATTCTTCCTCTTCTGGTGTGACTTCTTTCTTGTTCCTTTTCTTGCCCTCACTCTTGGTGTCCACTTGTGTGGTTAACCTCACATCATTCATGATTTCTCCATGTTTCTGGGGATAAGCTTGTACTTCATAGAAGTATTCTTCATCTGATGCAAAAGGTGGGTCCATAATGATTGACTCTAAGTCGGAGTCACTTGCATCCTCAAATGCATCAGGGATAGGTTCGCATTCTTCTAAAACTGCATCTCCCATGATTGGTTCTATTGAAAAGACTAAAATGTCATAGCCATCCTCATCACAGTGGGGTGTCCATTGTTCTTCATTGATGGCTACATCCATTGTTGCTAAAATTTCAGCCCAGCCGTGAGGCTCAAATTCTTCGTCAGGAAAAACTACAGGTGCATAGGCTGGGTCTTGAATTGATCTATGGGTTTCTTTTGCACCTACCTCTCTGGCTTTCTCTCTCTTCTCTTCTTCTATTGCTACCTTACACATCCATAAGTGAGTGTCTTCATGCATTTATGAGGATGCTGATCCTATGGAATGCACTGACTCTGTGTCATCCTTGGCTCTATGGATGGGATTCCATTGGATGGGGGGAACATCTCTATGAGAGTAATCCTTGAGATTGACTTTGGTTGTAATGCCTAAGTGTTGCAAGTACAAAGAATTGGTTCCCCAGTCCTGTACCACTTGCAATTGCTACATAAATGGCCTTCCCAAAATCATCTCGTAGGCTTGGTTTTTGCTAAAGTCGCATAAAGCAAAAGTATGTTCGAACTTAACACCACATGTAGTGAGAGTTATTCCTTCTAGCAATCCTAAGGGCCTCTCAATATGACCATCGGCCATCTGCAATTTCATTCTCATCGGTCGGAGTGCTGGCTTGCCCCAACGCTTCCATAAGGAAGTGGTAGCAATTGCAACTCTTGCACCTGAGTCCAAAATTGCCTTGGCTGTGTATCCCTGATGGGTAACTGGAAGATAGGTATTTCCTTCTTCTCCTTCGCTCATGTCTCCTATCTTATCCAGTGGTATTTCTGGCACTCTTCTATGAGATCCTACCTAGGAACGAGATTTCGTTACGTTTGGCACTTGTTTAGCTACATGTTTCCACACTTCAGGTTTAACCTTGAGTAGCTCTTCTAAAGTAAGGTTGCACTGCACTTTTGTGTTCTTTACTACCTCCGTATTCCTAGGTATGATCGAATCTTCATTTCTTATCATGACCGTGGGTGCTCTCATGCATGTTGACTTAGTTTCCCATGGTCCTGTGAAATGTGGTAACTCTTGCAAGGAATTAGACTCAAAGTCTAATCTCTCATGAGAGTGGGCACTTTCCTGTTCTTCATAAATAGAAGGGATGTCCTGTGGGAATTGATCATGTGCATCATCCACAAGTTCAATGGGAGGAGGGACTTCACTTTCCTTTGCCCACTTCTCTTCTTGAATATCTCTCAGGAAATCTGGTGAATACTTATTCATAGAAAAAGAGGTGTCTCGTTTAGTGGAGTTAGGCACATAAGCTTCCTGGGGAGGAATGTTTATTCTATCACTTGCCCTCTCCTTAGCCTGGGAGGTGGCTCCTTTTCGAGACTTTGCAAGTAACCTCTCCAATCTATCCAATAGACCATCAAAGTGCAATGGTGTTCTAATGGAGTTAGAGCCAACAAGCGACTAGCTTCAAACATGGCTTGCGCCAATTCGACCATCTTAGCACAAAGCTTTGTTTGCTCTATCTCTAGATCGGCTCTAGGGTAACATTTGTCCTGATCTGTCATGTTTGGCCCTTCCTGGATTTTGGCCTGATATGCTTTAAGCATCATGTCTAGATCCTCAGGAGTGGGATCCGCTAGGACTGATCCTACCCTAGGTGGTGGGTGGGTTAAGGGTGGTGTATTAAAAGGTTGGGGAATGGAAGAAGATGGATTGGCGGGAGAAGGAAAAAGTGGTGGAGGGGTGGTGTGAGAGTGGTTTTGAGATGCGAGTTCACTTATCTTTGCTTTGGTTTCTCTCAAGCTTTCTTCAAGTTCGCTCATTTTCTTTGACCATTGTCTTTTCATTCTCTCCCGACTATCTCTCCATGCTCTTGTCCTTTTCTTGGTTATGCTCTCCATCTCACTAACCTCAAAACTCTTCTCCTGCCCTACTCCTTGAGTTTGCTCCAAGGCTTGAGCTCTAGTGACCACATGCACTAGGGCAGTGGAAGTTACACTTCCTGTAGAGTCTACTACTAGGCCAATGACATTAATAGGAGTGATTTTTGGTAGGTTATTGGGGTTCTTCGGGCAATCTTGTAAGAGATGCTCTTTTCTACAATCTTGAAAGAAGCCCTGAATTGTCACTGGTTGGGGTTGTGTAGGAGCAGGCAGTGGGCATTCACGTATGAGGTGATCTCCCTGACATCTGAAGCATGGTCCTCTAGGAAATGGTGGTCGCACTTGCCTAGGTTGAGGTCTAGAGTTGGGGTTTGTGTACATGATATTAGCAAACTCAGGCTCCCCACTATTTTCACTTGGGTCCTCATAATAGTATGACTCGTTATGCTTGGGTGACTGCATGTAGTAAGCTTGTGGGCTATCAATATGTGTGGAGTCAAAACTATGGTCACTTGGATCACTGTCTGATAGCAACGGGGTGACTCGGACTATGGCTCTGTTCGGATTTTCTTTAGCAGCTGCATATTTCACTGGGATCACATTGGTTGGAGCAGGAAGTTGTTGCACTAGGACTGGTTGAGGTCTCTGCTGCCCTTGATAAGGTGGCTGATATGATTGTTGTGGTCTACCGTATTGCTGTGGTGGGTACTGATTCTGGTATCTACCCTGTTGTGGATATGGCTGAGGGTAATTTTGCCTGACAGTTTGTTTATTATAAGGGCAGTCTTGCGCGGTGTGGTTAGTGTACCTTCGCTCTATGGTGCAGTACTGGCTACTAGGATTGACCTTGGGTTGGGCCATAATGGGACATACACTTGCCATATGGTCACCTCCACAAGTATAGCACCGCGTAACTGGGGCAAATCTTGGGATTTGTTTGCTAGAGACACCTAGTTTTTGAGCTACCTTCTCTACAAGTTCCTCAATGGATGTGGATTGACCAGACATGAGGCTACTGGAGCTATCCAAATCCTTGTAGATTTTTGATAGCTCCAACTCCTCGCCTAGATTATCCTCAATGTCTATGCACATGCGCACACATTCTTCTATAGTTCTGGGATCCTTCAAATACACATATGATCTGAGCTTGGTACTCAACAATCCATCTAAGAACAAAGCCACTTGCTTGGCTGGTGTGGGTAACTCAGGCATTGGGCACCTCTCTAGGTATTGCCTAAACCGTCTTCCTGCTAGTCTGACCGTCTCTTGAGGTGTTTGCTTGAAGCTATGAATTAGTGAGGAAGTGTTGTGCCTTATGCCACTCTTAGAAAACTCAATGATAAATGCCTCTAGGAGCTGGTCTATGTTTCTGAAATGCCTCTCATTTAGTGGTTGAAACCACGTAAGGGCAGTGTTCCTAAGGTTTAGACCAAAAGCATTATATTGTGTGAATAGGTCTTCTACCTGTTCAGCTTTCAAGACTTGCCTAAATTCTACCACATGGTCGTAAGGGTCTCCCTTCATGGACTTCACCAGTTGTGTTGGTCTCAGGGCCCTAGTGTGTTCTCTAGGCCTTGGCAAAGGGAAATCATCAACATTTCTCTGGTGCCTTGGGGCTCTATGTCTCTCGGTTTCTTCTCTATCTGTCCCTGTTCTCATCCTTTCTCTTCCTAGGGAGTTGACAAAGCTTACCTCAGGTCTGTCTCTAATTCTATCTCTTTGAGCTCCATGAGCTTGGGAGGTCCCAGCTCCTTGGTGGCTGTAGGACACACTCGACCGAGGTTGGGGAAAAACAAATTCACCCTTCCATGTGTAGGCATGTCTGCCATGCTCAGTGACCACCAAGATCCTCTTTGATGTATTGTCTGGGTAGGTTACTTTGCCTGGGCTATCAGGGTCTTTGAACTCATAGATTGTGAGAGCACCTACTTCATGAGGCACAACAGGCTTATATCTCCAAAAAGCCTCATCGATTTCTTGGTTTAAAAGAAAATCTATGCTTTTATTATCCTGAGGAATCCACTCTGGAGTCATGATCCTGGTCAAGACTAATTTACCACGGGGAGTCCTCGGCTCCCTCTCTAAATTCCCTTGCTCTATATCACCCATGTCGGTTTCTACGATTGTTTGTTATTGACCTTTGGAGTTGTCCTCTCGAATCATTTAGCATAAAGAATCAACAATACATCTTTATTTTGTCAATCTTGGAAGTATTCAAGAGACCACAACCCCTTCTAGATGATAGAATCCAAGAAATAAGAGAATAATGGCTGGATTTCTGAGAATGGTGAAAATGAAGAGGAATTTCTAGGGTTTGGATTATCTTGAGAAAATCTCCACCATTTTCTAGAATCTTGGTGTCTAATACATGCTATTTTCTCAGCAGAACACAATTATGAAGTCAAAACTCAAAAATGTTACCTGTACCATACAGAGATGACAATCGCGATTCTGTGAAAAATGCTTCAAAAAATACATCTTCTAACATCCTTCCCCTCCTAAACCTTTTGGCTCCTGACAAAAGACTTTCGTGCTCTTATGTTCTGATTGCTTTCTTCACTTTTTCTTTCTTTGATAGACTTGTGATAGTAGGTCATGACTTTTTCGTTATGTAATGTTCAGGTTATTTACCATTTCAAACAATGCTTTCCTCCACTGTACTGCGACTTTTGGTTTATCAATTACATCCTTTTTCAAATATTCTGTGTAAGCAGCTTCATATGCAGTAAGACGAGACTTGGTGACTACTGACAAGTTTCCGAATATTTCCGAATCTCTCTCAAAAAACCCATAATCGAATGCATCTTCAAAAATTTGTAAATAGTGACTGCCCAAAAATATTATTCTGCTGTAGTATGCCATTAAACAGATTCTATCGGGTGTTTCACTAAGATCAAACAATAATGCATCAGTAGGAGAATTGAAGCCAATGTAATTTAATATTCTGACATCTGTATCTGTGTATGTCTCTATACATGCCAGAATTAGTCTCATAACTCTGATCAGTAAAATGCATCCAGGGTCATTCACATCTTTGTATGTAACTATAAGAGACTCAGCTGTATCCACCATGTAGTCTTTTGTAGGCCATGTTCCTGCCTTTGGACATGCTATCTTTGGGAAATTCAACCATTTAGGTGGGATTTGTCCTTCTCTCCTTCTTTCCCAAAAAACTGTCCATTCTCTTCTTCTTGCTACTGGGCAGTAAGCTGGATTAATTTTCAATTGAAGAGGTGCTTCCTTCCAAATTTTCCTACATTCTTTATTTGCATCCAACCATCTATTCCTTCACTTTGGATTGGCTTTCCCAAATAATTCTTTGGTCACATTAATATCTTCTTCATATTCTAGATATTTATTTGGAGGTAATCCAACTCTTGCCAAATTGATAGTTCTTGATACTCTCCATGATCATGCATAAAGGTATGCCCAGTCCGTCTGCAGCCCAATGATGCTGGTCTGGATTAATCCCCTTATTCAAAGCAAATGTGACAATTTGATCTTCATATTCATCATGCATTTTTCTGATAAAATCCATTCTAGATTCTTTGTTTGTCAGCAATTTTTTGACAAATTCTTCTGAATATTCTTCCTCTGGTCTTTTATTTGCTAGTTCACTGCCATGTTGTGTTCCATCATCATTTCCTACTTCATATTCTTGTTGAAAGTTTTTCAAGCTCAAGAGTGTGGGAACATGCCCCAAATTGAACCTTCCACATCATCCACAATCAAAGGAGGCTGATTTCCATGAGTTGGAGGCATCAAATCATGCCCATAATGGAAAGAATTTGATTAGAGAAGATTTAGCTCACCTCTTGATGTGATTGGACCTCACTTTTGACATGTATATGTTTTTGATTGGTTAAAGAGGTTAGTAGGTGGTCTTTAAAACCTCTAATGAGTTGTATTATGACTTAGAGTCGTGGAAATACGTGCCCAAGCTGCCCCCTTGCTTAAGCACACACCCTTGCTTAAGCACACCCCCTACTAGCTGTTCTCTGCATATTTTGCAGAAATTTCACTTTTACACACTCTATCTATCTAGATGTTTTTGGCAGAACCTCCGGTCTTGTAATTGTTGTTTCTCCTTCATCCGGAATCCATTTGCAATGATTTTTGTCTTGTTGAAAAGCTTATAAGTTCTACTTTGTCTGGTATAAGTCTCAGGTTCAGTGCCTGCACATGTGCAGAGAAATGTCCAGAACAGTGTCTGTCCAGTTAGCTCATACTCTGTGAAGAGATCAAGTTATCTGTTTTGTTGCAGCTGGTTGAGGCATCATCCAGTATCCAAATGGAGTGATTTTACTCGCATTTGAAAGCTCTTAAAGTCTAGTCTATTCTTGCAAAATTTCATTTTCAGTCTCTGCTTATACTCAGAGAAACTCAGAAAATACAGAACCTATGTCTGAAAAATTTCAGGATCCTAGGAGGGTTCATTTGCTTTTGTTGTGCACATAGGAGTGTTTATCCTCCAACAGTGGTATCAGAGCTATAAGTGGAGTATCAAAGAGAGAAGAAGGAGCTACTGAAGTGAAGTAAAGACTTCATCAAAGTTTGAAGGAAGGAAGCAAAGAACGGGCACGTCAACAACAAGGGGAAGCAAATACATCATCAAATCAAAGACGAAGCTTCATCAAGAGGAGTAGCTCTATTTTTTGAGGTAAAAGCCATCCTTTTCAACTTCATTGCATCAAGGGGGAGGTTCAAAAGAGTTAGGAGGCACCATGGCTGATCTCAATGCTCAGATTGAGAAGCTCGAAAAAGGAAACTACCAACCGTGGCGATTTAGAATAAGCAATTTTTTGATGGGGAAAGGTTTGTGGGGACTTGTGAGTGGTGGAGAGCCAAAACCCTACATAGATGAGGTAAATCCAACCAATGACCAGAGAAGAGCAGTAAGAGAGTGGGATGAAAGGTACAAAAGGGTCATTTTCATTTTATCTCAGCATATTAGCAACTCTATGGTAGGGCATATTCAAGATTTGGATACATCGAAGAAGGTGTGGGAGTGCTTGGAGAGATTGTATTCAACCTCCACAAAAGCTAGAAAAATTCAGCTCAAGAATGAGCTAAATAATCTTAGGAAAAGCCCCTCTCAAGGTGCTAATGTTTACATATTAAAGGTTAAAGAGCTTGCAGATGCACTAGGGTCAATCGGTTGTGCCCTAGATGATGACGATCTTGTCGCCCACACCCTAAATGGACTTAGGGATGATGAAAAATGGAGGGCTTTCACAACTTCAGTGTATGTAAGGGACTCTCTTCCTGATTTTGATCAACTAATCACTCTTATGGTGACAGAGGAGATGAACCTTGGTGGTCATAACGCCAAGGATAGCCAAGGGCAATTGTTGTATGCAGGTAGAGGAAGAGGAAGACACAACCGAGGTGCTACAAGAGGAAGAGGAAGACACAACCGAGGTGCTACAAGAGGAAGAGGAAGATATCAAAGCAACCAAGGAGGTCAAGGACAACAAGAAAATGCAGGTCAAAGAGGTGGAAGAGCCACAAATAGAGGAAGAGGTGCAAGATTTGGTGGAAGAGGACAAGCCACTTCAAATGGATGCTTTGTATGCGATAAGCCCGGTCATTTTGCAAATGAATGCTATCATAGAGCTCAAAGACAAGGGAATCAAAGCAACAACAACAATTATAGAGGGCAAGGTAATTATGCAAACACATCATCCAGCCAAGGGAATGATTATTTACTTGCCATGAGGTATGGTGAAGATACAACTCAAGCTAGTGAAGATGTATGGTATGTAGACAGTGGATGTAGCAATCATATGTCATATCGAAAGGAGTTTTTTAGTAATTTGCAGGTCCCAAAGCATCAAGGGCATGTGGAAACAGGTGATAACTCAGAGCATATCATTCAACATGTGGGAGATATCAGTTTGGAAGGAAATCAAAGAGCAAAGTGCTTATCAGAGGTATTACATGTCCCTACTATTACCAAATACTTGATTTCGGTAGGCCAAATGGTAGAAAAAGGCTATCAAGTTAGGTTCAATGAAAGAGGATGTTTTGTTGAGGATCCAAGGGCAGGTTTCAAGCTCATAGCAAAAGGAAAAAAGCAAGGGAGAATGTTCACAATGGACATAAATCAGCCACACCATTCAATGTATGTCACATATGGAGACAAGAGGATAGCAGATTTGGATCTATGGCATAAACGAATAGGTCACATCAACCTACAAAAGCTCAAGGACATGCAAAGGAGGAGCTTGGTAAGAGGCCTACCAAATTTTACATCTAAAATGTTGCATGAAATTTGTGTAGCTTGCCAACAAGGAAAACAATCAAGGCTGCCCTTCAAGAAGAGTACCTATGTAAGTGCAAATGTTTTAGACCTCATTCACACGGATGTTTGGGGTCCAACAAGAGAAGCATCCCTTGCTGGAAATAGATATTTTGTAACCTTCATTGATGACTTTTCAAGAAAAGTGTGGTTGTATTGCATTAGAAACAAATCAGATGTGTTCCACTACTTCAAGAAATTCAAAGCACAGGTGGAGAAGGAATCTGGCAAGTTTATCAAAACTTTGAGATCCGATGGAGGGGGAGAGTACTTCTCCCATGAATTTTCTGAATTTTTGCAGGTCAATGGCATCAAAAGACAATTTACATGCAGGTATACCCCTCAACAAAATGGGGTAGCAGAGAGAAAGAACAGACACATAGCAGAGGTAGCAAGGTGTATGCTCAATGAAATGAATATGCCACATTGTTATTGGGGAGAGGCTACATATACAGCCACATACATCATGAATAGATGTCCTACATCAGGTATACATCATCTAACCCCTGAGGAAGCATGGAGTGGAAGAAAACCTTGCATTTCACATCTTAGAATCTTTGGTTGTATATGCTATGTACATGTACCTCAAGAGTTGAGGTCAAAGTTAGATGCCAAATCTGAAAGGTGTATTTTTTTGGGATATTCTATGGAACAAAAGGGGTATAAATGCTATAATCCCATCACCAAGGAGCTAAAGGTAAGTAGGGATGTTGTCTTTGATGAGTTGAAGCCTTGGTATGCATGCACAAGTCCATTGCAGGTTGAAGACATAGGTGAGACAGATTTGAAGAATGATGATAGAGTTCAAGAAAGCATGGATTTGAGTGGTCCAAGCAACTCATGCAACACAAGGACACCCTCACCATGGAGTGGAAGGCTTAGGGAAAGAGAGACCAGCTCTGAAGAAAGCAAAGTCAAAGGCAAAGAGAAGATTTCAGTTGAAGAAGGAAGCTATGTGGACGAGAGCATGTTGGAAGATGAAGAGATAGAAGAAGTTCAAACTCCAGGAGTGGCCAAACAAAGAAAGAAGATGGCAACCACACCAAAAGGAAGTGAAAGAAGGTCTTCAAGAGTAAGATATCCAGTACAAAGGTTAACATATGATAATTTCATTGCAAAGCATTATGCATACATGACTTAGGTAATCAAGGACAAAGAACCAACTAGTTATGAAGAAGCTAAGGATTGCAAGGAATGGCAAGAGGCAATGAAGGAAGAGCTCAAAGCACTTGATGAGAACCATACTTGGAGCTTGGTACCAGCTCAAGAAGGCATGAAGGTGATAGGTAATAAGTGGGTTTACAAAATTAAAAGAAATTTAGATGGTTCCATTGCTAGGTACAAAGCAAGGTTGGTGGCGAAAGGCTTCTCCCAAAGCTACGGGATAGATTATGATGAAACTTTCAGCCCCGTAGCCAAGATGCCAACAATTAGGACTTTGATTGTAGTGGCCACATCAAGGAAATGGAGCTTATATCAGTTGGATGTGAAGAATGCCTTCCTCAATGGAGAGCTTGAAGAAGTAGTCTACATGAGCCAACCTCAAGGATTTGCTAGTATGAGGTACCCAAATCATGTTTGCAAGCTAAGGAAAGCACTATATGGACTAAAGCAAGCCCCAAGGGCCTAGAATCAGAGGTTAGTGGATTATTTATCAAGTTGTGGATACAAAGAAAGTGTTGCAGATCCATCACTTTACATGAAGAAGCAAGGAGACAAGACGGTATATATATGCATCTATGTGGACGATTTGATCATCACAGGAAGTGATATTGCAGGTATTAAAGATATCAAATCAAAGCTAGGAAAGGAGTTCAAGATATCTGATCTTGGAACACTAAAATACTTCTTGGGAATAGAGGTAATCTATGCACACAATGGCATCTTCTTGATTCAAAGAAAATACTTGTTGGATGTGCTATACAGGTTTGGTATGAGTGGTTGTAAGCCACTTTCTCAGCCCATGGAGCCCAATACAAAGTTGGTTGCAGGTCAAGGAGAGGCTATACAAGATATTACACTATATAGAAGCATAATTGGTTCATTAATTTATGCTACATTCACTAGACCTGATCTTGCATATGCAGTAGGTGTTCTCTCTCAATTTTTGCATGCACCTACGCATGATCATCTTATGGCGGCAAGAAAGGTGCTTTGTTACATCAAGCACACCATCAACCAAGGTCTATTTTACTCATATGATGCTGATCTAAGTGTTAAAGGATATAGTGATGCTTATTGGGCAGGTAGCAAGGATGATCGAAGGAGTACATCAGGTTATGTTTTCATGATAGGTACAAAAGTGATCTCTTGGAGCTCTAAGAAGCAACCCACTGTTGCTCTTTCATCCACAGAGGCTGAGTACAGAGGTTTAGCATTGGCTACATGTGAGCTATTATGGCTTAAGAAGCTACTTAAGGACTTGGAAGTGGAAGTGCAGGAGTTTCCTCTTTATGGAGACAACATTTCAACATTCTATCTAGCTAACAATCCCATGTTTCATGCAAGGAGCAAGCACATAGAGGTTCATTACCACTTCGTTAGAGAAAAGGTGATGGCAAAAGAGCTAGATATAAGGTATGTGAACACTAAAATGCAGGTTGCAGACATGATGACAAAGTTTCTTGAAGGTACAAAGCTTGGAGGATTCAAGGAAGCTATCAACATAAGAGACATAGGCTGAAGCAACAAAGGAAAAGACTTGAGCTTGAGGGGGAGTGTTGAAAGTTTTTCAAGCTCGAGTGTGGGAACATGCCCCAAATTGAACCTTCCACATCATCCACAATCAAAGGAGGCTGATTTCCACGATTTGGAGGCATCAAATCATGCCCATAATGGAAAGAATTTGATTAGAGAAGATTTAGCTCACCTCTTGATGTGATTGGACCTCACTTTTGACATGTATATGTTTTTGATTGGTTAAAGAGGTTAGTAGGTGGTCTTCAAAACCTCTAATGAGTTGTATTATGACTTAGAGTCGTGTAAATACGTGCCCAAGCTGCCCCCTTGCTTAAGCACACCCCCTACTAGCTGTTCTCTGCATATTTTGCAGAAATTTCACTTTTACACACTATATCTATCTAGATGTTTTGGCAGACCCTCCGGTCTTGTAATTGTTGTTTCTCCTTCATCCGGAATCCATTTGCAATGATTTTTGTCTTGTTGAAAAGCTTATAAGTTCTACTTTGTCTGGTATAAGTCTCAGGTTCAGTGCCTGCACATGTGCAGAGAAATGTCCAGAACAGTGTCTGTCCAGTTAGCTCATACTCTGTGAAGAGATCAAGTTATCTGTTTTGTTGCAGCTGGTTGAGGCATCATCCAGTATCCAAATGGAGTGATTTTACTCTCATTTGAAAGCTCTTAAAGTCTAGTTTATTCCTGCAAAATTTCATTTTCAGTCTCTACATATACTTAGAGAAACTCAGAAAACACAGAGCCTATGTCTGAAAAATTTCAGGATCCTAGGAGGGTTCATTTGCTTTTGTTGTGCACATAGGAGTGTTTATCCTCCAACAATTCTTCTGTATATATAGTCTCTATATGTGTTTCTTTCTGAACTTGTGGCTTTTCCAGCTTTTTGTGTAATTCTTCTATTGTCACCATCAGACTTCTGTTCTGTGTTGCCCATAGCTCTCTTTCTTTTATCCACTCATTTTTTTCCTTTTCCATCCTTGACTGCCAATCACTCCTTTCTTTTTCCATATCCATGTGCAACTTGTTATAACCTCTCATTGATGTAGCAGCATGTGTACTAGCCTGCTTCTGTAGTTCCTTGGCTTCTTTCAATTCTATTTGTAATCTCTTAATCTCCTTGTGCAATTCTTCCTTTTCTTCCTCTGTCCTCTGATCAGTCTTGCTTTCATCCTTTAACTGACCTTCTTCCAATAATAGCCTGTTTATTTCCTCATTTGCTTTAGTCAAAATTTGATAAGAAGTCTGCAAAGTTCTATATCTTCCTTCAATTTTTCTCAGTTCCATTTCCAATTTATTATTCTGCTCTGTTAGTTTTACACTCTTTTCTTCTAGATATTGAATTCTATTTTGTTTCTGTACTTCTAACTCCTCCAAAGCAATTATTCTTTTTGTAAATTCCTCATTTTTCTCTTGCACCTTCCTCAATTGTTCTGACATTTGTTCCTTCTCCCTTTTGTGCTCCTTAATGATCATACTGCCTTTCTCAAATTCAAACTCTGCTACCATTCCTGAAATGATCATATTCCTGCTTAAAGGTCTAAACTGCTCAATGTTGCTCATAATAACCTAGCAAGCAGATCTTATATTCTTGTGTATTCTTTCCAACCCCACTTCCATTTCCATTTGTTTAACTTCTATTTGTTTGTCTTCTTTGCACTCATTCTCCTCTTCCTCTTCTTCTTCATATTTTATAACCTTAGCCTTTTGTCCTTCATTGCTTTGATGAATTTCCAGTGTTTCTTGATCTGCAACATCTTCATGTTCCAATGTCTAATTATCCTGGTTCTCTTGTCTTGATCTATCTTCATCTGCCTTTACTTCTTCTACTTTGTTATTCTCCAATTCTGGTTGTTCTTTTGCAGAAAGTTGTGCTTCTTTTACCTGGATTGGCGTTTCCTGAATTAAAATTGACTCAGTTTTCTCACTGAATTTTATCTGATCATGGCTTGTCTGCTGTTTCTGCCCTTCTTCCTGCTCATCAATGTCCATAAGATCCATTTCTTCTTCTTGTCCTTGATTTTTGTTGGTTGTAAATTCTTCATTACTCTTCAAATCATGAAGTACATCTTTTATACTTTGGATAATCTCCTTTTCTACCACTCCTTGTGTAACTTCTTGAACATTCTTTTTCACTTCTATTTCCTCTACTTCTTGAATTTGATTTGCACCTTTCTGTTTTATGGTTGGACTGCTTTTCTCTGCTTCTTTTACTATATGCTCTCATCTAATTTAAAATAAGTTTGTGAGGGTTTTATCCATATTGATTTTATTCCTGTAGGCACCAGCTCACAACTGAATTCCTCTCTTACTTTACTTTCCTCTTCTGTCATTACTGCTTTACCTTTCATCATCCTTCTTTCTTCTTCAGGCCTGATTTGCTTAACTGCCTCTTCTTGAACCTGCTTCTCCTGAGACTTCTTTCTCAAATCTTCAGGTGTTTTCTGTTTCTCAGTGGCCTGTGTAACCACATTAGGAGTACTTGGAACTGAAAAATTCAGACTTTTTAATAAGAAACTTTCAATGTCACTTTCAGAGTCTGAGGAAAAATGTGAAGATCCTCTAATTCCTGGTTTTTCCACTTTTGACTCTTCTTTAGCAGTAAATTCCTTCTGCTATTCTCTTACTGTTACTTCTTCTGCCTCCTTTATAGTTACAATTTCAACTACCGATTTTCCCTTCTCCTTCTTGGTCAACTTCTTCATTTGCACTGGTTTCTTTTGAACCTTGTTTTTTACTACAATTGTGGTTCTGGTTTTTGGAGGTCCTTGCAGTTCTTTGAAGTATGCTAATAGATCTACTTCCTTTTTAACAAATACCTCTTCTGTTTGGGCTGCCATCATTTGATCATGAAGTTCCTCATAATGCTCTACCTCCTCTTGAACCCAATCTGTTGTCTTGCAAGAATAATCTTCCAGCATCTTTTGATATTGTGCCTCATACATTGCTCTTTCGTTATTTCCTTGAGTTAGATAAGTGTATAACTGTTCTTTGCTTGTTTGGGGTGGATGAGGATCACTAGAGGATTGGACCTACTTCTGCACAGCTTCATGTTCTTCTTTTGTAGCTTCATCCGGCTCTAATTCAACCTTTCTTGGGTCCAACCTCCTTTTCTTTACAGGAACCACTTCCTCGGATATTACCTTTCTTTTCATCCCTGCTCCCCTCATGCTAGTTTGTCCTTCTATTTCTTTCACAGACATTTTCCTGGGAGGACTCTTGATCCCTGACATAAGACTTCTGAAATATTGTGCCTCTGGAGCCAGTTTCAACTGAGCTTCCATTCCCAATACATGATAAATGATCCTGGTTAAAAACTGGGCTCCATTCATGAATTTTTTCTGTTCCCAGTGTTTTGCTACTTCTTTCAGCTGTTCATGGATGTATCGTGTCACATCCATTACTCCAAAGGGCTTAGTTCTATCCTTGTTGTTAAACATCAGCAGTGTAACAGATTTATGTGGCATGGTATACCTTGGTAGCTTTAGGAAGCAGAAATATTGTAAGAACATCCTTGTGGCATATTCTTCATTCTCTCTTCCTTTGAAGTCAGCGAATTTAGAGTACCCTGTATAGGTTTCCTTATTCTTCTGTACAAAACTGGGGTCAAGCTTGGTTCCCATAGGGTAGAATTGTAAAGCTGCTCTGATATGCTCTGCTTTTATGGTGATACCCACCTCCTGATTATCCTTGTTCTTGACTTTGCACCGGAAATAAGCATCATTCCCTTTTCCTATTTCCAACAGACTACTCATTAATTGTGCCACTCTTTCAAAATCAATGAAGAAGATGGGCTCTTCCAATAATTTGTGTATACAACTGCCTTCCATCTTTTCTGATTCACAGCAACCCTTTGAAATCTGTAAAATTCTTGACACAGCATGGTATATTTGTATCCACCTACTCCTACTGTGAATATATGCTGTCTAATAATGCTTAGGGTTTCTTTGAGCTCCTTCACCACCTTCTCTGCCTCTGGGATCTCTAGTTCCTCATTAGATTCCAGGTTCACCTGCTCTTCCACAGCTTCACTGTCTAGGAACCAATGTCCTCTTGATAGAGTGGCTGATTCTGCTTTGAAGTCATGAATTGATAACTCCTTTGCATTCACCATTCTGAGGAAAATATAATACACAAAGAAAAACTCCACCCACATGAGTCACAAGAAATCAAAAAGTAATATCTATTTTGAGATGTCATGACATAAGAATGAAAATAAAATTCAAAATAAATTATGTTTCTTCGAAAAGACTCAATTAAAGTGATCATTACACGTGTAGCAAGATGTCTAGTGCACTCCCTTTTCCCAACAGCTCTTTAGGAGAAAAACAAAACATTTATCAATGATAGAAAAAATAATACAAAATAAATAGAAATCTACTACCCTTCTACCTAGATCTTGCTTTGTGCTATATAATTTTGTAAAAAGGAAAAGAAAATAAACAATTTTTCTCAACTTTTCTCTCTCTCTTTTTTTAAAATAACAATGATTCCTTCTGTTTTTTCTTGTTATTTTTTTCTTTTAATTTTTCTTTCTTTTTTTTCTGTTCTTTTTTTTATATAATAATAATTTTTTTCTATTTCTTTTCTTCCCCTCCTAATTCTCTTTTTAGAAAAAGGATAAGGTAAAATATTTTTGTCATAATTTCCAACATGTTATGATTTTCTAACTATAGATCAAATATGGATGATGTTTTTTCCATTGAAACAACTCTGATTTTTTGACCCAATACTTTTTAACTCTAGTTGTTCGGGTTTCAGGAAAACATCCATTTCCTTCTGATAAGCATTTTGTAGGATTTTGTGGTCTCCATATCCATTTTCTCCTGGATTTCTCTTTTGATGAGCGGACCTCTTGTAGACTTTGATTCCATATGCTTCTTGTTCTGATGTTTTGATTCTTTAGACTGCCATGATTGCCACCTTCTTCCTATCTCTCCACCCTTCTTTGTTCTTCCAATCTTTTGCTCATTTTGATGACATGAAGCTTGATCATTTAACATTTGTATTGGTAATGTCTGTGTATCTTCAAATGCAAAAGTAAATCCTTCCAAGTGTATATCATGAACATCTGATTGAATTTCCTGTTCTTCATTACTCAATAAAAATATTAAAAACCTTTTGTCATTTATTTTTAATTTAAGCTTCCTTTTTTCAAAATCCACAATCACTTTACCTTGTTGGAGCCATGGTTGACCTAAAATCAATTTTTCAGACCTCAAATGATCTGGCCATTCTTCACAGTCTATTTTCATATATTCTTCATTGAATTTAACTTTAATAGACAGTGAAAACATGCTTTGTACTATTTGACCTTATAAAGTTTTGATAAAGGTTCTGCTTTTAGTTCTTTTTATGTTAAATTTACTAACCAAAGCTGAACTAATCAGATTCACTTGTGCTCCAAAATCTATCAAAACCCTAATTTTTTCATTTTGAAAATCCATTGTCATCACAGGCAAATGTTCTTTTAGTTTTAGAGGAGTTTCACACAAACAGACTTCCCTAAGATCTTTGGTTTTTCTTATCCTTTCCTTTGCTTCCTGTTGAGCCTCTTTTCTAATGTCTTCCTCTTCTTTTTTCCTATTTTGAGCTTGTTGCAACCTTCTCCATTCATCAACAGTTAATGGGCAGTCATACCTCTTGACTCTACATCCACTTATGAAGTTTGGCATGTTTTCTCCGTCTATGTTAGCTAGTTGAATTGCTCCACTGTTGCTTATCTAATGTATAATATATGGTCCATGTTCTTTTTTCTGGAACTTTTTTTGATGTTCTTTGACTGTGTAAGCCAAAACTAGATCTCCTTCCTGTAGATCTTTTTCTTTTATGTGAACATCATGATAAGCTTTTTGCCTTTTCTTGTCCACATATATACTCATAATGGCTTGGAGTCTAGAAGCTCCCAATTTTTCCAATTCTATTACTCTCTCTGATAGTTCATGTCCATTCCAATTGTAGTGACTACCTACTTTTAATGTTGGAATAAGGAATTCCATAGGTAGAACTGCATTTTTTCCATATACTAGATTGAATGGTGTGTTTCCTATTGCAGTTTTATAAGCCACTCTATAAGCCCATAGGACATGATTAAGTTGTAAATCCCAATCATTCCTGTTTGTGTTTACTAATTTTGACAGTACAGTACAAAGTACTTTATTAGTACTTTCTGCTAAGCCATTGGCTTGTGGGTGATATGGGGCTGACTTTCTATGACTGATCAGGAAATATTCAGTGATGTTTTCTATGATTTGGTTTACAAAATGGGTCCCCCTATCACTTACCAATTCAATTGGAAGTCCAAATCTGGTGATAATATTTTCATACAGGAATCTGGCAGTAGTATGAGCATCATTCCTTCTTGTGGCTTTGGCCTCAGCCCACTTTGTTAGGTAGTCTGTAGCCACTATGATGTATTCAGCATGGGATTGTTTTGCTGGAGGATGAATAGGTCCAATGAAATCCAACCCCCATTTACTAAAGGCTCTTGCTGAAATTAATGGAACTAATGGCATATTATCTCTTTTATTTGGTTGACTCACCCTCTGACAGACATCACATCTTTTTACATAGGTTCTTGCATGAGGAAATAAGGTTGGCCACCAAAAGCCAGAATATAAAATGAGTTTAGCAGTTCTGTCACTTGAGAAGTGTCCTCCTGCTACTCCAGAATGTGCCATTTCCAACATTTCCAGATATTTATTCTCA
This sequence comes from Ceratopteris richardii, assembly GCA_020310875.1. NCBI lineage: Eukaryota > Viridiplantae > Streptophyta > Polypodiopsida > Polypodiales > Pteridaceae > Ceratopteris > Ceratopteris richardii. The sequence continues at coordinate 4,812,277 of CM035420.1, forward strand.
GGAACACAAATTCTTAAGTATCCATCCATTCCTCTCTTATACAACTATTCTCCTATCAATTGATATTCTTCAGAGACTACTTGTAGATTTTTGGAATCTGCACCAGCTATCACTTGTTTTCCTTTCTTCTTCCTTTTCAATTCCTCAATGATATTTTCACTCCAATCTGGATTTTTCTGGAACCAATATAGAGTTATGAATTCTGAATCTTGCAATAATTGGCACTTCCTGCAATTAGCAATGTATTTTGTTACATCTTGAATCTTATTAGGCCAATGTACCCCCATCCTATTGAGATTACTTAGGGTGACTACCCTGGAAGCATGAGTGCAAGGGTTCCAACAATGAGCTCTCTTCAGGTATTCCTGTTGCTCTTCTTCAGGAGTACAATATTCCAATATGCCTGTGTGGTTGAGATGATACAAATGCCGAGCTAGTAACATAAAGTTCCTGCTTTGTAATACTAAGTGTGCATTGTTCCCAACTGTTCTGCAAGGTCCCATGGTTAATAATGGTACTAAAGTCATGGCCCACTCAGGAACACTCTCTACTTTGAACAAATAAGTGTCTGGCAGGTCGTCATCTAAAGGTGAACTCGGTTCTTTAGACTGAATTCTAGATAAATGGTTTGCTCTCAAGTGTGTTTTCCCTTGTCTGACCACCACTTCAAACTCAAATTCCATTAGTAAAAGAAACCATCTGACTATTCTACCAGTGTGACAAGGTTTATTTACCAAATATAGTAAAGCTTGATGGTCTACAAAGAACTTAAACTTGTTGGCCAAAAGGTAATGTCTGTATTTCTTTACAGCAAATATCATGCCCAATCCTTCTCTCTCAGTGGTTGTGTAATTTTTTTCTGCTAGATTCAATTGCCTACTAGCAAAAGAAACTCGAAAATCTAACTTGCTTCCTTCTATTGGTTGTGCTAACACACATCCTAAAGCATAATTTGAAGCATCCACATGGACATGAAAAATTTTATCCCATTGATGTGTTTTCAAAATTGGGGCTGTTACCAAACAAGTTTTTAAAGTTTCAAAGGCTTGGTCACACTCCTTGGTCCACTCAAACTTTGTAATTAGGGCATATAAGGGTTTGGCTATGTCAGCAAATTTGTGTACAAATTTCCTATAGTACCCATAATGTCCCATGAAAGTTTGAAGTTCCTTTACATTTGTTGGTCTTGGAAGTTCTATTATGGCCTTTATTTTCTTCTCATCAGTTGAAATTCCATTTTTAGAGACTATGTGACCTAACATTCTTCCTTGTCTTACAAAGAATACACACTTTTCTGGATTTAAACATACTTTGTAGGTTCTGCATTTCCTAAATATATTTTCTAAATCCTGCAAGTGATCTTGTCTTTTTAGTGAAAAAGTACAAAGATCATCTACATAAATTTCCATTACATTCCTCAGGAACTCTTTGAAGATATGACACATCAACCTCTAAAAAGTTGTTGGAGCATTGGTTAACCCAAAGGGCATAACCCTAAAAGCATAAATTCCCCATTCTGTGGAAAAGGCAGTTTTACGTTGGTCTTCCAATGCTATAGGTACCTGATTGTATCCTGAAAAACCATCTAAAAAACTATAAACCTCCTTCCCTACAACTCTTTCTAGAAGATGATCTGTTATAGGCAGTGGATAATTATCTCTTATAGTTGCTTCATTTACCTTTTTCAAGTTAATGCATACCCTAAGTTTCCCATTCTTTTTTGGTACCACAAATATAGGAGATATCCATTCTGTATACTCAATCTCATAGATGAAATTGGTAGCTAAAAGCTTGTCAATTTCTTCCTTTATTTTAGCAGAGTATTTATCATTGAATGTGTAATGTCTCTGTTTGCTAGGTTTTGCCTCAGGTGTAATAGGAATCTTATGCTCACAGATTTTAGGATCAATACCTTTCAAATCCTTGTAGCTATAAGCAAACACATCCCTATAGTTTCTTGCCAAGTTTCTTAGTGCCTCCTCTTCTTGGGTTGTCATGTCATCAGCCACTACAATATGTCTTTCTTCTCCCTCTTCCTGAGTGATCATGACCTTTTTAGTTTGTTCCTCATTATCATAAGCCTCTCCTTTCTTCTTTTCCCTCTTTGGTTTCATCTTGAGAAGTAGTCTGTTTTCTACTTCATAAGTCTTGAAATTTGCTGGTACATCAAACTGTTGATCTTTATTTGTTTCCTTCTTTTTCTCATGCTCCTGATTTTTTTCTATTTCCTTATGTTTGTGTTTCTTATATTTGCCTGAGATTTTATCTTTTATTGCATCTTCAGCTTTTACTTCTTCCAAATATTGTATTTTCCCTTTTTTCAATATCATTTCTTCTTCTTTGTCCTCTTCTGTTCTGGATACCTTTATCATTTGTATTCCAATGTGAAAGACATCATATCCTTCTTCATTTTGAAATTTCACTCCTACATACTCATCACTGGCTAGATCCATGGTAGCCAAAATTTGATTCCACCCATAGGGCTCAAATTCCTCATCTTTGAATTGTTGTGGTACATAGTTCTCATCTTGTAACTTCCTTCCTTCCACACAATCTTATCTTCTCAATCTCCTTTTTCTATTGGTAAGATTTCTTATCATATTGCACTTCCATATTGATGATTCAGTTTCATCCTGGTCTTCCATTTCTGATTCTTCACTTAAATCTTGATTTTGATGTATTTTATACCATTCTTGAGGAGATATGTCACAGTAGTGCCCCTTTCTTAGATTTACTTTGGTTATTCTTCATTTGCTCTAAAGGTATAAGCAATCATTACCCCAATCTTGCACAATTTGCATTTGTCTCATAAATGGTCTTCCTAGGATAATTTCATATGAAGTGGATTGTGGGAATTCAACTATAGCAAAGGTATGTTCTATCTCTATTCCAAATATGTCCACAATCACTTATTCCCATATTCCTAGGGGTTTTTCTATGTGTCCATTTGCAAGTTGCAATCTCATTTTGGTGGGTAATAATTCATTTTTTCCCCATTCTTCCCAAGTTTGTTTAGTCATGATGGCCACTCTTGATGCACTATCCAGAATAGCTTTGGCCTGGTTTACCATAATTCCTCCATTTCCTGTAGTTGTGGGTGAAGATTTTCTGGTGTTGTTTCCCATTTTTTCATTTTGTAATCTTCTACCTCCTCAACTCTAATTAATTTCCTAAACTCTGCAGCATGAGCATGAGGATCAGAATATCCTTCATATTGATTTTTCATGCATTTGGCTACTTGATATGGTCTAAGCATTCTACCCTGATGTTGCCAATGATGTCTTCTCCTTAGTGAAAATTCATTAAATCCTTCTGGTTCCTTTTCAAAAGGATTTGGGGAAGCATGTGTTCTCCTCCCTTGTTGTTGCTCAATACTAGTGTAGTTTTCATGTGGTCTTGGTAAGTCTGATTGTCCTAGGTTATGTTCCCAAGGTCCTTTGTCAGCACATTGCCCTAAGTCATTTGAATTTTCTGGGTCTTGGGAGAAGATATATACACATCCTTTCCTATCCTCATACCTACCATCTTTGAATTGAGCTACTGGTGTTATGTTCAGGGGAACTTCTAAGTTTCTCAATCTAATGAGAAACTTATGCATTCCATCCTGATATACATAGGTTCCAAACCTATTTGTATACATGTATTTGAGAATATTTCTATAATCCCCAGTTTCAATGGACTCATTTGTTTCATTTAAATTTTCCATGTTGTTTTCTTGCCCTAGATTTCTTTTTTGCACTTCCCCTTCCACTTGCTCTATTTCCTTCCTTCCTAAGTCTTGCTTAGTATGTGTGTTTAATTTGTTCCCAGACCTAAGGATCATTCAATTAATTCTCACGATTCTATGGTCAAAATCATGTTTTCCACGATTTTGTGGCTAAAATCGTGTTTTTCACGATTCTGTGGATAAAATCGTATTTGTCACGATTTTGTGGCTAAAAATTATGTATTCCACGATTTTCTAGTCAAAATCATGTTTTTCACGACTTTCTAATCAAAATCGTGTTTTTCACGATTCTGAACTCAAAATCGTGTTTTTCACGATTTTCCAATCAAAATCGTGTTTTTCACGATTTTGTGTTCAAAATCGTGTTTTTCACGATTTTCTAATCATAATCGTGTTTTTCACGATTTTGTGTTCAAAATCGTATTTTTCACGATTTTCTAATCAAAAATCGTGTTTTTCATGATTTTGTGTTTAAAATAGTATTTGTCACGATTTTGTGGCTAAAAATTGTGTATTCCACGATTTTCTGGTCAAAATCGTGTTTTTCACGATTTTCTAATCAAAATCGTGTTTTTCACGATTTTGTGTTCAAAATCGTGTTTTTCACGATTTTCCAATCAAAATCGTGTTTTTCACGATTTTGTGTTCAAAATCGTATTTTCCACGATTTTCTAATCAAAATCATGTTTTTCACGATTTTGTGTTCAAACTCGTATTTTTCACAATTCTGAACTCAAAATCGTGTTTTTCAAGATTTTCTAATCAAAATCGTGTTTTTCATGTACTTCCTATTTTGTGCAAATTTGAGTATTCTTTTCTCTTGTTTCCCTTCAGTACCCTTTACCAATTCCAATTCAACAGACACGTGTACTTTGCATCAAAATCACAACATTATTTAGAAAATCGTGATCCTGTGTAGAGAATCGTGTTTTTCAAATTTTCTAGTTTTTTGATAAATTTTTGCTTTCCTTTCACTTGGTCCCCTATTACTCTTGTCAACAAAGTTTCAATCCAACTTCCTAAGGAAAAAAAGAATTTTGTTTGATTATTTTTGATGAGTTTATGAATTTTTTTGGTATTTTGCCCTAAATTAAGGTAAACACTTCACGTAGGGTTTGTTGTTTGTGGATCTATTGATCGTGTGTTCCTTGATTGGTTATACTCTCCTATGCTTTGGCTATCAAAACAGTTCATAAGCAAAACTTCCTGATGAAAAATGTGCTATGAAATGCAAGTATCAATTTTTGCAAAGATAAACTCCAACACTTTTTCTTCAAGATGCAAATCAGCTTCTTCTCAAGATTATTGCTATGACTTGGCTAACAAATGGATCTTATCTACTTGCATCTAGCTACTTTACTAGACTTTTCCTTAATGCAATCATGTCATCTTCCCAAGATCAATAATTTTTGCCTAGTACTTGGTCAAAAAGCACTCTAAAATTGCAAGAATAGACACATGTTACCTTATCTTCAGCATTCTTGATCCAAATTTTTCACACACCTGCACTTTACTTCAAAAAATGAGATGAGCAACTATCAATTTGCAAAAATTTCAGCACTTCCAATTCTAAAAAGATTATCTATTGCTTTCTTTTCCCAAAAGACAAACAAAGACATCTACCTTTTTCATGTTCACATTTCTTGATTAAAGAGTATTACCTTTTCCATGTGTTCATTACCATCATCAATAGAAGATCCAGCAAGGTCCAACTTCAATGAAGTTTTTGACATACTCCCCGGCAACGGCGCCAAAAAATGTTTGTTATTGACCTTTGGAGTTGTCCTCTCCAATCATTTAGCATAAAGAATTAACAAAACATCTTTATTTTGTCAATCCTGGAAGTATTCAAGAGACCACAGCCCCTTCTAGATGATAGAATCCAAGAAATAAGAGAATAATGGTTGGATTTCTGAGAGTGGTGAAAATGAAGAGGAATTTCTAGGGTTTGGAGTATCTTGAGCAAATCTCCACCATTTTCCACAATCTTCGTGTTTAATACATGCTATTTTCTCAGCAGAACACAATTATGAAGTCAAAACTCAAAAATGTTACCTGTACCATACAGACGTGACAATCGCGATTCTGTGAAAACAGACGATTTTCATCTCCAGCACCATTCTTCATCAATTTCTCACTCAACACATCAATATTCAGCTCTCTTCATACACATTCAACAGGATTACACAATAGAAGCTCACAAATCTCCATAGATACACAAAGAATAGACTCAACAAATCAATGAAACCACACAAAGAGGAGAAACACGATTTTCAGCAGGAAACTCTCTCTATTCACTTGGATAGCGATTCCAAAAATTCTAGAAAAATTACATAAAATTCTATTCTACATAAGGAAGACTCTTCCTTATTTTTACATCAGTTGCATAAATATTTTTACAAGTTTTTGGCATTTTACAATTATTTTTCATCAAAAATGCTTCAAAAAATACATCTTCTAACAACGATCACATTCCCGAACTCATCTGTTCTATCTAGAAGAGTGGTGACTACATAAATAGTCCCTTGTTTATCTAGGTATGCTCCATTCTCAAACTTGACTACTGGGTGTTCTATTCCATGGGGTTGATCAAGGTTCTTAATCTGGACCACAGATCTTCTCACGCCGTCTTCATAGATGCGAGCACCTAGACGATTAGTCCTGATGTATTCCAATTGAGTCTTGTAAGGTCCTTCTGGCTTTTCTAGATACGCCATCCCTGAACTACCTGTTGGTCTCTCCATGTCATAGGACATCTCAAAATCACTTGTTTCTGATCGAGGAGTGTATGGGTAATCACTCAACTGCTGGGCCCAAGACCTAGCAGTGTGATTGACACTAGCTTCAGAAGATCTGAGGCTTTGTCTATCTCGGCCTAAGTGTCTGCCTGACCTAAGGTTCATATGACTGGTTTATTTGCCCCCTTGGTCCCAAACACACTCTCATTGCAGGTAAAGTTGTACCAATCACTTTGTTCCTTTTAGTTGATTATTGTGTTAAGCCCTTGTTCAAGATCACATCATCACGAATACTTAAGTGAAGTTCGCACTTGATAATTGATCAATTCACGTTTACTTTTGTCCCTTATGGTTTTCGCAATTAAGACCTACTTAATGCTTGCACTTAGTGGATTAGTTCTCTTGGACTTGATTCGTGTCTGATGTTGCCCTAATTAATTACCACACCTAAGTCGTACTTAGCCTAGGCTAGGAATTGACAAAGGAGGGTTGAGAGAACTTCCAACCTCAATCCTCCGGTTGCTCAAACTGCTACACAAGCCCAGGAAGCCTTCTCTCAAGCTTGGTACTCACCCTTGCTAGCTTGCCTTGGAATGCCTTGAGTGCACACAATGTTCGTGCAAAAGTTCACAAGTTAATATAGCTCCTTTACCACAATTGATTGAAAGACACACATCAACAATTACAGGCCCCCCTTGGAGTAACTCACTGTACCCCGAAAATCTTATGATCACCTAGTTCTACCGAATGGCCAAATTAAAAATACATGTTCTAAAATTCCACGTATGATTCTTACAAAAGCTTTCCAACGAGACCAAGATCTCATCAATCGGAGTTCGTATGGTGAAGTTATGACCATTCAAGCATGTGGGGGTCAAAACAGGCTCTCAGGGTTCAGGAAATTCCTCCGTGGTTTTTAAGTATTTTGCCCACTTCTAAGGCTCTAATATCATCCCAATGCATCCAAAATTAAGCCCAAAGGTACCTCGATTCACTCAATCAATTCACCCTAAAAATTCATGCGTTAAGCCGGTGTATCGCGATAGGTCGGGTTGAAGTGTCGCGATAGGTGGAGGTGACACAATGGGTCAAAGTGTCATGATAGGTTGGGGTGTCGCGATAGGTGGAAGTGTCGCGATGGGTCGAAGTGTCACGATAGGTCAAAGTGTCGCAATAGGTGGAAGTGTCACGATAGGTGGGAGTGTCGCGATAGGTCGGGGTGTCGCGATAGGTCGAAGTGTCGCGATACTTGGGAGTGTCGCGATAGGTCGGGGTGTCGCGATACTTGGGAGTGTCGCAATAGGTCGGGGTGTCGTGATACCTCGTTGTGTCGCGATACTTGGGAGTGTTGCGAAAGGTCGAAGTGTCATGATACTTGGGAGTGTCACGATACCTCGGTGTGTCGTGATAGGTCGGGATATGGTGAATTTTTCTGATCTGTCTAGTGATTCTAGGAGCTCTCAGCCTGTGTAGTGTCGTGGTGCACTCAAAATTGTGATTGTGGCAACTTTTCAGTGTGTCGCGATAGCTCGAGCTCGATGCCTCGGGGCCTGTGCAGAAAGATTCTGTACCTGCTGAGCTTGCTGGAGATGGTGATGATGCTGAATCTTGCAAGAAACATGCAAAAACACACAAAAAAAGAACACACACTCACTCTCTCTCAAACTCGCACAAAGCAAATGAGGAAAATGACAAGGAAGAGGGAATATGAAGTGGGGAAGGAGATGGAGATGAAGGTGGAGATGGAGATGGAGATGGAGATGGAGATGAAAACAAGAAAATTACCTACTACTTACCATTCCAACGCGTCCTCTCTACGTCTTACCATCACACGCTCGTCCTCAAAGCTCGAATCCCCGACAACGGCGCCAAAATTTGGTGTAGCTCAGTGATGAGTAGCACCTCCTTTAATGTCAATCGGGGAAGACATGAGGATGGTATGAAGACCTCGAGCAAGTGAAGGCACAAATGTGTGAGTGAGAAGCACACTAACATGCACACACATACACACACGCGCACACACGGCAAGAACAAAGAGAGTAAGACAATGGAATCACTTCTATTGCAACAAAGTTCTCATACAATATCAAAACTACAAGAAGCTCTCCCAAAAATGAGCTCTCTAGCTCTATTTATAGTTTTTGACTAGCTTTGGCCCTATCCAGACCTAGTGTCCTGCCTAGTTGAAAATTAGGTTCCAAGGCTTATTTGAGGGCTCGAACGAGATCTAAATAATATGAAAATTGGTAGGCAATTACTTCTAAGGCTCGTCAAGCTTGAGGACTCCTCGGCTTGTACAAAATGGAGCTAAAAAAAGGGAAACGATATTTACAATGATTTTTAGTGATGAGAATCACTTTTAAAATGATGTAAGGATTGGAAAAATTTTAATGGGTTGCCTTAGTGCTAGATCTGCATGTATGTCCATACCTGCTTCTTCCCGTATGATGCCAACAATTGTGCAGGTCCCGAGGCGTTGACCACTGTCAATCGCGACCGACAAAAAACGTGAACACTTTGCTAAACTAAGTACATAATCATGATGTGCATGCTTAGAGCTTCCTAAATATGTGCTTAAAATTTTAATATGCCTCTATTTTCTGTCAATCGTGATCGACCTATCAATCGCGATCGACAAACCATGACGGACACTTGCCGACCGACCTGTCAATCGCGATCGACCCGTCAATCACGACCGATAGAGTTAACGACCGACTGACCACGACCGACTGAATTTACGCAGGACACGTGTCAATCGCGATCGAGTCATCAATCGTGATCGACCCATCAATCGTGACCGACAGTCGTGACGGACCTGACAATCGCGACTGACCCAGTCAACGGCTGTTTAACCACGACCGACAGAGCCTTCGCGACGGACCTTTCAATCACGACTGACCCATCAATCGCGACCGATAGAGTCAACGATCCTTTGACCACAACTGACCGAAACTTCGGGCCACGTGTCAATCGCGATTGACCCGTCAATCATGACTGACAGCCACGACGGACCTGTCAATTGCGATCGACACGTGGATTGCGACTGACACATCAATCGCGATTGACAGATCATTCAATCGCGATTGACGGGCGAATTCGACCATTACATTGCAAGGCCGACACACAAGTAATCCGAGAATTCTAGTTTGCCTGATAGCCTGTTTTAACCCTGTTTTAGGGCATAAATGTATGGTCTATTTTGGGTCAAATTTTGGGAAAAAAACACTAGGGTTTGCCATTACATTGCAAGGCCGACACACAAGTAATCCGAGAATTCCAGTTTGCGTGATAGCCTGTTTTAACCCTGTTTTAGCCCTAGAACCCTGAGCTGGCATAACTTTCTCATACGAAATCCGTTTGCTGTGATTTTTGTTTTGTTGGGAAGCTCGTGGGGAGTACAACCAAAACTTCCACTAGTTACGGTAAAATTAATTTCAAGATTATTAGATATAGTATTTTGAAGTGACCATATCTAGGGGGAGAAAAACTAAGGGATCTTTAGGATTGTTTCCCTAAAGCCAAAGCACAAAGTTGGTTTATGAATTGCATGATTGAACATGGCTCATTGTGTCAATTGAATTCAAGTCTTGAGCTAACTCTGGGACTTTTTTAGGTCCTTTGAGAGCATCCAAAGGTAATCAAAGCAAGAGTACGTGCAAGCTTGGGAATACGTTTCCTGGGCACACAAGGGCAACCAAGGAGAGAAACTAAGGTTGGAAATTCTCAACACCCTCTGTCAATTCCTAGCATAGGCTAAGCACGGATAGAGGTTCTGATCAATTATGGTTAGGTTAAGCACGATGAAGTCCAAGAACTCTAATTACTCAAGTGCAAGTACAAAGAAACTATAACTGCAAAACAACTTAAGGGGAAAGAATTTACATCAAGCAACCAAACTCAAGTACGATAAAACTTAAGTGTTCCTTGTGAAGACAATTGATTGGACAAGAAGAGACATCCTAAGAGAAATTAAAAAGAACAAGTGATTATTACGAAAGAACTCAGCAACGAGGTTGTACTTGGGAAAATCGGGGTCACTCAATCAGGCATATGAACCTTAGATCAGGACGACACCTAGGGAGAGATAGACAAAGTCTTAGATCTTCAGAGGCTAGTGTCAATCATACTACTAGGTCTTGGGCCCAGCAGTTGAGCCGTCATTCACACTACCCTAGGTCTGAAACTAGCGAGTCCGAGATGTCTCAGGGTATGGAGAGACCCATGGGAAGTTTAGGAGCGCCATACTTACACAAGGTTGAAGGCCCTTACAAGATGCAACTCGAATACCTTAGGACCAATCGATTAGGTGTTTGCATCTATGAGGACGGCCTAGGAAGATTTGTAGTCCAGATCAAAAACCCTGACCAACCCATTGGACTAGAACACCCAGCAATCAAGTTTGAAAATGGAGCATACTTGGACAAAGAAGGAACCATATATGTGGTCACCAGCCACCCAGATAGGACATACAAATTTGGGAATGTGATCCCAGAAGCGGACATAGGTGACCTAGAGCAAGGAAACATAGCTGGAGAGCCTAAAACACCTCGATGCAAATCAGCTCTTACAAGAATTATCACACCGGAGTGGATACCTCAGGACAACAAGAGCATAGATCTGCTCTTAAATCAAGAGACTGATGAAACCTTTTGGAGGTATAAGCCTGATCAACTGAATGAGATAGGAACGATCACGATCTATGAGTTCAAAGATCTTGATAGCCCAGGCAAAGTGACTTTTTTAGATCACACTTCAGAGAGGATCTTTGTGGTCATAGAGCATGGTAGGCATGCTTACACTTGGAAGGGTGAATTTATTTTTTCCCCAACCAAGATCTAATGTGTCTTATGGTCACCTGGGAGCTGGAACATCCCAAGCTCATGGAGCTCAAAGGGATAGAAGTAGAGAAAGACCCCAAGTAAGCTTTGCAAACCCTTTGGGAAGAGAAAGGATGAGAACAGAAACGGAACCTGAGAGACTTAAAGCCCCAAGAAACCAAAGAACTACTGATGATTTTCCTGTGCCAAGACCTAGGGAACACACCAGAACCTTGAGGCCAACCTAGTTGGTTAAGTCCATGAAGAACTACTTCGATGGCACCGGAGATCCCTACGATCATGTGGCCGAATTTAGATAAGTCTTGAGAGCTGCACAAGTTGAGGACCTATTCACGCAATACAATGCCTTTGGTCTAACCCTTAGGAACACCGCTCTTATGTGGTTTTAACCACTAAATGAGAGACACTTTAGGAACATAGACCAAATTCTAGAGGCATTCATCACTGAATTATCTAAGGGTGGCATAAGGCATAATATTTCCTCACTGATTCACAGCTTCAACCAGACACCTCAAGAGACTGTGAGACTAGCAAGAAGAAGGTTCAGACAATACTTAGAAATATGTCCTCTTCCTGAGTTACCCACACCAGCGAAACAGGTGGATTTATTCCTAGATGGACTACTAAGTACAAAGTTGAGATCATATGTGTACTTGAAGGACCCTAGGACCATAGAAGAACGTGTAAGCATGTGTATAGATATAGAGGATAATCTAGGAGAAGAACTGGAGCTTTCAAAGATCTACCAAGATTCAGATAGCTCTTCTAGCCTCTCTTCCAAACAATCTACATCTATTGAGGAACTAGCAGAGAAAGTAGCTCAGAAACTAGGTGTCTCGAGTAAACAGATACCCCGATTTACCCCCGTGAGATGATGCTACACCTGTGGGGGTGACCATTTTGCAAGTGTATGTCCTATTATGGCACAACCCCAAGTGAACCCTAGTAGCGAATATTGCATGATAGAGCAAAGATACACCAACCACACCGTACAAGACTGCCCTTATAACAAGCAAGCTGTTAGACAAAATTACCCTCAACCATAGCCGCAACAAGGAAAATACCAAAATCACTACTCACCACAACAGTATGCTAGGCCCCAGCAACCCTACCAACCACAATATCAGGCCCAGCAGAGACCTCAACCAGTGCTAGCCCAACAACCTCCTGCTCCAGCCAATGTTATTCCTGTAAAGTATGAAGCCGCAAAAGAAAATTTGAATAGAGCTATAGTCCTAGGAACTCCATTACTTTCAAAAAGTGACCCCAGTGACCATAGCTTTGATTCTACACATATTGATAGCCCCCAAGCTTACTACATGAAGTCTCCTGAACATGGTGAGTCCTACTATAACGAAGAACCTAGTGAACCTAGTTGGGAGCCAAAGTATACAAACGTTATGTACGCCAACCCCAACTCTAGACCTCAACGTAGGCAAATTCGACGCCCATTTCCTAGAGGGCCATGCTACAGATGTCAGGGAGATCACCTCATTCGTGATTGCCCCATACCTGCACCTACACAACCCCAATCAGTAACAATCCAAGGCTTTTGTCAAGATTGTGGAAAGGAGCATCTCTTATGAGATTGCCCAAAGAATCCGAATAATATGCCAAAAATCACTCCTATTAATGTCATTGGGTTGGTAGTAGATTCCTAAGGAAGTGTCACTTCCACTGCACCCGTGCAAGTGGTCACCAGAGCTCAGGCTTTGCAGCAGAATCAAGGTCCAAGCCAGGAAAAGAGTTTTGAGGCTAGTGAGACTGAGAGCATAACTAAGAAGATGACTAGAGCTTAGAAAGATAGTCAAGAAAGGATGAAAAGACAATGGTCTAAGAAGATGAGCGAATTAGAAGAGAGCATAAGAGAAACAAATGCCAAAATTGTTGAACTCACCTCTCAAACACACTCTCACATACCACCACCACCACCATCATCCCTATCACCATCTAATCCACCATCTTTCAACCCACCTCAGTGTTGAAGATAAATGTACAAGCTCAGTTCCATATGAGCCATGTTTGGATAGATTTACCAAATATAAAGATAAAGAAAAAGTAGAGGAAAAAAGGGAAAATAATAAAAGAAAAATTCTCGTCAAAATTCATGATGAGTAAGAGATACAATATCCTTCCTTGTAGTTAGTAACATGTAGTGGAGAAAGTGGTGAGTTACGAAGGAGGCGCAAACTTCTTCACATGATCATTGGTTATAAAAGTAAAGTGGGAGCACATTCAAAACAAGGAGAGAAAGAGGCAAGAGCTCCCAGTAGTCGGATCTGGCCATTTTGTCATTTTGGCTTCCCTTAGACTCCTTCAAGCGGCACGTCAGTTTGTACACAACTCGGTTGCAGAGCTCATATCTCAGTGCATATGTAACCAATTTGTGTCTTTAAACATTCATTGGAAATCTTATCTTGTACTTTTTGCATATCAAATATCTCTTTGAAAGCTTATGTAGTTTGTGAGATATCAGTGAAAGAGTGAAGTCTAGTTTTTCAGTATACCTATGTAGATAGGTAGTCTATTTTGGTCGATTCAATTTCCTAACCAAAACATATCCAAATTGCGTGATTTTTGTCTTGTTGGAATGTTCTTGGCATCTACTTTCACTGTCTCAAATATCGCATTGAGATCAATTATATTCTGTGAGATATCTGTCACATAATAAAGTCCAGTTTTATAGTTTACTTATGTGTGCAGGTGGTCTATTTTGGTCATTTGTGTTTCCTGACCAAAACTTATCCAAATTACTTGTTTTTTAGCTTGCGAGAAAGCTATTTGTGTCTACTTTCTCTATACCAAATATCTTTCTCAAAGGATATATATTCAGAGAGTTAACAGTCCGAGAGTGAAGCTCAGTTCTTCAGCATACCTGTGTGGACAGGTAGTTCATCTTTGTCAGTTGTGTTTCCTAGTCAAAAAAGTGTCCAAATTAAGTTATTTATAGCTTGTTTGAAAGCTCTTCTTGTCTACTTTGATTGACTAAAGGCTCAAGTCCATTTGGGTTTTGTATTGAGAGCAGAAAGCTATCTAAGGTGCATATGTTTGTCCAAGTGCTGGACATACAAGGGCTCACTACACACTTCCATTGCGCATAGGAGAACTCATTCTCCACAGTTGGTATTAGAGCAAACTTGGTGCTGAAGCTTCATCAACAGAGCTGGAGATAAAGAAAAGAAAAAGAGGAGCTATAAAACAAGGAGGAGCTTTACAAACGCAAGAGCAAATGACTATAACTATTCGAGGTAACTCTCAAAGTCTTTGATACTCTTCAATGGCTGACTTGGGTCAACAAGTAGAGAAGTTGGATAAGGATAACTATCCAGTGTGGAGGTTTTGAATGACCAACTAGCTAATGGGCACAGGCTTATGGCGTATTGTGAGCAGCAATGATGCTCAACCTCAAATCAATCAAGATATGGCCACCGAAGTCCAAAGGAGGCAAGCAAAAGAATGGGAGGAGAGGAATAGGAGAGTCATGTTCCTCATTTTGCAAGTCTTTACTAATGCCATGGTAGGTCATATTCAACATCTAGAGAAATCTAGGGATGCTTGGGAAGCTCTTGAAAGGATGTATTCAACAAATACCAAAGCTAGGAAACTTCAACTCAAGAATGAGCTGAACACAATCAAGAAAAGTTCGAGTCAATCCATAGCTGGATATACTTTGAAAATTAAGGAGCTAAGCGATGCTTTAGCTTCTATTGGCACAACGGTTGAAGATGAAGATCTTGTGTGTTATACTCTCAATGTCTTGAGAGAAAATGAAAGATGGAAGTCTTTTATAACTTCCATTAACTTGAAAGATGTATATCCAGGTTTTGAACAACTAATCCCTCATCTTGTCACAGAAGAGCTTAGCTTTGGTGGTCCCAAAGGAAAGGAAAACCATAACCAAGTGTTATATGCAGGTCGACGTAAAGGAAGAAATTCAAGAGGAGGCTCAAGAGGATAAGGAAGAGGTCACAACCACTCCAACTACAATCAAAACAATTCAGAAGAGAACAAGGATGAATCAAATGCCAACGCACAAGGAAGAGGTCGAGGTAGAAGTAGAGGAAGAGGCCGAAGCTCCTACAATTCTCATAAAGGTATAACATGCTATCATTGTGGTAAAGTAGGACACTATGCTAGTGATTGTTGGTTGAAGAATGGAAGACCAAATGGAGGCAATCAAAGGAACCAAAGCAACTATGCAAGCACCTCAAGTGAAGGAAGCAAGGACAAACTACTTGCAATGAGACATGAGTATAGAAGCTCTTGTGAAGATGACAAAAATGGTACATTGATTCAGGTTGTAGTAACCATATGTCATGCCAAGGAAGTTTGTTCACTAATCTACAGGTACCAAGTGGAAGAGGATGTGTTGAAAGAGGTTATGATACTCAACACATCATTGAACATATTGGAGATATAAGGCTTGGAGATACAAGTAGAGCAAAGGTACTATCTAATGTTCTTCACGTTCCTACAATTTCAAAGAACTTGATTTCAGTAGGACAAATGGTAGAGAAGGGTTATCATGTCATATTCAATGAGAATGGGTGATCCATAAAGAATCCAATGGAAGGCTTCAAGGTCATTGCTCGAGGTAGAAGAGAAGGAAGGATGTTCACTTTGGACGTCCAACATCCACATGGAAAGGTCATGTACATTCAATGTGGGAACAAGAAGATTTTAGAGCTGGACTTATGGCACAAAAGAATAGGACACATGAAGATTCCAAAGCTGAAGGACATGAGCAAACATGAAGTGGTAAGGGGTCTTCCAAAATTTAATAGCATTGGACTACATGAATTATGTGAAGCTTGTCAACTAGGAAAGCAAACGAGGCAGCCATTCAAAAGGAGCAATTATGTGGCTCCAAATGTCTTGGACTTGATACATACGGATGTATGGGGACCAACCCATGAGGCATCAATGGCTGGTAATAGATTTTTTTTCACCTTCATTGATGATCACTCAAGAAAAGTATGGCTATTTTGTATGAAGCAAAAATCAGAGGTGTTTTCTATATTCAAAAGATTCAAAGCTGAAGTTGAAAAGGAAATAGGAAGGTCTATCAAAACCTTAAGGTCCGATGGTGGAGGAGAATACTTCTCCAAAGAATTTTTAGATTTTCTACAAGAGAATGGGATCAAAAGGCAATTCACTTGTAGGTATACACCACAACAAAATGGAGTAGCTGAGAGGAAAAATAGGCAAATTGCTGAAATTGCAAGATGCATGCTTAACAAAATGAAGGTACCATTGTACTATTGTGCTGAAGCTACCACAACCGCCATTTACTTGATGAATAGGTGCACAACATCGGGAACACATCACTTGACTCCAGAAGAGGTATATTCTGGAAAGAAACCTGATCTTACACACCTCAAAGTGTTTGGATGTGTTTGCTTTGTTCACATTCCACAAGAAGTTAGAACAAAGATGGAACCAAGATCAGAAAAATGCATTTTCATCGGCTACTCGACGGAGCAAAAAGGATACAAGTGTTACAACCCTAGAACAAAGGAATTAAGAGTCTCACGAGATGTGGTCTTTGATGAACTAAGACCATGGTATGAAGATAAAGGAAAGGAAAAGATTCTTGAAGAAGATTGTGATGATTATGCAGGAACAAATCAAAGAGAAGTTCAACAATCAAGCACAAAGGTTTTAGGTCCAGAGCCATCTACATCAAATGAAGAATGTTCAGCATGGAGGGGGAGTCATTCTTTGTCTCCAAATTCAGCTCATAGTAGAGCCGAAGAAGCAAGTGCTACTCTAAACAGTGAGGTAGATGCAAGTGAAGAAGAATATGAAGAGGTAATCACTCCGATGGTAAAATTGAATAGGTTAAAGAAGCAACTTCTAAAGGCAATGAAAGAAGATCTTCAAGGACAAGGTATCCAAATCAAAGGTTGAGTTATGATAGATTTATGGCAACACATTTTGCATACATGATGCAGATTATCAAAGACAAAGAGCCTGAGACATATGAAGAAGCTTGCACACAAAAGGAATGGAAGCAAGCTATGAAAGAGGAGATCAAAGCTCTCAAAGATAATCACACATGGGAGCTAGTGCCAAAGAAAGAAGGTGTGAAGATTGTTCCAAACAAATGGGTGTTTAACGTAAAGAGGAATGCTGATGGTTCACTAGCTAGATATAAAGCTAGATTAGTTGCCAATGGATTTAAACAAACACAAGGCATAGATTATGATGAAGTTTTCAGCCCTGTTGCAAAGATGTGAACTATCAGAACATTAATCGCAATTGGTGCTTCAAGGAGATGGCCATTATATCAACTCAAAATCAAAAATGCTTTTCTTAATGGAGAACTACAAGAAGAGGTATACATGAGTCAACCAGTTGGATTTGAAGATGAAAACCATCCAGATTTTGTTTGCAGGTTGAAGAAGGCACTTTATGGCTTGAAGCAAGCACCAAGAGCATGGAATCAGAGATTGTTAGAGTATCTAACTAAGTGTGGATACAACCCAAGTAGTGCAGATCCTTCATTGTACATGAAGAAGGAAGAAAATAGAGAGGTATATATTTGCATATACGTCGATGACCTCATCATAACAGGAAATGATGTTATAGGGATTAAAGATATAAAAAAGAAGCTTGGTAAGGAGTTTAAACTTTCAGATCTTGGAGCGCTGAAATATTTTTTAGGAATTGAAGTTGTTTATGGAAAGAGTGGCATCTACTTGATGCAAAGGAAGTACTTGTTGGATGTTCTTTTCAGATTTGGAATGAGTGAATGCAAACCACTCACTCAACCCATGTACATAAATACAAAGATTTGTTCAAATGATGGAGAACCATTGGAAGATGTAACGACATATAGAAGCATTGTAGGATCATTGATCTATGCAAACATTACAAGACCTGATTTGTCTTATGTTGTTGGTGTAATTTCCCAGTTTATGCAAGCCCCGACAAGTGAACACTTAAATTCAGCCAAGAGAGTGTTGAGATACATAAAGCATACAGTTAATCATGCTTTGTTTTACAAGTTTGATGAAGAGCTGCAGGTCAAAGGCTTTAGCGATGCTGATTGGGCAGGTTCAAAGGAAGATAGGAGATCAACCTCAGGTTATGTGTTCATGATAGGAAGCAAACCTATCACATGGAGCTCAAAGAAACAATCTACTGTTGCACTTTCATCCATGGAGGCTGAATATAGAGGATTAGCTTTTTCCACATGTGAAGCAATGTGGATTAAAAAGCTTTTGGCTGATCTTGGAGTGCAAGTTGGAACCATCCTTATATACGGTGATAACATGTCAAGTATTTACTTGGCAAGCAATCCTATGTTTCATGCAAGGAGCAAGCACATAGAGGTCCACTACCATTATGTAAGGGAGAACGTGCTGAGAAAAGATGTGAAGGTAAAGTTCATCAGAACCAAAGAGCAGGTTGCAGATATGTTAACAAAGTTCTTGGATGCTTCAAAACTCAAAGGTTTCAAGGATGCGATAAATTTGAAGGACATGGTTGAAGATAACTCCCAAATGAGCTTAAGGGGGAGTGTTAAAGATAAATGTACAAGCTCATTTTCATATGAGCCATGCATGGATAGATTTACCAAATATAAAGACAAAGAAAAAGTAGAGGAAAAAAGGGAAAAATAATAAAAGAAAAAGTCTAGTCAAAATTCATGATGAGTAAGAGATACAATATCTTGCCTTGTAGTTAGTAGCATGTAGTGGAGAAAGTGGTGAGTTAAGAAGGAGGCACAAACTTCTTCACATGCTCATTGGTTATAAAAGTAAAGTGGGAGCACATTCAAAACAAGGAGAGAAAGAGGCTAGAGCTCCCAGTAGTTGGATCTGGCCATTTTGTCATTTTGGCTTCCCTTAGACTCCTTCCAGCTGCACATGAGTTTGTACATGGCTCTGTTGGAGAGCTCATATTGCAATGAATATGTAACCATTTTGTGTGTTTAAACATTCATTGAAAAGATTATTTTGTGTACTTTTTGTGTATCAAATATCGTCTTGAAAGCCTATGTAGTTTATGAGATATCAGTGAAAACGTGAAGTCTAGGTTTTCAGTATACCTGTGTAGATAGGTAGTCTATTTTGGTCGGTTCAGTTTCCTAACCATTACATATCCAAATTGTGTGATTTTTGTCTTGTTGGAATGCTCTTGGCATCTTCCTTCACTGTCCCAAATATCTCATTGAGATCATTTATATTCTGTGAGATATCTATCAGATAGTAGAGTCCAGTTTTATAGTGTACTTATGTGTGCAGGTGGTCTATTTTGGTCAGTTGAGTTCCCTAACCAAAACTCATTCAAATTACTTGTTTTTTAGCTTTTTGGAAAGCTATTTGTTTCTAATTTCTGTGTACCAAATATCTTTCTCAAAGGATATATATCCAGAGAGTTATCAGTCCGAGGGTGAAGCTCAGTTCTTCAGCATACCTGTGTGGACAGGTAGTTCATCTTTGTCAGTTGTGTTTCCTAGTCAAAACTTTTCCAAATTAAGTTATGTATAGCTTGTTAGAAAGCTCTTCTTGTCTAGTTTGATTGACTAAAGGCTCAAGTCCATTTGAGTTTTGTATTGAGAGCAGCAAGCTATCTAAGGTGCAAATGTTTGTCCAAGTGCTGGACATACAAGGGCTCACTACACACTTCTGTTGTGCATAGGAGAACTCATTCTCCACACTCACACGATTCCACCACCTCCTAGAGTAGGATCAGTGCTAGGTGACCCCACTCTAGAGGACATAAGCATGATGCTTAAGGCATATCAGGCTAGAATCCAAGAAGGGCCAAATGTGACAGATCATGACAAGTGCTACCCTAGAGCTGATCTAGAAATAGAAAGAACCAATCTTTGTGCTAAATTGGTAGCATTGGCTCATACCATGTTTGAAGCCAGTTGCCTTTTCAACTACTCTTGCTCAGGTAAGGCACAATTGCACTTTGATGGACTGTTGGAGAAGTTGGAGAGCATAATTGCAAGATCTAATAAGGAAGCCATATCCCAAGGAAGAGCCAAGGTAGGTGAAAGAATAAGCATTCCTCCCTAGGAAGCTTATGTGCCTAATTCCACTAAGCCAGACACCTCTTCTTCTATGAATAGGTATTCACCAGAGTTCTTGTGAGAGATTCAGGAAGAGAAATGGGCAAAGGAAAGTGACATCCCTCCTCCCATTGAACTTGTTGATGACGCGCATGATTAATTCCCACAAGATATTCCCTCCATTTATGGAGAGTAGGAGAGCACCCAATCCCAAGAGAGATTAGACTTTGAGTCTAATTCTTTACAAGAATTACCCCACTTCACAGTGCCTTGGGTTTGTGCAAAACCCTTGGCTACCAATCTGGCCTTGTACCTGTTAATTGTGCCATCAGAATTTCTTTTCAATTTATAGATCCATCTAGATCCTACTACCTTCATGGAGTCCTTCTTGGGTACTAACTCCCATGTATCACTCTCCTTGAGTGCTTCAATCTCCTCATCCATAGCTTCCTTCCATTCTGATTTTGTGATTGCTTCTTCATATGATCCTGGTTCTTCATTTAGCAAATCCTTTGCAAGATAAATTGAATGTTTAGTAACAAGAGATGTATCATACCCATATCAGATAGGTTTTTTGCTCTCTCTTTGAGACCTTCTGATTGATTGAGTTGAAGATTCTGGTATGCCCTCAAGCTTGTTCATCTGCATTTTGCCTTTGGACTTCCATGCCTTGAACTCTTCAAGGTTGATTATATCTTCATCATCTGAACTTGACTCTCCATCCTGAGTAGGTTCCTCCTTTGTAAGTTTTGGAAATTTTTCTTCCAAATCATAGGGTAGTTTGACCTTCCTGCATTCATTCTCATACCAAGAATCATTCTCATCAAAGATCACATCTCTGCTTACCATAAATCCCTTATTGGTAGGGTTATAAAACCTGTAACCTTTTTTATTTAAATCATATCCAATGAAAATACATTTTTCAGCCTTTGGATCTAGCTTTCCTCTTACCTGTGAAGGAATGTGTACATATGCTACACATCCAAAAATTTTGCAGTGATCCAATGATGGTCTCTTACCATGCCATGATTCATATGGTGTCATACCATCAAGTGACTTTGATGGTAACCTGTTTATGAGATAGGTGGCAGTAGAAACACTCTCTGCCCATAGATAGTTAGGTAATTTTTTCTCATTAAGCATAGATCTAGCTGTCTCAACAATTAACCTATTTCTTCTTTCAGCTACCCCATTCTATTCAGGAGAGTACCTTGTGGTTATTTCCCTTTTGATGCCTCTGTCCTGCAAGAAGTCCTCAAATTCATTTGAGAAGTACTCACCTCCTCCATCTGACCTTAGCCTCTTCAAATTCCTTCCTGTCTGATTTTCAACTAGTGCAAGATATTTCTTAAAAGAATTAAATACCTCATCCTTGTGCTTCATAAAGTATAATACAGTCCATCTGCTATAGTCATCAATAAAAGACAGATATTACCTTGAACGTGAGACTGAGGGGTCTTTGCTAGGTCCCCATACATCTGTGTGTACAAGCTCTAGATAGTCTTCATGCATATATCCTTTCTTGGAGAAGGTAACCTGTGAGACTTACCAAATTGACAAGCACCACACTTGTAAATCATATGTTGCTTGGATACATTAGGTATCCCAAGCACACATTGGTCCCTACACATTTGCTTCAAGGTCCTTTCTCCTATGTGCCCTAATCTCTTGTGCAAAATCTCAAGCTCTGAAAGTGTCTGATCCTTATAACTGTATAATGCAATATTTTTTGTATCTTCCAACTCAAAAGTGAAAAGTCTACCTGATTTTTCTCCTTTAGCTATCCTTTTGAATCCATGTCTTGGGTCCTCCACAAATGATCCATACTAATTGAACCTGACCTGCAACTGTTTCTCTACAATCTGACCAACACTCATTAAGTTCTTTGTAATTGTAGGTACATAAAGTACTCTGATCAACAAATTCTGATTACCATCACAAGTTTTCACATTTCCAACTTTAACTACAGAATGCTTTGTATCATCACCTGTTTGGACTTGGTGTTTACCTTTTGGTTCCTCAAGATCAGAGAAAAGTGCAACATTACCAGCCACATGATTTGAACACCCTGAATCAATATAAAATAAGTGATCATCATTTGTACCTGACTTTGAAGTCATGTTCATGATTAAGAGAGAGTCATCCTGCTCCTCTGTGTAGTTGTTGTAGTCCTTTCTGTTTCTGAATCCTCCTTGGTAGTTGCCATTGTAATTGTTGTTGTAGTTGTTGTTGTAGTTGTTGTTGTAATTGTTGTTGTGGCCTTGGTGATGGTTGAACCTTCCTCTAGACTGTGAGTATCCACCTCTTTGGTAGCCTCTTCCTCTCTGATTTTTGTAATTCCTGTAACACTCATCTGTGGTGTGGTTTGACAAACCACAAATGTTACATGGTGATGAATTATAGGGTCTCCCCCTACCTTGCTTACCTCCTCTGCCCCTACCTCTTGAAGATCTACCTCTCCCTGCATAGTTGGCTTGGGAGGTAGAGCATTCATCTTCCACCTTCTTACTCTTGCCTTTATCCTTAGATTTCTTATCAGTGTATAGGGCAGAAGAGTTGTTACCTTTGGTAGTATCTCCACTCTTGTTAAGCTTTGCTTCATGTGTGAATAGTTGACCCATGAGAGTTGTAAGATCTGGAGTGTGCATGTCCATGTAGAGATCCATTGCAGTGGTGAAGCTTTCCCACTTGTCATCAGCCTTGATTCCATTAATTACCTGCCTAACAATTTGTTCTTCTTCAATTTCTTCTCCTATGCTTGCTAACTGATTTGCAACATCTTTGATCTTGGTCACAAATTCTGAAACAGCTTGCTTAGGTTGCTTCCTTAGTGTTGTGAATTCAATCCACAACTGATTTTTCCTAGCCCTTGTATTAGAGGAAAAATATGATGACAAGGTTTCCCAAGTCTCTTGGGAAGTCTTACAATTTTTGATATGAGGTAAAAGAAATTCCGATATAGAGTTGAGTAAATAAGACCTTGCCAATGCATCCCTTGCACACCATGTGTTGAGTTTTTCTTGCTCCTCCTTGGTTGGCAAACCTCTTGCTTTGAATGAGGGCAATTCCTCATCTCCTGAGATATATCCATAGAGACTCCTTCCTTGTAAGTAGGTCTTCATCCTTAGAGACCAAGCTTGATAGTTGTTCCTGTCCAATTTATCAATGAATGAAGGAAAACCATCTCCCATTTTACCTTATTTGCTCTGATACCACTATTGGGAAAGATGGATGGATGATCCAAGAGATTGAGTAGGTACTGCTAAAACCTGCTTTGTACCAGTCCTCTTTAGCTTCAGACTTGATTAGTAGACTCCCTTAGCTTTCCAATGACACCAAGAAATGGCCTATGTCCTTTGGAAATGAAGTGTGTAATGTTTGAATCAAAACAGATAACTTTGGAAGTCACAAAGTCAAGAAAACTTTCTATTTTTGTCTTGACACCTGCTCAATGTTTTGCTCAGTGTGACTAGCACAATAGTAATTGATAAAATTCCTTCTAGGGGTATTCAATTAGCTTAGTAAGCTAACATTTGCAAGTGAAATGATGTAAAATAATGAACTATACTAAGAGAAATTAATTTAGCAAGATTTGGTATACCCCGGACTTTTTAGGACTATAGTAGAGATAGACCAGTGAGCACCTGGACAACGATATCTCTGAATTGGCTGAATGAAATCATTTCAAACGTTGTCAGCATGTAGATGACTTTGAGATGAATCCAACAAGCTTTGAATCACTGAATTTGATGGAGTATTGGCGGAGATATGCCCTTGACAAGTTGATAGACTTTGGAGTAGACAATCAGTGAGCACAGAGATAAATGATGTAAATGTATCTATAAATTAACACTTGTGTACAATCCCATTGGCATGGATAGCATTGCCAAATGGTGTAGAGAGGTGTAGGCTATGGTATAGTCCTTACACACACTCAAACTCAGTAGAGTAAGCCTTGGGAAAATGAAGAGATGTCCCCGCGACTTTTCCAAGTACATTTTATAGGATATGTGCAAAAATTTGAATTCAAATTCAAATTTTGGCTTCCTATGATCAAGGTCCTAAAAGCTTGGAGATATTCTCTCAATCAATTAAGCTACTTTTTCCACGACTCACTTTGGTAGGTGATTACAAAAGATTCCAAGTCATTTTGACTTTTACAAATGAGGTAAAGTGGTAAGTAATCACTAGCATATGTTCCTATGGTTCTTTATGTATGTAGAGTCTTCATGATAACTTCCAAGCCAAATGTGTAGGCTTGTGATTTACACCAACAGCAAGCCAAGAGCACAAATAAGATTCTATGCAATGTGCTAACCAAATTAGTGAATAATAAACGCTCTAATTGGGAAAAATAGCTACACCATGCTATTTGGGCATACCGAGTTGCCTACAAAATGGTACTCCAAGCCACACCATTTCAGATGGTATTCGGCCAAAATGCAGTGCACCATAAGACTTTTTGATACCTACATTGAAAGTAGCACAAGAGCATAACTGGACGTCATGAGCTCTCATCTAGAATTTTTGATCTAGAATGACTAGGTAAAAGAAGACTAAGAGCGGCAGTAGGAATATATGCAGCTAATAAAAGACAGAAGGCATACTTTGATGCCCATGTTAAGGATAAAGGCTTGAAAGCGGGGGACTTAGTTTTAGTCTACACTTTGAAGCAACATGCAAGAAAATTAGAGAAGAGTGGCTATGGACCTATGATCATAAATAGGATTTCAACTAGTGGGGTAGTACAACTAGCCACTTTAGAAGGCGACATCCTCCCTAGCTACATAATTGGATGCAGAGTCAAATTATATCAACAACCCCTCACAGAGATGTTAAATCGACTCAATATAGAAAAGAAATGTAAAGAAGAGGAAAAGCAAATTCGAGAAGAAGCATAGGCAGAAGCATTGGAATGCATTCATAGAATGAAACTGAGAAGACAGGGTAGAGATCAGCCTAGGCCAGATGACTATGCAGACCTTAGATATCATATGGCTATGTGTGAAGTCTGAGGTGTTTGTTCTCATAGAATAATTGATCGATGTCCCTTTGTGACTTTTGAGATAGGACAAGGAACGAGTGCAAGGACTGTAAGGGCCTTGATTGACTCAGGTGCAGCCACTAGTGCTGTTAAATTTTCTTACTGTCAAAAGTTGAAATTAAATGTCAATCCTATAGAAGCATATCTGATAGGATTGGGAGGCGTGGAGACCCCTTGCATGGGCGAGGTGGAACTTCCCCTCCACATTCAAGATGTTTTAATGATAGTGAAAGTACTAGTGTTCAAGATGAGGATCTCATTGAACCTCTTGTCTTGGGTCAAGAGTGGATCTATGATTATGCAGTCAACCTAAACCTGAGAAGTGGACTTCTTCAGGTCTGGGTAATTCGGAACCGCATTACACTTGAGTTAGTAAGTGAAGCACTCAAGGAACTAGGAAAGGCACAAACTCCTGGTCCTTCCAGGAGTACACATGAAGATGACCATGCTATTCTTGTCCAAAACTATGTGATGTAGAGGGATGACTATCTTAACAAGGAAGTCAAGGATGCGATGGAACTCCCTTCTTTTCCAAAGGCCATTAGGATGCAGCAACCAGAAGCAGATAAAATGCGGAAGAAGCAGACTACCTGTACCCGAAGCCAGAGAAAGTACGAAGCAAGGTGTCCCAACCACCAAAAAAAATGTGGGTGCAGAAATCAACACCAAGAGCCATCCACTATGTGTGGCAGCCCAAAGCTTCTAATAAACCCCCGACCCCCAATTGTAAAGTCATCTCCACCTACTAACTGCATCATTCTCACACTGCACCTTTCCATTTAGCTCATAGGACAATTCATCCACTAACTACACCCACAATCACCGAGCACTCACTGACTAACTAACCTATCACTAACCGCATGTTGATGTTGTAGCGGGGGCAAAAAATGGTTCTATCTTGTCCATTACAATGTTAACACATGTTTCTATATTCTCACAGCACCAGCGAACAAGAAGTGACATGGCAGAAGCAGCAGGAACTAGTTCCCAAGCAGGGTCCAGTGCCCAAATTGTGGATATTGAAACTCTCCTCCTTGAACCACAACTCATGGAGAGGCCTCAAGAACTCAAGGTAGTGCACATACTTCCAATTCAGGATCCTCCGCAAGGGCATACTTCACAAGTTGGAAAGCATGCACATTGGTTCAGTGATGTTGCAGGCCCCCTTGGAGACGGCACCTACTTTGCGAGGCAGAAATTGAGTTTAATGGAAAATGGGGAAGATACCATTTCTTCACCCGTGAATTCGAGAAGTACCTGAATGCCGAAGTCATGCGATCAGTATGGACCAAAGCGGAATTGGATAGCTATTTTAGGGCACTCCTACCTAAGCCCAATTTTCTACGCTGCTCTTACTTGATTAGCACAATCACTCCTAGCAGAGCAAAAGGGGGAGATAGTACATTTGTTCTCCCATCCCTGACACTAGGCCTTGAATTGAAAAGATTTAAACTTACCCTCAACTTAGTACGGGAGGCGCTGTAGGAGCAAAAGCAGCGGTCGGTGGATCATGCCAACCGCCTGAAAAACGGTGCACGCGGGGTGCTTAGAGCAATCTCAGGTAGAGTAAAGACTCAATAGAGTGATTAGATCAAAATGAAAAACCTTATCATATTATAAAACCCGATGTTCAATGATCTAGTTTGGCACTAACAAACGGAGTCCTTTTGATTTCTTAATAGATAAATTCGATTCATGTACTCAATTTCTTTGATTGGAACGTCTAAAATATAGCTATTATTTTTAAAAGTGGGAACTCAATGAAATAAGTAAGCGTTCAATTAGAAAATATATTCTAGAATCAAGGACTTTAGAATCATATTTACAATTCAAGTCATTCTATGAAAACTTCAAAATATCTTAAAATAACATACGAATTTAATCCAAGCATTTACTTCATCATGTTTGGTCGAAAACTTCACCGTTTCTTATTATTTTTTACTCATAAAAGTAATCAGGTTAAAATGTGACGACTTATCATATAAATAAGACTTGGGAAATTCTTATTATAAATAGGATGAACTTGCAAATCAAAACTCAATGACACTTGTCCAAACCAAGAGTTTTTCTTAATCAAAGGCCATACTAAGACAATAGCTATCTTGATGACTTCAAGATTGAATGGAAATCATGAGCATTTCATATGTTTCTCATTATCTATAACCGCTCCTCGCGCTTGAAATCCTTATCGTTCTTTTGGATATTTCAAAAAAATGAAGTAAGTTTTCATTCATATGTCTTTGTGGAGTCCTAAAGGCTTCTCGAAATCAATGCAAACCATTAAGTTATGTTGGAGCAGAGCAATCATCAATAAGTGATTACATGAAGTCCAAAAGTGAAAAGATATGTGGAAGGATGAAGATTACTTTCAAAGGAAAAGAATAGAATCAGAAATGTTTCTTTTGTATATTACTCTTGTAAATAGTTCAATGTAGTTTGAAAAAGATGACGAGTTAGACTCGTATATATATCTACAGATACGTATTCGTAGTAATGGGAGAGTGATATAGATCAGATAGAGAAGACAATAGGTGAATAGGTGATGAACATTGTATGTATCATCAACCATATGTATGGAAGTAATGAAGAAGAAAATGTTGTAGAATTCTGCGCGTCGATCTTCTCTCCCATTCTCCTTCTGTGCTTAATCTTTTGAGGAATCCTTTTGCACGTATCTAAGTCCATAGCTAATCTATCTATGGCTAGAATTTAAGAGTCTAATTGCAAACAGACAGAGAGAATTTTAGATAGGAACATTTGTATGTGGAAAGCTCCAAGTGTCTTCTGAAACAGGCGCATATTTCGTGTTCAAAGAAATGGACAGTTCTCAGTCCATAGTGTAAAGTTTTACACAAGTGAGGGCTTAAAATCTAAGTTGAAAGGTAAGCCATCTATGGCTAAAAGATCTTGATCAAACGGGTTCGACATTGTGAGAACCAGTGCTAAGAAGTTGCAGGTGTCAAAGTCGCCATTGCAGAGAAGCTCTTTCAGACATAGGTAAAGTGTTTCACACATTTCTCAGTGTGTACTCAATCATTTTGAGAAATTTAACTTGGTAAAGTTGCGCAATCTCAAGGCAAAGTGTTGTGCAAAGTTTTGTCAAAAACTTTACAGAATTGATTGGTCAATGAGTGATTAATCTGCAGCAGACTTTTCTAAAGAAGTTGAATTTTTCAGAATAATCAATTTTCTGATAAATTGGTGAATGATCTCTAAGTTTGGTGGAGTCTAAGGTTAATCTTGATATAGAGGTGATCTAAATTAAAGGTTAACTTGTTCTTTTGGAGATTAACACTCTCCATCAGTGGTATCAGAGCAGGTTGTGTCAAAATTGAGAAAAAGAAGACTCCGACTACTGCAGAAATACAAATCTTTACATCTCGAAGGTGCAAAGGTTAAAGTGTGAAGAAAGATTGAAGGAAGACATACAAAGAGTATCAAAAGGATCAGAAGGAGCAACATTCGAAGTAAAGGTACATTCATTATCTGTAAAGGTTAAAGTTTTGAGACTACAGGTGAAGCAAGGATGGGAGATAGTCTCCAAATTGAAAAGCTGGATAGAGAGAACTATCCTGCATGGTCTATGAGGATGGAAGCTCATCTTATGAGCAAAGATCTGATAGGATACATCACAGGAGATGAAGAAAAGCCAGAATTCAGAGATCCTAGTGTTCCAACTAGGGAGGAGCTTGCAGATTTGAAGAATTGGATGAAGAAGGATGCTCAAGCAAGGAGCATAATCTACATGGCAGTCAATGACTATTTACTTCCTCACATTAGAGGACTTGAAAGTGCATGTGACATTTGGAATGCTTTGGAGGAGCATTTCCAAAACACAACCAAATCAAGGAAGGCTTCACTATGGGCAGAATTTACTACTTTCAAGAAGAAGGCCTCACAATCAATCTCTGATTATGTGACAAAGATGAAGGACATTGCAGATTCTCTAGGTGCAATGGATGAAGACATTGAAGAAGACAAATTGGTAAGACAAATACTCACAGGGCTAAGAGGAGATGAGAAGTGGAAGCCTTTCATTTTATCTACAGAACTTTCATTAGATCACTTTACTCCTGATTTGAATCAATTGTTAGGTCATATGCTAACTTTTGAGAATGATGTCAAAGGACATGTTGATAAGAGTGCAGGTCATGCAATGTACTCTAAAGACAAGAAGAAAGCCAACAAAGGGAAGCAACAATCAGGTGAAGAAGAAGGTACTTCAAACCAAGCAAATTTCATAAGAGGAAAAGGAAGTGGCAGAAGTAGAGGAAGAGGAAGAAACAACAAAGATAATGCAAGAGCTTGTTGGATATGTGGTAAGACCAATCATCTATCTCATGATTGTTGGCACAATAATCAAAACAATGGTAATTATCAGAACTTTAATCAAAGAGCAAGAGGTGGTAGATTTCAGAGAGGAAACTTCAGAGGTAGAGGTGGTAGGAATTCTTTTGGAAGAGGTGGAGGAAGAAGCTTCCAAAATCAATCCTATAATAACACCTACTACAACTATACATCAGATCAGAAGGAGGACTCGACTCTCATTATGAATACATGTGAAACCTCACATGAGGACATGAGAGTGTTCTACATTGATTCAGGATGTAGTAATCATTTAAGTGGAAATATTTCTTTGATGACTGACCTAGATCATAATGCAATTAATCATACAGTTCAGACAGGTGATAATACAAAGCATAAGGTAAAGTCAATTGGTTCAGTCAAAGCTAAGGATGGGAGCACTCTTCTGAGTAAGGTACTTTATGTTCCCACAATTCCAAAGAATTTGATCAGTGTAGGTCAAATTGTGGAAAAAGGATATGAGGTAAGGTTCACCAATGATGGAGTTTATGTTGAAGACCCTAGTCAAGGGTATAAACAAGTTATTGCAGGAAAGAAAGAAGGAAGGCTCTTCACATTGAAGGTACAAGGAAATGTTGGACATGCTATGTTCACATATGGAGAGCAGAAGGTGTCAGAATTGGATCTTTGGCACAAAAGACTTGGACACTTTAATGAAAGAGGTATTAAAGAAATGATTAACAATGATTCAGTGCTTGGATTGCCTAACATTGCAGGTCAACACATGACATACAGATGTGAGGCATGTCAATTAGGTAAGGCTCATAAGCAATCCTATTCCAAGCATGGGTTTATGTATTCAGAAAGACTTGAATTGGTGCATACAGATGTGTGGGGTCCTTCAAAGGACTTTAGTATAAATGGTTCAAGATATTATGTCATATATGTTGATGATGCTACCAGGTGGATCACAATTTATGTGATTAAAGAAAAGTCAGAAGTGTTTAATACATTTAAACACTATCATGCATATGCAGAAAGGATTACAGGTCAAAAATTGAAGAGACTAAGGTCAGATGGAGGGGGAGAGTATTTTTCAAATGAGTTCAATGATTATTTGTGGAATGCAGGTATAAAGAGAGAAGTTACTTGCAGGTATTCTCCTCAACAAAATGGGGTAGCAGAAAGAAGAAATAGGACTCTTGTTGAGTTTGCAAGGTCTATGATGAAAGAGAAGAATTGTCCAAATTATTTGTGGGCAGAGGCTGTAAACACAGCTACTTATTTGGTCAATAGATTGCCTTGTAAAGCATTGCAAGGTATGACACCATATGAAGCTTGGTGGGGTAAGAAACCTACCTTGGATCATTGTAGAATATTTGGATGTTTGGCATATGCATATGTGCCATCTCAATTGAGGCATAAGTTGGAGCCTAAGGCAGAAAAGTATGTATTCATTGGTTATGATGATAAGCAAATGGGATACAGGTTGTGGAGTCCATCCACAAAGCAATTTATTGTATCCAAGGATGTTACATTTGATGAGCAAGGTACTTGGTATGCAGGTAAATATAATGTACATGCAGATGATGAAGAAGTAGTGGAACAAAGAAAAGGTAAAGCAAAGATTCAATTACTTGATGAAAGTGAGAACAATGAAGTACAGGTTGAAGTAGAAGAGAGGCCAAGGTTTGATCCAGAATGTGATGAACCAGAAACTTCAAGAAGTGCAGAAGTTAGGAGGTCATCTAGGCACAAATGGCAACCTACAAGGTATAGCTATGATACCTCATTCTTGACTACTAAAGATTATGCTTATTTGGTAAAAGCAGATGAAGATCCATCAACATATGATGAAGCTAAAGGGAAGAAGAATTGGGAAGATGCTATGCAGGAGGAGTATGATGCATTGATAGAGAATCAAACATGGGATTTGGTTCCTAAACCTAATAGTCAGAAAATCATTGGTTGTAAGTGGGTTTATAAGACTAAAAGATTTGCAGATGGAAGTGTGTCTAGGTACAAAGCTAGACTTGTTGTGAAAGGGTATGCACAGACATATGGAGTGGATTATGATGAGACTTATAGTCCTGTGGCAAAGATGACAACCATCAGGACACTCATAGCAATTGCTGCTTGCAAAGGTTGGAAGTTATCTCAATTAGATGTAAAAAATGCTTTCTTGAATGGTTACATTTCAGATGAAGTCTACATGGAGCAACTAGATGGGTTCAAAGATCAAGTGAGTCCAAATTATGTGTGTAAGCTCAAGAGAGCTTTGTATGGGTTGAAGCAGGCCCCAAGGGCATGGAATTATAGGCTTGTAAAATTCTTGAATGATCTTGGATTTCAAGCATCAAAGGCAGATAGTAGCTTGCTAGTCAAAGCAAGTGAAGATGGATTCATTTATGTGTGTATTTATGTTGATGACATAATACTTACAGGAACAGATGATAAAGGAATACAAATGATCAAGAAGCAGATGGAGAAAGAGTTCAAAATCAGTGATTTGGGGAACCTATCATTTTTCTTGGGAATGGAGATTTCCTACACTCAACATGGAGTATATGTGACCCAAGAAAGGTATCTTAAAAATTTGCTAACCAAATTTAAAATGGAAGATTGCAGGGTTGCACCTACACCTTTGGAAGTAAACCATAAATTGTCTAGGTTTGGAGGAGAAGAGTTCAGAGATATGAAACTCTATCAAAGTTTGGTTGGTAGCTTGATTTATGCTACATTAACAAGGCCTGATTTGTCATATGCAGTTGGTGTGCTTTCACAATTTATGCATTGTCCTAGAAAGGAACATTGGATTGCAGGACAAAGAGTACTTAGGTACATCAAGGGTACACTCAGAGAAGGGTTGTACTATGGATTTACTTCTGATACAAGAGTGAAGATATATAGTGATGCAGATTGGGCAGGTAATGTGGATGATAGAAGATCAACACATGGATACTTGTGTTATGTAGGAGACAAATTGATTTCATGGTGTTCTAAGAAGCAACATACAGTTGCTTTGTCATCTACAGAGGCAGAATATAAAGGTATGGTGGAAGCTGCAAAGGAGGTAATATGGCTAAAGACACTTATCAAAGTTTTTGATGTGGTTCAAAGTACTCCTATTGTTTGTGGAGACAACATGAGTTCTTTATACTTGGCAGCTAATCCTGTGTTTCATGCTAGAACTAAGCATATTGAAATACAGTATCATTTCCTGAGAGAGAAGGTCATTGAGAAGGAAATTGAAGTCATACACACCCCTACAAAAGATCAACTTGCAGATATGATAACTAAAAGTTTGGATGGACCTAAGTTGCAGAGGTTTAAAGATATGGCAGGAATAATGAAGATGCAGGTAATCACAATTGAAGATTGAGGGGGAGCTATTGGAGCAGAGCAATCATCAATAAGTGATTACATGAAGTCCAAAAGTGAAAAGATATGTGGAAGGATGAAGATTACTTTCAAAGGAAAAGAATAGAATCAGAAATGTTTCTTTTGTATATTACTCTTGTAAATAGTTCAATGTAGTTTGAAAAAGATGACGAGTTAGACTCGTATATATATCTACAGATACGTATTCGTAGTAATGGGAGAGTGATATAGATCAGATAGAGAAGACAATAGGTGAATAGGTGATGAACATTGTATGTATCATCAACCATATGTATGGAAGTAATGAAGAAGAAAATGTTGTAGAATTCTGCGCGTCGATCTTCTCTCCCATTCTCCTTCTGTGCTTAATCTTTTGAGGAATCCTTTTGCACGTATCTAAGTCCATAGCTAATCTATCTATGGCTAGAATTTAAGAGTCTAATTGCAAACAGACAGAGAGAATTTTAGATAGGAACATTTGTATGTGGAAAGCTCCAAGTGTCTTTTGAAACAGGCGCATATTTCGTGTTCAAAGAAATGGACAGTTCTCAGTCCATAGTGTAAAGTTTTACACAAGTGAGGGCTTAAAATCTAAGTTGAAAGGTAAGCCATCTATGGCTAAAAGATCTTGATCAAACGGGTTCGACATTGTGAGAACCAGTGCTAAGAAGTTGCAGGTGTCAAAGTCGCCATTGCAGAGAAGCTCTTTCAGACATAGGTAAAGTGTTTCACACATTTCTCAGTGTGTACTCAATCATTTTGAGAAATTTAACTTGGTAAAGTTGCGCAATCTCAAGGCAAAGTGTTGTGCAAAGTTTTGTCAAAAACTTTACAGAATTGATTGGTCAATGAGTGATTAATCTGCAGCAGACTTTTCTGAAGAAGTTGAATTTTTCAGAATAATCAATTTTCTGATAAATTGGTGAATGATCTCTAAGTTTGGTGGAGTCTAAGGTTAATCTTGATATAGAGGTGATCTAAATTAAAGGTTAACTTGTTCTTTTGGAGATTAACACTCTCCATCAAGTTATATATATATATATATATATATATATATATATATATATATATATATATATATATATATATATATATATATATATATATATATAGAAAAAAATAATTAACTACTTGTATCTTTCGTATATGTCAATATAAGGAACAAAGAAAACCCAAATACGATTATATCAATATAAGAGAATATGGAATTAATCAAACCTTTGAAATTCTATATACGATCTATGAAAACTCAGAAAAACATATGACGAGTTTTTTATTTATTGATACTATATATATCATATGATTTTCAACATGATGTCTTTTTATCGTTAATCAATTCAAAACATTTACAGATTCTCATACCTTTGCAACAACACACTGATGTATCATAGAATTTTACGTATGTGGTAGTCTAATGATTTCTGGAACTCAAGGTGGGAAAATAACTCCATATAATTGCATCCTAAAGCCAAGTCATGAATTGACGAAGTCCAACATCTAACAACTAGAAATAAACATAATCAGAGTAATCAGAGGTCAAAATCAATGAAGCAAGACACACCTACTTTTAAAGAACTATAGTTTTCACGGTCTTTTCTCAAGGAAATGATAATTGCACAAGTTACATTACAACAATGGTTCATCATCACATCAAGAGTTCATGAGATATAACAAGACTTCATGGGGAAACGTTTTGGCCATCGGAATGCATGTTCTTGCTATAACTGATCATAAAGGGAATAACATTGGCATAATAGTTCAAAAGATGCTTACTACAAAAAAACCTAATCAAATTTACACTAGTAATCAGGCGAAACCTTTTTCTTGATCGTTTAGATGCATTTCAGGATATCTTTAATGCTATGAACGTACATGAGTTACATCATTTAACATGTGCTTATCAAACAATTAGTCAAATTTAATTGTTGTAGCGTAGGCAACACTTATATAATTAAGTTAGAATTTTTCAGAAAGTGTTCATCTGCAAATGCGCATGAAATTGATGCGCATTATTTAATTAAATCTTCAAGCTTGGCTTATCTATCACTATGGTACTTTTTTGCAACAAGTACGAATCATGATATCTGAACAACGATCTTTGTTTATAGTTCCAAGTTGACAATACAGGATTTCTAACACAGCCAAGAAACAGGCATTCTATAATACAAACTAAACAGGAACAACATTAAAACATGCATGTAACCTTAGCGCATATAGAAACTCTTCGCATTCTAATGTGTAATGAAATGTTTCACCAAGAATTCTAACAACACGAGAAAATTTCACAACATCTAAACAGAGATCGTAAGGCATGTCATTTGCAGAAACATCGTTATTCCATCAGAGACTAGCCGCCAAGACTCTGTACAGAGCAGAAGGTAAGCTATGCCAAAGAGCGCCACTATAGAGCCTCTAAAACTTTTGATTTCAGTACCTATTCAAAGTATGCAAGCTTTGTTGTGCGGAAATGAAAATATAGATGTAAGTTTTACTAATTTCAATATTAAAACACATTACACAGACAGAGCAACTAACATCATTGAACTCTGTGCAGTCATAAATATTATGATTTCAA
Organism: Ceratopteris richardii; assembly: GCA_020310875.1. Taxonomy (NCBI): domain Eukaryota; kingdom Viridiplantae; phylum Streptophyta; class Polypodiopsida; order Polypodiales; family Pteridaceae; genus Ceratopteris; species Ceratopteris richardii. Next base: position 4,847,913 of record CM035420.1, read on the forward strand.
ACTGATTTCATAGAAACACATGCTCCAAATGGAAACAATTTTGTGCGCATGCTCAAGATAAACAATCTGCAACTGACTGTCGCATATGTCAGATATACGGAATGATCAAATTAATGCAAATTAAAATTGGAAATTCTTTCATGAAGAGATGCATCGTGAATCATTAAGCGATCTCAATTGACTTAGATTAATGTTACTGTATGTCATAGGCGAAGCTGGTCTCACGTTCAGAGAATGAAATCAAAATCAATCTTAAACTCTGTCTTTGAGAACAACTGTAGCAATGCCTCCTTTATGTGTGCCTTTGCCGATGGTTGCACACACCTTCACTATCCTTTTCCATTGGGTGCGCTTCTGCCTATTACCATGCAGAACTCATTCTTTGCCTTGCCACCTCTGCATGCGCAACTCCACATCGTTGTATGATTGTGAATGATTTACTCTATATAAATAAAAATGTTTACATCCTAATAAATGTTACATGGATTACACATCGCATTATACATGAATGCTAGAAACTTGATCACTATCATCAATTATGCTGATATCATTTCCATTTCGACAAGGGAAGATCTTTATTCTTAGCACTTTGTCCATAATGTCTTAAGAGGATATTGCAATAAATTTTAGATGCAAAAGGTGTTTTTACCTATTTCTTCTCAACCAAGTACTACTTGGAAGGATAGAAACATCATAATGGTATTTTCATAATCTTGGATGATAATCATGAAGAAAAAATCTTCACGACAGCTGTGTTGACCTAAGTACCAACTTAGGGACTTGCGGAGAAAGAGACTATACCTCAATCCCCTCTCAAGTGCATATAGTGGGGATACACGCTTTTAATTATCAATCCAAAGAGTATACAAACCTAGCCGAGTGTATGAGGACATGCAATCATGTGATGATCAATGCAAATGAACTACTTGAAGAGTGCAATCAAGGTAAAGACTAATCCAAACAAGCTTCAACTGTTGGTCATGGTGTCGCGATACTTGGTGCAGCAGCCGTCAATATTTTGGACTTTTCTCTCAGCTCCGAGCTCCAAACATAGTGAATAGGATATGCGTTTCGAAGCTCTCGAGAAGACGCATCCAATGGCAGTAGTTTCACGCAATTTTGACACTCGTACTACAAGTTATGAGCAAAATACTGAGTCACAAGAAATACCTTCCTACACTTCAGCACTTCCTACACTTCACACACACATTACCTACAGCAGACAAACACTCTCATGGATTGACAACACTTCCTAACACTCTTTCCAAGCAATACACATGCACACAAGCTCACAAAGAAGAAGATACAGAGTGAAGAAGACACAAATTCGAATTTCTGTGCTCTCTATTCTCACAATGGCCAAAAGTTCTTTACAAAGAGTCATCTTTGACTTATATACTTGTGCCATAAAAATGGTCCTTTCACACAAGAGACCGGCACTTTATTCACTAAAAGACTAATTCTCTACTATTTTACATGGGTAAATCTCTAACCTTCTGTGGGGATGCATCTAGAGGACTCCTCTAGTGCCTTTACAATGGAAAATATATTACAAGAATGATTATGATACAAAAATATGATGTCCAAATCGGAAAAATTTTGGGGCCCGTCTTTTTCTCTGCTTTGTGCTCTCTTTAGCTCTGCAACACTCTCCCCCTCTTCATCTCTGTCGTCCCTTGACAGGCTTTGCTTGTTGTCCTCAGTTTGTTGTCCTGGTTGCACACATCAGACCCCGTTGTATTGCTTTGAGCCTGTTTACTTTCTTCCACCGTGCAGGACCTGGATGATTCGCGTTGTTGCCCGATGCGTGCCCCTGCCGGGCTCTGTGCAGAGATATATCTTCAGATATTTCTTTTTAGTGAAGCTACTTCTTTCGTTGTCTTCTTCTTTTCTTTCTTTTACTTGATTCTCCCTCAACACTGCCCCCCTCCTGGACTCTGTCGTCCCCGACAGGCTTTGATAAGCGACGGGCATATGTTTTATATACTTTTTGCTCTGTATCATTTAGCAGATTGGCTTCACGTATCAGTAGTTGTTTCAATTGTTCTGCCTTCACACCGTCATTGGGTGGCTGTCTGTGATCTGCAAAGAAGCTAAGTTCATATGCCACTAATCTGGCATTTAAATTTGATGACATCTTCAAAAAGATTTCGGAATCAATCTCAAAAAACCCTGTAAAGAAAGATTCTTCAAAAGTTTGCATATATACACTTGGCAAAAACATTAATCTGGAATAATATGCCATTATTGTGGGGCGGTTGGGCATAACTGATAGATAAAAAATCAGGATTTTCGTGCCCTGATTAATGCCGATGAAATTCAAAAAAGTGTAGGCCGCATGCTTGAATACCTTCAAAACTGTAAGTATCATGCTAAGTATTTTATTGGTCATTTTGACGGTTAAGTCGGGTACTGTCGCATAATTTTGCAGCCAAAATTCGATGGTTTTGATCATGTACTCTTCCGTTGGCAAGTAGTTATGTGGCGGGCTCGGAAGCATAGGATAATTCAGCCACTGTTTATTTATAGCTCCGCTTTTTTGCAAGTCCAAAAATTCTCTGGTATCCCTTCTGCATGGTATAGGGCAAAATGAAGGGTTTACCTGAAGTAAATATGGTGCTGCTTGCCAATGCACCCGTAGTGTGGGATGTTTCTCCAAAAATTTTCTTCTCCAAATTGGTTGTGCAGCTTCGAACTCTTCTTGGCTGTATGAGAATGTGTCTTGTTTAAAATTGAGCTGCTCATTTGGACTCTTCTTTGTAATCTTCTTTATATATCATCTCGTTTTCTCTTTCAAGAGTCCGTATCGAATATTGAATGGCTTCAGGATCTTGTTCAGGTCTTTACCTTTGATCTTGGCCTCTTTCATTACCTTAATGACTTCATTTTCAAAATTCTCCATCAATTGGGACACCACTAGTGCCCGTTCCTTCTGACTTATTTCTGCACTGTATGGCATCGGGTGATCATCATGTATATCCGCCATCTGCTCATGTATTGGAGAATTATAGATCGGGTGAGATAGAGGGCTTACCTCTACCTCGTCAGTAGGAGTTTCCTTAGCTGACACTACTGGTGTCCCGATCGGGGCTTTCTCTTTTATTTGAGTCTTTAATTGTGCTATGCATTCATCTTTATCTTTTACTTCTTGCATGGCTGCCCTGGGTGCTTCTTTTGCTGCAAGTAACTCATTTTCGATTTCTGCCACATTGTCCATGTTTTCATTGTAGCTTGTTGCAAGTTTTCCATGTGCCGTATTTAACTGCTTTTTTAATTCATTGATCTCTTGACTGTGCGTCCGTTCTGATTCTTCTCTCACTGCACGCTCTTGTCTCAGCAAATCTGCATATTGTGCGATCTGATCTCTTAATTCTTTTTCTTTTGTTTCTGAGGATTCCTGTTGCTCGATCGATTGATTATATAATAATGACTTCATTAATTCCTTATTCCTGCTTCGCAAGGTGTCATTCTCTTCCATGTATAATTTTAGCTGTGTTTCGAGCAAAGTACTTCTAGCTCTCATTCTCTCTTTGTCAGCTTCGCTTGCATCATATAATCTCTGTAAATTTGTGAGCTGTGCTTGGAGTTGGTGATGCTGAGTGATTAATGATTCATATTGCGTTTTTGTTTCAAGCAACTCATTGCTTTTGATCGTTAGCGCCTTTTGTGCCTCGATGAGCTATGATGACAGTTGTTCACTCATGAGCTGGAATTGACTTTTATCTCTCATAGCCTTATCATAATCTGCATCTATGTCCATCATTTGCTGTTGTGTGTCCATGGCAGTCTGAATCATCTGCTTTACTACAGGCTTCAGCTGAGTAACATCCACGTTTAGCCATGTTTTTGGTATGCTTGGTTCTTCACCGGTCGTGACATCTTTGCCCGTTGCCACATGTAATGTAGTGTCATGGGGCTGCCTAATCTGAAGCTGGATCCTTGGCTCAGCCACCATGTTTTCTTTGTTTCCTTGAGGTGTGTCATCCGGTACCTCAATCACAATTTGTTCTTTATTCTGTAGTAGCTCCGCATCCTTGTTCACTGGAGTTTGGCTTTCCTCTTTGATAGGTGGTTTTACATGTGTAACACTGGTTGGAGCTTCCTTGATGCTGATCTTTGTAGTGTCATTCAATTGAATGACCTGCTCAGGTTCAATAGATTCTTCTACTCTCTTTTCCTTTTCTTGGTTGTCCGGCGTCCCTTCCACTTGCTTAATTTCATTACATTCTTCTTCTTGAGTTTCTGTTCTTATATCAGCATCCAGAGTGTCTTTTTCAGGACTGGATTATGTATTGGAACTAGAATCATCTATGCCCAGCTCTTTGTACCTTCTAGGTTGTTTTGGAGTCTTCTCTGTACTCCGTTGTTGTTTCTCTTGACTTGCCTGTCTATAATGATGACCTTGAATATTTAGGTTTACCTGCCCTTGCATGTACTGGTGTGTCTTCGAGGGCAGCGGAGAGATCTCTCTTTGTAATAGGCATTTGAGCCATTGTGATCTTTGGTAATAGATGTGTTTTCTTTGATTGCGGTGTAGCTTGAGCTTCCTCCTCCCGTAGACGCTTCGTACCCCTCATGGGTTTTTGTGAGCTCGTTCCAGCTTCTTCAACCATAACAATTGCTTTCTTTTTCTTAGGGACTGTAGCGGATTTTGCGTATTTGGCTAGCCCTTCTGATGTCGGCATCTCATGTAAACAATTTTTCATGTCAAGAGCTTCATATATCAGTAATGTCAATGCAGAACTACCATTCAAAAACTTCTTCTGGCCCCATTTCTTCTAGGCTTCAAATAGTCTTTCTTGGACATAGCCTGTCAGATTCACTTTGTTCCCAATTTGTCTCATGGCATGAGATAGTAGTTGTACTACGATCTTTTGTGGTGCCGTGTATCTGTGCATACTAGGGAAACATAAATGTTGGTGCACAAGACGGACAACGTCTTCGAGGTCTATTCTATTAATCTCCACAAAGGATCTTTTCTTAGGGTCATGACATTCCACCTTAACATTAGTAATTCCTTCTTGATTCCATCCAAAAGCTTTATTGATCAATTCATGTGTGAATTGAATTGTCTTCCATGTCCCTACTTTATCCAATACTAGTGCTTCTGGAACTGATATTTTTGTTGCCGCAGGTTGCAAGGTATTCATTACTTGTGCACATCTCTGGAAATCTGGAACATAGATTGGCAATTTGAGAAATGCCTCTAGGCCTGCCTGCTTCCATACATCTTCAATATGCGGTAATCCTTGGATTATGATCTTGAAGTCTTGTGACATAATAGGGAAGTAGTGATCCCTATCCATGATCTTGATAGTTGCCATGAAAATAAGTTCTGAGACTGGTTGGTCATCACGAAACCAATGGCCTCTGACTTTTGTTATTGATTCCAATGGAAGAAGCTGAACCTCTTCCACTTGTGTAGCTTCGGAATTAGTTGATGCCATCTGCACTCAATATAGAGCATGAATTAGTGGCCATATATTATCAGAAATCCTCCTTTATTTGTTTGTCATAAGCTTGATATTGCTTCGAGTGAATAGTGTCGTCCCTTTCCCGTGGGTGTGAGAAAGGTAATACCTGTACTTTCATATTTTTAGGTATTTTTATATTTTTAACTGAAAAGGAAAACAGAAAAGTTAATTCATAGCCGAAGCGGTTATTACTTTTGGAGTAATTTTCTTAATGTATGTACAAGTGCTCTCCTATTTCCCAAGAGGAAAATGTGCTCGACTATCCTGGAATAGAAGAAGGATGTGCCGAATGCTTGGCCTTGTAAGGTGGCCCTATCATGCATACTTTGGGTACTGATAACTCCATATGTGTGCATCTGGAAGTAGTTGGTTGATGTATGCAGTCTGTCTTGCCTTTCGGCAACCAAATCTGCTTCATTCTGTTGGGATGTAGTGTATTCTCCACCTTTTTTATGAATGTGGTTCTTCTCTTGTGGTATGTCTGCTCTTTCTGATTTTTGAATCTGAAATTGGCTTGTGTAGCGACTACAAACTCCTTTATTTTCCTGTAGCTATTCTTCTGTGGCTGTTTTGTGTGTAGACCCTGTTGGCTCTTCTTATGCTGAGGTTCCTTGTTTCGGTTTAGCTTCTTTGGAGCACATGATTTAGGAATCCATATTTGCGATCGATCAGGTTGAGCGGCTACCACTTTCTTTGGGATCCATATTGTAGCAATTCGTTGTTGACTTTGGTGCTCATAATGATTTGCGTTGTTATTTGATGGGTTGCTCCGATGTCGATAGTGCTTCTGTTGTTGAAGATATTCCTCCACTTGATCTTTCCTTATCCAAGCTTGTTGAGTGAACGGAATAGGGTATAATTTAATAGGTACAGATTTTGAATCACTCAAAGGACTTGTCTCTCTTAGGCATGGTGTTTCACTGAGGTCAGTTTCAGATTGATTGACACTCTTGTGACGTGCTAGACTGGAAGATGGTATGCACGCAGAATTCAATGTGTCCGCACATATAGTACTTGACGAAGGTGTTTGTATAGTGCTAGTGAACATACATTCATGACTTTGTTCATTGGAATGAACTTTTTGCTCTATGCTCACAGATTTGATTGGTCGTTCGTCTAGCAGATTGAATACTTCCCGGTGTCCTATCCTGGCTGAGATGTAGCCTAAAGCCAATTGAATGGTCACCTCATATTCGTAAATCCAGTCTTGACCTAACACTACCTCTTCAAGTAAATCTTGATCATGACACACTAATAGCTTTTGTTCCATAGTGTTGTTGCCAAGATGCAGAGGTAAGGTGATCTCACCTATGCATTGAGTAATCGTCCCTCCTATTCCTATCAACTGTGCCATTGATGGGCGTAATTCTTCCTTGAGTTTCTGGGTCAAAGATAGTTTGATACAACTTATGGCAGCTCCTGTGTCAATGAGAGCATCCACTAAATGGTATTCCGTTTTACCTGCTCCCAAATTTAAATATGGTTGCGTTCTCTGTGAACCTAGGTTTTTAGTGGCTCTAACATTAGCCATTGGGATGAGTTCTTCTCCTAATCGATATCTCTCATCTCGCTCTCTCATCCACTCCTTTCGTTTCTTAATTCGTTCTAGTGCTTCCTGTCTCGCTTCTTCTCGTATTCTTTCCTCTTCAATACGTCTATTCTTGCCCTTGATTAATCGAGACATTGTTTCTTCAGTCAATGGTTCTAGATATTTTTTTACTCGACATCCGCTGATATAGTTTGGTAATACATCCCCATCCAAGGTTGCTAAGCTGATAGCTCCACTTGTCGATATACGATTGATGATTAATGGGCCATATCCTCTCTTCTGCAACTTCTTAGCATGTTGTTTCAAGGTATATACCAAAACTAAATCTCCTTCCTTCAAATTTTTGTCTTTGATGTGAGCATCAAAATAGGCTTTCTGTCTCCGTTTAGCAGCATAAATGCCTGCTACAGCTTGTAACTTAGTTTCGTGAAGCTTCTCTATTTGATCCAGTTGAGCTGATAGTTCATGTCCCGTCCACTCGTAAGTTGTTGCTACTCTGAGAGTGCGAATTAAAAAATCAATTGGCAAAATAGCATTTTGTCCATATACTAAGTTAAAAGGAGTAGTGCCTATGGCGGTTTTATAGGCTACTCGAAATGCCCATATAGCATGATGTAATTGCTTATCCCAATTTGATTGACCATTGTTAACAGTTTTGGTGAGAACTGTACACAAGATTTTATTCGAACTTTCGGCATTGTCCATTGGCTTGTGGGTGATAAGGAGCTGATTTCTTATGAATTACCAAGAATTCATTCAATAAAGCTTCTATAACTTCATTCACAAAGTGCGTACCTCTATCACTCACAATTTCTATTGGTAATCCAAATCTAGTAAAAACGTTCTCAAAGAGAAACTTGGCCGTAGTTTCGCGTCATTTTTCTTGGTTGCTTTGGCTTCAACCCATTTGGTCAGATAGTCTATGGCTACAATTATATACTCGGCATGGGATCCTTTCGCTGGTGGGCTAATAGGTCCTATGAAGTCTATTCCCCATTTGGTGAAAGCTCTGGCACTCATCATGGGTCTCAGTGGCATCTCATCTCTCCTAATTGGATATTTGGTTCGTTGACAAGTATCACAACGTTGCACATATGTTACCGCATCTTGATGTAGAGTTGGCCACCACACTCCAGCAAAGAGGATCATTTTTGTTGTTTTATCTGCAGAGAAGTGCCCTCCTGTAGCTCCTGTATGTGCCATCTCTAAAACAGAAAGATATTCGTCTTCGTGAGTGCACACTCGTAATTGGTTATCTCTCCCTCGTTTAAAAAGTTGTTTTCCTATAATCGCATAATCCTTACTTTGTTCACAAGTGCATGTTTCCTTGCTATAGTGGCTCCTTCGGGGTATTCTTGAGTCTTTAAGAACTTTACTAGAGGCATGCTCCATCTCGGTGCTACTGTGGAATAACATAGAGTTGAGTTCTCTTCTGGATTTTGTTCTTGACAGATTTGGCATGCTGATACATAGTTATGTGCGTCTCTTTGCATGGTTGGCCAATATATGCCTAACCTCCTCAGAGTTTGCCATGTTCCGTTTGCATTCAAATGAGTTTTCCATTGATTTACATGTGCTTTCTGAAGCCACATTTCTTGTTCCTCTTCTTCTACGCATCTCATTAACAATCCAATTGAATCCTGGTGATACAAACTTCCCGCAATGATATGAAGGTTTTTAGTCTTCCAGAGGTCTTGGGTTTGGTTTGGTGTGATCCCATCTTTCGGTCCATGTGTGAGTATAGGGATCAACTTTTCTGCCCATTGGGGACATACTTACAGGTTAAAAAGATACGTATCTTGCAAATCATCGGGTACTCCTATGGGTGGTTCTCCATGGGTCATTCTTAATAAGTGGTCTGCTCTTATGTGGGTATTTCCTTTCTTGACTACTACCTCAAAATCAAACTCCATTAGCAATAAAAACCATCGTACTAGTCTTCCTGTATTGCACGGTTTATTGACTAGGTACAGTAGAGCTTGATGATCAATGAAGAATTTGAATTTGTTTGCCAACAGGTAATGTCTGAACTTTTTGACTGCGTACACCATCCCTAGGCCTTCTCTCTCAGTGGTAGTATAATTGCGTTCTGCTTGATTTAATTGTCTACTAGCATAGGCTATAGGGTGGTCTAGTTTTCCCGTATCTGCAGGTTGAGCTAAGATGCAACCAATGGCAAACTTGGAAGCATCCACATGAATGTGAAACGGCTTATTCCAATTAGGTACTCAAAGGATTGGTGCTGAACTCAATCGATTCTTTAACTCGTTGAAGGCTTTTTCACATTCTTCGGTCCAATTAAATTGTGTCAATAATGCATAAAGAGGTCTAGCAATTATGGTGTACATATGTATAAATCTTCGAGAGTATCCAGAATGTCCCATAAATGCTTGAACTTCTTTAGTAGTCTTAGGTCTTGGTAATTCCAAAATTACCTTGATTTTGTCTTCATCCGTTGAAATTCCGTTTTTAGAGACAGTATGTCCTAATATTTTTCCTTGTCTAACCATGAAGACACGCTTTTCTGGATTAAGGCATACTCGGTATTGTCTACATTTGCTAAAGATCTTTTCTAGTTCTGGGATGTGCTCTGATCGTATAGCTGAATAAGTACAAAGATCATCCACGTATACCTCCATACTCTTTCTTAGGAATTCTTTGAATACATGGCACATCAATCTTTGGAAGGTAGCTGGGGCATTAGTCAAACCAAAAGGCATGACTCTAAAGGCGTATACTCCCCATTCCGTTGCGAAAGCGGTTTTATGTTGGTCTTCAGGAGCAATGGCCACCTGATTATACCCTGAAAAGCCATCCAGAAAGCTATAAACTTCCTTTCCTCCTACTCTTTCCAAGAGATGATCTGTAATTGGTAATGGGTAACTATCTCTTATGGTCGCAACATTTACTTTCTTTAGATTGATACACACTCTCAACTTTCCATTCTTTTTCGGTACAACCACCAACGGTGACACCCATTCAGTGTGCTCAATCTCATATATGAATCCAGCAACAAACAATTTGTCTATCTCTTCCTTTATCTTTGCTGAATACACATCATTGTATGTATATGGTCTTTGTTTAGAAGGTTTGGCTTCGGATGTCATGGGAATTCTATGGGTACATATAGATGGATCTACTCCTTTCAAGTCCTTATAGGTCCATGCAAAGACATCCCGATATTCTCTTATGAGGCGTATTAACTCTTGTTCTTCCTCCATTGAGACATCCTGTCCTATGAAAGTACATCGTTCTTCTCCTTCCTCCAACGTTACCACTATCTTCTTGGTTTGTTCTTTATTGTCATAAGCTATTCCTAGCTGTGCCTCTCTTTTAGGCATTTGAATAGCAATTTTCCTCTCTTCTACTTCATATTTCTTGAAGTGGGTTGGGACTTACAAACTGATCTTGTGGTTTGTTTTCTTCATTCTCTGGCTCTTTATCTAACTCCAGCTCTTCTTTCTGTGTAGGTTGTTTATTCCCCAATCTTGCACAACCTTTAACTGTCTCATGAAAGGTCTTCCAAGTATCATTTCATAATTGCTCGGCCTTTCAAATTGACAAATTGCTAAGGTGTGTTCAAATTCAACTCCGCAAGTGGTGAAAACTACTCGTTCCAATAATCCCAAGGGTCTTTCTGTGTGAAATGAATTGTCTTCCATGTCCCTACTTTATCAATTCATGTGTGAATTGAATTGTCTTCCATGTCCCTGCTTTATCCAATACTAGTGCTTCTGGAACTGATATTTTTGTTTCCACAGTTGCAAGGTATTCATTACTTGTGCATATCTCTGGAAATCTGGAACATAGATTGGCAATTTGAGAAATGCCTCTAGGCCTGTCTGCTTCCATACATCTTCAATATGCGGTAATCCTTGGATTATGATCTTGAAGTCTTGTGACATAATAGGGAAGTAGTGATCCCTATCCATGATCTTGATAGTTGCCATGAAAATAAGTTCTGAGACTGGTTGGTCATCACGAAACCAATGGCCTCTGACTTTTGTTATTGATTCCAATGGAAGAAGCTGAACCTCTTCCACTTGTGTAGCTTCGGAATTAGTTGATGCCATCTGCACTCAATATAGAGCATGAATTAGTGGCCATATATTATCAGAAATCCTCCTTTATTTGTTTGTCATAAGCTTGATATTGCTTCGAGTGAATAGTGTTGTCCCTTTCCCGTGGGTGTGAGAAAGGTAATACCTGTATTTTCATATTTTTCGGTATTTTTATATTTTTAACTGAAAAGGAAAATAGAAAAGTTAATTCATAGCCGAAGCGGTTATTACTTTTGGAATAATTTTCTTAATGTATGTACAAGTGCTCTCCTATTTCCCAAGAGGAAAATGTGCTCGACTATCCTGGAATAGAAGAAGGATGTGCCGAATGCTTGGCCTTGTAAGGTGGCCCTATCATGCATACTTTGGGTACTGATAACTCCATATGTGTGCATCTGGAAGTAGTTGGTTGATGTATGCAGTCTGTCTTGCCTTTCGGCAACCAAATCTGCTTCATTCTGTTGGGATGTAGTGTATTCTCCACCTTTTTTATGAATGTGGTTCTTCTCTTGTGGTATGTCTGCTCTTTCTGATTTTTGAATCTGAAATTGGCTTGTGTAGCGACTACAGACTCCTTTATTTTCCTGTAGCTATTCTTCTGTGGTTGTTTTGTGTGTAGACCCTGTTGGCTCTTCTTATGCTGAGGTTCCTTGTTTCGGTTTAGCTTCTTTGGAGCACATGATTTAGGAATCCATATTTGCGATCGATCAGGTTGAGCGGCTACTACTTTCTTTGGGATCCATATTGTAGCAATTCGTTGTTGACTTTGGTGCTCATAATGATTTGCGTTGTTATTTGATGGGTTGCTCCGATGTCGATAGTGCTTCTGTTGTTGAAGATATTCCTTCACTTGATCTTTCCTTATCCAAGCTTGTTGAGTGAACGGAATAGGGTATAATTTAATAGGTACATATTTTGAATCACTCAAAGGACTTGTCTCTCTTAGGCATGGTGTTTCACTGAGGTCAGTTTCAGATTGATTGACACTCTTGTGACGTGCTAGACTAGAAGATGGTATGCACGCAGAATTCAATGTGTCCGCACATATAGTACTTGACGAAGGTGTTTGTATAGTGCTAGTGAACATACATTCATGAATTTGTTCATTGGAATGAACTTTTTTCTCTATGCTCACAGATTTGATTGGTCGTTCGTCTAGCAGACTGAATACTTCCCGGTGTCCTATCCTGGCTGAGATGTAGCCTAAAGCCAATTGAATGGTCACCTCATATTCGTAAATCCAGTCTTGACCTAACACTACCTCTTCAAGTAAATCTTGATCATGACACACTAATAGCTTTTGTTCCATAGTGTTGTTGCCAAGATGCAGAGGTAAGGTGATCTCACCTATGCATTGAGTAATCGTCCCTCCTATTCCTACCAACTGTGCCATTGATGGGCATAATTCTTCCTTGAGTTTCTGGGTCAAAGATAGTTTGATACAACTTATGGCAGCTCCTATGTCAATGAGAGCATCCACTAAATGGTATTCCGTTTTACCTGCTCCCAAATTTAAATATGGTTGCGTTCTCTGTGAACCTACGTTTTTAGTGGCTCTAACATTAGCCATTGGGATGAGTTCTTCTCCTAATCGATATCTCTCATCTCGCTCTCTCATCCACTCCTTTCGTTTCTTAATTCGTTCTAGTGCTTCCTGTCTCGCTTCTTCTCGTATTCTTTCCTCTTCAATACATCTATTCTTGCCCTTGATTAATCGAGACATTGTTTCTTCAGTCAATGGTTCTAGATATTTTTTTACTCGACATCCGGTGATATAGTTGGGTAATACATCCCCATCCAAGGTTGCTAAGCTGATAGCTCCACTTGTCGATATACGATTGATGATTAATGGGCCATATCCTCTCTTCTGCAACTTCTTAGCATGTTGTTTCAAGGTATATACCAAAACTAAATCTCCTTCCTTCAAATTTTTGTCTTTGATGTGAGCATCAAAATAGGCTTTGTGTCTCCGTTTAGCAGCATAAATGCCTGCTACAGCTTGTAACCTAGTTTCGTGAAGCTTCTCTATTTGATCCAATTGATCTGATAGTTCATGTCCCGTCCACTCGTAAGTTGTTGCTACTCTGAGAGTGCGAATTAAAAAATCAATTGGCAAAATAGCATTTTGTCCATATACTAAGTTAAAAGGAGTAGTGCCTATGGCGGTTTTATAGGCTACTCGAAATGCCCATATAGCATGATGTAATTGCTTATCCCAATTTGATCGACCATTGTTAACAATTTTGGTGAGAACTGTACACAAGATTTTATTCAAACTTTTGGCATTGTCCATTGGCTTGTGGGTGATAAGGAGCTGATTTCTTATGAATTACCAAGAATTCATTCTATAAAGCTTCTATTCGTCTTCGTGAGTGCACACTCGTAATTGGTTATCTCTCCCTCGTTTAAAAAGTTGTTTTCCTATAATGGCATAATCCTTACTTTGTTCTACAAGTGCACGTTTCCTTGCTATAGTGGCTCCTTCGAGGTATTCTTGAATCTTTAAGAACTTTACCAGAGGCATGCTCCATCTCGGTGCTACTGTGGAATAGCATAGAGTTGAGTTCTCTTCTGGATTTTGTTCTTGACAGATTTGGCATGCTGATACATAGTTATGTGCGTCTCTCTGCATGGTTGGCCAATATATGCCTAACCTCCTCAGAGTTTGCCATGTTCCGTTTGCATTCAAATGAGTTTTCCATTGATTTACATGTGCTTTCTGAAGCCACATTTCTTGTTCCTCTTCTTCTACGCATCTCATTAACAATCCAATTGAATCCTGGTGATACAAACTTCTCGCAATGATATGAAGGTTTTTAGTCTTCCAGAGGTCTTAGGTTTGGTTTGGTGTGATCCCATCTTTCGATCCATGTGTGAGTATAGGGATCAACTTTTCTGCCCATTGGGGACATACTTCTAGGTTAAAAAGATACGTATCTGGCAAATCATCGGGTACTCCTATGGGTGGTTCTCCATGGGTCATTCTTGATAAGTGGTCTGCTCTTATGTGGGTATTTCCTTTCTTGACTACTACCTCAAAATCAAACTCCATTAGCAATAAAAACCATCGTACTAGTCTTCCTGTATTGCACAGTTTATTGACTAGGTACAGTAGAGCTTGATGATCAATGAAGAATTTGAATTTGTTTGCCAACAGGTAATGTCTGAACTTTTTGACTCCGTACACCATCCCTAGGCCTTCTCTCTCAGTGGTAGTATAATTGCGTTCTGCTTGATTTAATTGTCTACTAGCATAGGCTATAGGGTGGTCTAGTTTTCCCGTATCTGCAGGTTGAGCTAAGATGCAACCAATGGCAAACTTGGAGACATCCACATGAATGTGAAACGGCTTATTCCAGTTAGGTACTCAAAGGATTGGTGCTGAACTCAATCGATTCTTTAACTCGTTGAAGGCTTTTTCACATTCTTCGGTCCAATTAAATTGTGTCAATAATGCATAAAGAGGTCTAGCAATTATGGCATACATATGTATAAATCTTCGATAGTATCCACAATGTCCCATAAATGCTTGAACTTCTTTAGCAGTCTTAGGTCTTGGTAGTTCCAAAATTACCTTGATTTTGTCTTCATCCGTTGAAATTCCGTTTTTAGAGACAATATGTCCTAATATTTTTCCTTGTCTAACCATGAAGACACACTTTTATGGATTGAGGCATACTCGGTATTGTCTACATTTGGCAAAGATCTTTTCTAGTTCTAGGATGTGCTCTGATCGTATAGCTGAATAAGTACAAAGATCATCCACATATACCTCCATACTCTTTCTTAGGAATTCTTTGAATACATGGCACATCAATCTTTGGAAGGTAGCTGGGGCATTAGTCAGACCAAAAGGCATGACTCTAAAGGCGTATACTCCCCATTCCGTTGCGAAAGCGGTTTTATGTTGGTCTTCAGGAGCAATGGCCACCTGATTATACCCTGAAAAGCCATCCAGAAAGCTATAAACTTCCTTTCTTGCTACTCTTTCCAAGAGATGATCTGTAATTGGTAATGGGTAACTATCTCTTATGGTCGCAGCATTTACTTTCTTTAGATTGATACACACTCTCAACTTTCCATTCTTTTTCGGTACAACCACCAACGGTGACACCCATTCCGTGTGCTCAATCTCATATATGAATCCAGCATCTAACAATTTGTCTATCTCTTCCTTTATCTTTGTTGAATACACATCATTGTATGTATATGGTCTTTGTTTAGAATGTTTGGCTTCGGATGTCATGGGAATTCTATGGGCACATATAGATGGATCTACTCCTTTCAAGTCCTTATAGGTCCATGCAAAGACATCCCGATATTCCCTTATGAGGCGTATTAACTCTTGTTCTTCCTCCATTGAGACATCCTGTCCTATGAAAGTACATCGTTCTTCTCCTTCCTCCAACGTTACCACTATCTTCTTGGTTTGTTCTTTATTGTCATAAGCTATTCCTGGCTGTGCCTCTCTTTTAGGCATTTGAATAGCAATTTTCCTCTCTTCTACTTCATATTTCTTGAAGTGGGCTGGCACTTCAAACTGATCTTGTGGTTTGTTTTCTTCATTCTCTGGCTCTTTATCTAACTCCAGCTCTTCTTTCTGTGTAGGTTCTTTATAGTTTTCGTTAGCTGTGATGCTTATTTTTTGATCTTCATCCTCAGGTTCCATTGGTTCTGGCTCCATTTCAATGCTCTCATAGTCCTCCTTCCATTCTTTCTCTATCACTTCTCCTTCTTCAGCCTCCTGAAGGACTACTACATAGAGACTAACGTCATATCCTTCCTCGTCAATGCATTCATTCATAGTTATCACTTCTTTGTTCACACATACATCGAGGGTCGCTAAAATCTCCATCCAACCATGAGGTTCAAACTCCTCATCTAAAAAGACTTGAGGCATGTATGCTGGATCTTGTACAGACCTAGCTACTCCTTGCCTTTGCTGCCATCCTTTTCTCCTATCCTCTTCCTTTTTGGCAGTTTGGCATATCCATAGATGAGTGTCCTCGTTCATCCAAGATTGGTCACTAGAACCTATGCTGTGAACTGACTGATCATCTTCTTCCTTATGAATTTGATTCCATTGTAAGGGAGGAACATCTTGATATGTATAAGTGTGGAGATTTATTCTCGTGGTGGTTCCTTCATGTTGTAGGTATACAGCATCTTTTCCCCAATATTGCACAACCTTTAACTGTCTCATGAAAGGTCTTCCAAGTATCATTTCATAATTGCTCGGCCTTTCAAATTGTCAAATTGCTAAGGTGTGTTCAAATTCAACTCCGCAAGTGGTGAAAACTACTCGTTCCAATAATCCCAAGGGTCTTTCTGTGTGTCCGTCAGCCATTTGTATTTTCATACGCGTTGGTCTTAAAGCTGGTTTTCCCCATTTCTCCCAGATTTCTCTGGTAGCAATGCCTACACCAGCTCCTGAATCTAAGATGGCTTTGGTTGTATAACCCCTAAAGGTAATTGGAAGGCAAGTGTTTCCTTCATCTCCCTCACTAAAATCTCCTACCTTATCCACCGGGATCTTTACCGTGTTTACTTCGTCCAATATCTCTTTTTCTTCCATCTTGATCTCCAATTGACTAGTTAATTTCTCCTTCAGATGTGGTTTGACCTTCAACAATTCTTCTAATGTTAAGGTACAGGGGATTTTTACCTTTTTAAGGTGTTGTATGATGTCCGATGTTTGGACGGATGGGTTCGGTTCTTTTTTCCTTATTGAGGGAATACAATATAATTCTGAATTATGTTCGTAATCTCCTGTATAGTTTGGCAAATCCTTTATTCCATCCTCTCCTTTGTCACTAGGATCCATTGGTATAATTTCTTCTGAATTTAATTCAGGTATTGAACCCTCTATTTCCTCTTCCGCTTCTATCTCTTCAAAGGGTGGTTCAATTCCTTCTACTTTCTTCCATCTGTCTTCTTGGACTCTAGCCCACAAATCTTTAGGCCATTCCCCTTCTACTTCGGGAATAATGGATCCTTCCCTTTTATCCTCACAATCATTGCCATTCTGTGTATTACTTACTTCAGTTTTTTCGTGGTCATTGGTGATGATGCACTCTTGGAATTCTCTTTCAAGAATTCGGGTCTTGGGTAATAGCAATGCAGGTTTTTCTAGGGTCTGTTGGGCAACTTCTATTAGTTTTTTGCAGATCTCCAACCTCTCCTTCTCTAGGTCACCTCTAGGATATTCTCTTTCATGTTGTTCGATGGTCGGTCCGGCTCTTATTCGTGCCTTGTATGCCTGAATCCACATGGCTAATTCTTCAGGCATGGGATCTGCTAAAACCGATCCTACCTCTTCTTTTTTGTAGTTTTCATTTTTATTCTCTTCTACCTTTTTTTGTTCCTCTTTTGGATTCTGTTCGTTCTTCTCATTTTCCTTTTTCCGCAGTAACTTCTTTTCTTTTATTCTATCTCTACGGTTCCTCCATCTTTGAGTTCTTTTACTTACCACACTTTTCTCAGGCTCTTTCGAGTCTTCAACTCTCTGTGGTGTGGGTGTATTCATCTCTAGGTCACTTTGATTGTGTTCTTTTGGTTTTTCTGGGGTCTCTGTAGCTTTGGCTCTTGTTATTGCCTTCAGTGGTACACTGTACTCCTTATCACTTCCTGATGATTCGATTACTTCAATCACATTGATTTGCACGTTGGATGTGACCTTGTTGGGGTTCTTGGGGCAATCTCTAAAAAGGTGTTCCTTACCACAATCACTACAGTAGCCTTCCCAGACTCGTTGTGGTGGTGGTGGGTTTGGCAATGTGCATTCTCTGATGTAGTGATCACCTCCACATCGGTAGCATGGTCCTCTGGGTACAGGCGGTCTGTTCATGGGTCGGGGTGGTATGGTTGCTCTAGGAGCTATGTACATTAATGACACATAGTCCTGCTCATATCCGTATGGACTTTCTGGTACTTCTATGCCATAGGCATATGGTTCATACAATTGTCCATATTCTATCATAGAACTTTCATAATTGGGATATGATCCTTGACTAGGGTCATAAGACAAGTCATATGGTTCATTACTAGCCAAAGGTGTGGCTGGTACTATAGCTCTCTCGAGGTTTTCTTCAGGTTGAGCTATCTTAACTGGGACAACGTTCTGAGGATGGGGAGGTTGCTGTCCTAGTACTGGTTGTGGTTGGGTGTATCCTTGATACACATATGGTCGTGGCACTGGTGCCTGCTGTTGGTTGGGGACCTCCACGCTTCATCTCCTTGCTCTCTCTGAGGGTATCCATAAGGTCTCATATATGGCTATGCTGGTCTAGCTTGCCTATTATAAGGGCAGTTTTCTGTGCTGTGATTTGTATATTTTTGTTCTATACTGCAATACTGTAGAGGTCCTGGGGCGGTGGGTCTATTATAGGCATAAGCAGGTGGTGGGACTACTCCCCTAGTACACAAGTGAGAAGGATGATCACCTCCGCACTGCATACATCTTCTGAGCATTGGTACTCTCATAGGGTTATTGGGGTAGTTCCTCTGTCCTTGAACGTTCAACTTCTTTGCTACCAAATCGGCTATTTCCTCTACATTGTTTTTATGGATTGATGTGCTACTAGCAGAATCTTCACTTTTCAAACTGCCTTGAGGTATTTTCAGGTCTTCTTCTAGGTTGTCTTCTAGGTCTATACATTCCTTCATGCACTCTTGCAAAGTTTGAACTCTCTTTACATATACTAATGATCTCAAAGATCCGTTCAACAATCCTTCCAAAAATAATGACACCATTTTATTTTGGGTAGGTCACTCTTCTACTGGGCATCTGTCCACATACTGCTTGAATCTTCTTGCTGCCAATCTCACTGATTCGGTAGGGGCTTGCTTAAAGCTATGGATCAATGATGAAGAGTTGTTTTTAATTCCTGACTTAGTGAATTCCTCAATCATTTCTTGATAGACTTGCTCCATGTTTTGAAAATTATTAGGGTCCAATGGTTGAAACCATGCTAACGCACTGTCTGACAACGTGAGACCAAAGGACTCATATTGGATCAAGAAGTCTTCTACCTATTCGGCTCTGATTACTTGTTTAAATTCAGCTATATGATTGTAAGGTTCACTAGAGCCATCATAGTGATTTCTCATGCATTTGGCAACTTGAACTGGCCTTAATCTTCTTCCCATTTCGGGTGGTCTAGGCATAACTGGGAAAATTGGTCTTCCTATGGGTATGCCGGGTCCTCTTGCTACTGGCGGTCTGACTGGAGCAGGAATTCCATGTCTTGGGTTAGTAGTTGGTTGAGGTCGGTAATTAGGGTTATTTGCAGGCATTGCAAAATGCACATGTGGTCTAACTGGGATTTGTGTTTGTTGTGTTTGTTGTGTTTGGCCCGACTGCTTATATGAATCATTCTGGGATGTTCCAAGTGGGTTTCTTGAAGTAGTGGCTTGGTCCCTAGGGGGAAACACTGGAATATTCTGATATTTTAGCTCAGCTCTTTCTAATTCTGTTAAGGGCCAATATCCTCTCTGATTTTTATCCAAATATGTGATGATGGTGGGGAAATCAGGATCCTGTAATTCGTAGATGGTGACAGGATTACGGGCAGCTTCCCAAATTGAAGAATGTGGTCTAAGAAGATACTCCATCCCATTGACCAAATACACATCCATTAGGGAGTCATCTTGGGGAATCAGGTCTCCTCTCCATATCCTAGCAACCGTAGATCTCCCTCTAGGTGTAGTTATTTGCTCTTCATTCCCTCCTCCATTTAAGTTTGAAGCATTATTTTCTTCACCAATTTCATTAATGTTTTCTTGGTGTTCAGTGATGACATATTGGATATCTCTTTTGTCCATATAAAATCCTCCCACATACTTGACTGCTGACCTAGGCGCTATGTAGGCTTCTGACGCCTTCTTTAACCTGGCCACTGATCTGTTTAGACCATCCAAATAAATAGGGATCTCATTTTGGTTGGTGTTCACGTATTCCAAAGATGTCCGGTACTCTCCCTCAATGATTGACATCATGCCAATCATGGGTACTGGGTTTTGCATATCCTCTGAAGCCATGGGAATTTCTTCCTCTGACTCACTGGAGGTCTCCGAGTAATGTGAACGGCTACTTGGCTCTGCTACACTACCTACAGAAGAGATTACACTTCTTCGGCTTCCTAGGGTTCTTCCGGATCTCAGGTTCATCCACTTAAAAACTTTGATCAGTCCTTGCAATCCTCTAGCCTCTAGGATTCTTCACTAAAGGTTAGAATTTCTAGAAGACTTTGGCTGGGAAATGACTGAAAAAGAATTTTTTCCAGATCACGATACTTGACTCCCAAATTCCACGATACACGATCTCGAAGTCTGAAACGATACACGATCTTTGGGCACAAACGATACTCGATACTTGATGGAAAACGATACAGGATACCTGATGGAAAACGATACTTGATACTTGGGAGAAAACGATACACGATACTTCCCTTAAACGATACATGATCTTTGAAGTGGAAACGATCGACGATACCTGAACAAAACGATACGCGATCTTTGGCAAGTATTGCGATCTCTGAGAAGCGATACACGATACTTAAGCCAAACGATACACGATCTCTGAGTCTGAAATGATACGCGATCTCTGAGTTT